>VYXD01015114.1:393818-430327 GCA_013397195.1 Hylia prasina | reverse complement strand
AAAAAAAAAAAAAAGGAAAGAAAAAAGAAAAAAAGAACCTTTTTTTATTGCCAATATATTCTGCTCTTCGATATATTCAGTTTACACCAGTAAGGCAGAAAAGAATCACTACTCCATCAAACAACATTTAAGGAGTTTTCAGCAGCCACTTGGGAACAATAAATAAGCTTCAAGCTTGCTGCAAGAGCATGTATTTTATATATCCATAAAGCAAAGATCTTTCCTGGCTAAAGGGTTGTGTGTTTCAGTACATATTGCTGATCTGGTTTTTTGTTTTGGTAGGTTTTTTTGCACCAAGTTAGGCACTTTTCTTGCAAAATCCAAGTTATTTTACACTGGAAAAGAGGCAGCATAGAGATTCACTTTACAGTATGACAGCTGTTTCTCAGTTAGTTTGCAACAAAAGCCTCATGGGAGAATTCATTTCAAATTCCAAACTCAGTAGAAAATTGCAGTCAGGTATTTCTGAACCATCAGAAAATTGAAGAGAAGGTGCACTTTAAGTGCAATGTGAAACCTGGCATATATCTTAGGGTTGTTTTGTTTTACTACTTAAAAAGGCTGGGTTCATGACTCTTCTACATTAAGTCACATAAACTGTATTAGTGAAGCATTAATCCTTCTGCACTTCTATCATTTGTGTGCCAATGGATCTAGAAACAAGTGGCAGAGGAAACCACGTAAATCTGCCTGACACAGCTTTCCCCCCCCCTCTTCTTTCTCTATTTTCTTTGGTTTCTTTTCTTCACTCAAGAATGCATTAGAGCTCTCAAAATAAATAAGCCCAAACAGTTCTGTAACGACTTCCTGGGCTTTGGTGTTTACTTTTCACTATATACATTTCTAAGGAGTGCTCACCCCATGCTTTCAGCGCCCTTGGTAGTTTTCTGAAAGTGTAGCAGTAAAATTGCGATTTCGGGGCTGTGTGGGCTGTGTCTGCTCCAGTGACTTCATCCACTAAGTGAAATGGAAAAAGAGGGTGTTGGGGAGCTGAGCTGGGACCTGGGCTCAGGGATTGTGCACCCAAAGATTAGGAGAGTTGTGCCCAGGCTATTAGAAATGTATTGACGTTTTCAGAAATAATTCATAGTGCCATTTGTGCTATTTAGTGGCCCATGAAGCCAATGGATGTGTTAGAGCTGGCACAGCTTCTGTGTGCCTCAGTAGCTTTAGAATAGAGTATGTTCTATTTTGGAAAAATAGAGATTTTCACATTTTGATAGAGCTATTACAATAATTTGTATTTCTTACGCCTTTAGTGCTTTGCCTCAGGATGATGTGGATTGTGCTGAAAACCTGGCATGGGTGAGCTCTGCTAAACCACGAAGTCTTAAACTGAAACTACACCTTCTTGTCTGACATTACATGAAGGGGTAAAAAAATGTTCTCAGCATCCTCTGTGCACCTTTTCCTAGACAGAATATGTGAGAAATGCAGGTTAAATTTCACTCACGTTCACATCAGCACTTTGGCCAACGCCACTTGAATTCCTGTGTGAATCAGGCTTGTAAATAGTTTTGTGAATTGACTGTAACACTCAGTTATCTGTGAGCCCCTGGAACACAGGATTGCTGGCGAGTTCCAGCCCTGCACTTGTACACCTGCACGGTGGGAGTCAGCAGTTTTGTTTGTAAAGATGATTTTCTAAGCCCTGTGTAGGACCTTGACCTGAGAAGAAAAGACTTTTGCAGTGAGAAGTGAAGTGTTTCTGTTCATTGGCTACTACCAGCTGTCACCACGAGGTGTAGAAAAGAATCCCACAGCGATAGATGCCTGCATGGTTTTGTATGCAGAAAAACAATAACTTTTGCACTGTAAACCCTCTGTCCTCTGGGACTGGGGAGCTCCACTCGACTTGAGTGGTCCCAGATGTGGGGCAGGGGCTGAGCCCCAGGGTGTACACGCTCAGGTGCAGCCTGCTCTCCCTTCCCTGCTGCATTTTGTCAGCTTGAACTGTGTTTACTCCAAATTCACATGTTTATGCACAGATGTTTCACGAATTCTGCATGCCAGGTCACACCATCTATGCCCATCCCTTTTGTAAAATGCAGTTATGTGAGCTGGTGAAGGGAATCAGATTTTTTAGGACTGTGTCCAAGATTTGTTTATTTCCATATTTTTCTTTATTTTTTTTCCCCACGTTTCTTTTGTTAAAGCCAGGAAAGAAGCCAATTTAAGCTATGCTTGTATTGTGTCTGGCAGCAGAGAAATAAATCAGTAGCATTTTACTGAGACAATATGTAAATAGAGCTCAACCTTCCTCACACTGATCACTTGATTGCCAATTTGGCCTCTTTGCAAGTACAGTGTGACTGAAATGATACTTCTTTAAACTCACATGCTACCACCATTCAGCTCTCCACATATAGAACATTTTTCTGTTTTTAATTAGCAGCTTTGATATTAAGCCAACTGGCAAATATTTATTTGATAAAGATTCTCCATTCATTAGCAAAATGAGAAAAAATGAATCCATAATAACATATAACTGCCCCATTAAGCAGCATTAGCTATCCATTTGAGAGATTATAATGTAAAATACAATTTTCCGACCACCAGATGTTGATGAATAAACTGGTGATAAATTGGTGGCACTGAAGCAATAAACAGGTCAGAGGTCAATTAGTTCCAGCAGAAAGAAGCAACCCACTGGGAGAGTGGCAGCAAGGCCTTGATGGATGCCTGGGGGGCCTGGCTGGTGTTTTATTCAGAATTATGAGCAAGCAGCTGAGACAGACTGAGATTCAGGACAAATTGATATTTACCTTTATGGATTGCTGTTCTTATTGCAGCACAGCCAGGAGATCCCAGCAAGGCCTGGGGGCTGTGGCAGTGCTGTCCCCTCCCCAGGCAGCTGATAATACCAGAGGATAATTTTGGCCCCCACTGGAAGCAATGGCTGGAAAAAATCCCCTCAGCATCCCTGGGACTGAGAGTCTCATAGAGTGCCTTGTCCTGTACAGATACCTGGATATTGTTCAGCCTTGACATGCTCAAGTGAAAGTCACTGTGCCTCTCTTTGGGGGCCAGTCTAAAGACATTTATTCTAACATGTAATCCCACCCTTCAAGAGAAAAACACCCCAGAACATGCTGAGCTTTGACTTTGGGTGTCTGGAACAAAGGAAGATGAGAGCTCCAAGATGAGACAGCTGAGTTGGAGGACCCAGCACGGGTGTGTAGGATGAGTGCTGAAATGTAACCCCACGTTACAAAAATCACTGCCTGCTCCCTGTTTGTAGGAGTCAGGAGTGGTGGAGCAGGGAGGATCACAGCCCCAGCACTGTTCTTTCACTGTGTGTAATTAAGATATTCACAAGGAGTGGGTCGAGTCTTCTGTTCCAATAGATCTTTTTGAAACAGTGCCACATAAATTAATCAACTTCTTTTTTTTGTTTTTAATCATCCATTTTATTCTGACCTATCACCTTCTCTTACAGCACTAGCATGTAAAGCTTATGCACTCTGTGTTAAACTATGTTAATATATTCCACAAATCACTCCCCAGGTTTGCTGCATTGTGTTGAGCAAAAATGTGATGTGACAGATAATAGAGAGGAGAGAACACATGCACATTTCCAGAGACACACTCCAGCTCTAATTAAGTGCAAGTCTTGGAAAATACTCAGTCACTACAAAAAGTGCTCAAGTCCTTATGCTGGTCATTATCTCTGTCTTTGACTGTCCCCTGCGAAGTCCTGTTACTGATGGCAGTGCTGGAAAGCAGGAAGGGACAAGAAAGAGTAAATATCCATCACAGAGTGCAGGCTGAAACTGGTGGTGAGCTGGAAGCATTCTGTGTTACCTGGCAGAGGGGAGATGTCAGTGATCCACTGTGCTTTTTGTGCTGCAGATCATCTTTGTTGTATTCAGATGTTTCATTCTCTGGAGAAACAGATCACTGTTTTTCTGTCTGAATAGCTATTTCCTCCTCCTTGTATACAACACAAAAGCTATTGCTTAAGTATAAAAGCTTCTCATCAAATCTCTGCAGGATGTTCTTTGCCCAAATCTGCACTTTGAAGACACTTTTTGCAGTGCAATATCTGAATTATATCAGATACAGGGCGTCTTTTCTTTTTTTCCCCTGAAATTAGCAGCTCTGAGCAGAATTTAGAGTTTGCGTGGACAAAAATCTGCTAGAAGTGGCTAAGTAGAAAATGTTGTGGAGTTTTCTAAGTGTAACTATATGATATGGGGTTTTTAAAATTTTTTTTAATTTAAATGTCTAAAAAGTCTATGTAATATATTTTTTCTCCCCTTGAAATTAAAGCTGTACTTCCAGAAAATTCCACTGGGTGCAATTAGTAGAGATGGTAGAAATGCTCACAGTGATAACTGAAGCTGTTTGAAATCCAAAGGGGTTTAGTTCTGAATTATTGCCACGATCCTGCACACACCCATACCTGTGTTTAGCTTTAAATGCATGGAAATCAAACAACTCAGCTGAAAAACCCCAAACTGTTCATGACTGCAGTGAATGAGAGAGTTGTAAGATAAGGGTGGTGCCCACAAGCTTTCCTCCAGCTGTGCCCTGAGGTGCAGGCTGGGGACACCCTGGGGACCCTGAGCTGGTGTTTCCACCTGCCCTGACCTGCCTTGGCTCCCCTGGGGCTGGGCTGGAGCTCCTGAACCCAGCACAGGAGCTCTGGGCTGTCCCTTGTCCCCAGCACAGGAGCTCTGGGCTGTCCCTTGTCCCCAGCACAGGAGCTCTGGGCTGTCCCCTGTCCCCTGTCCCCAGCACAGGAGCTCTGGGCTGTCCCCTGNGTCCTGTCACCATGCGAGGGTGGCTGTGTGAGGATGACACGGGACAGGGGGGTTGTGTGGCAGCAGGAGGAGGCTGCTGGTGCTGTAGGAGTGGTTTGGCTCTGGAGATGCCTGATGTCAGCTGCAATTCCTGCTGGCAGGGCTGGCTGTGCAGGGAGTGCTCAGCAGTGTGCTTGGGATAAAACACACTCAGATGGTGCATGCAGTCTCACTCTCTTTTTATTTCTTTCTCTCTCTCTCTAACTTTGCTGAAGAAAATCACTTTCAGAATCTTTGAACATCATCTTCCTTTTCTGTCCTATTATTTTCTCTCTACTGTGANACAGGAGCTCTGGGCTGTCTGCTGTCCCCTGTCCCCAGCACAGGAGCTCTGGGCTGTCCTGTCCCCTGTCCCAAGCACAGGAGCTCCCCTGGGGCTGGGCTGTCCCCTGTCCCTTGTCGCCAGCACAGGAGCTCTGGGCTGTCCCTTGTCCCCAGCACAGGAGCTCCCCTGGGGCTGGGCTGTCCCCTGTCCCCAGCAAGGACAGGTGACACAGCTCCTGAGTGCAGGGGGAGTTTGCTGGGCTCTGGTGTCCTGTCACCATGCGAGGGTGGCTGTGTGAGGATGACACGGGACAGGGGGGTTGTGTGGCAGCAGGAGGAGGCTGCTGGTGCTGTAGGAGTGGTTTGGCTCTGGAGATGCCTGATGTCAGCTGCAATTCCTGCTGGCAGGGCTGGCTGTGCAGGGAGTGCTCAGCAGTGTGCTTGGGATAAAACACACTCAGATGGTGCATGCAGTCTCACTCTCTTTTTATTTCTTTCTCTCTCTCTCTAACTTTGCTGAAGAAAATCACTTTCAGAATCTTTGAACATCATCTTCCTTTTCTGTCCTATTATTTTCTCTCTACTGTGATTTACAGAAAAAAACCATGTAAATATTTTATGATAGAGCAAATTTTATTCTCTCTTCTCTTCCCTTAAAGAAAGCACCAATAAATGTTGCTTTGTTTTTGATTCATCCTCTGTAATAGCTTTCTCCCAAGCCCAGAAAAATCCTATACAGAGACATACGCACTTTATTTCTTTCACAGAAGAGATATATTGACTTCTTAGTGTAGAGAATCGTATTTTTTTTCTAATAGCATGGTCTTGTATTGTTCTCCTGTTATTAACATCTGGACATATCTTCTTCAGACAGATGGGCTTGTTATTTTGAGCCAAACCCAACGTGAATGATCAAAAAATTAATTTAAAACAATGAATTAAGATAGAGTTATTAATTTACAGTTCCACTTTCTTCCTTTCCATTTTAAATATCTGTGTACTAATGCACACATACACACACACATACACACAGAAAGAGCACCCACTGTAATTTTAGCCAGTATCTCTCAGAAGATGCACACACAGAAAAAAAATAAATGAATATTTTGCTGATGCCGAGTTACAAGTCGGAGTTTGTTTCTGAGAGCTGAAGAAGGACTTGTAAATGTCAGCCCAGATCCTGTGGCTTCATCTCCTGTCAGCTTTCACACTCGGCTTAGCTGGGACACGCAGCAAGCAAACCCCAGGAAATCCAGCCTTCAGCTGGGCTGCATCACAGCTGAGATGAGTTGTAAGGATTGCTGTGCCCGGGACCCAGCAGGGCTGTGCTGTGCTCGCAGCTTCAAGGACCCAAGTGCCCTGGCAGCTCGCAGCAACTGTCCTGGCAGCTCACATATGTCACAGGAGCTCTCCTGAAGGAATGGCTGGTGAGAGCTACCTCTTGGTCATGACACCTTCTGCAGTCTCCTTGAACTCTCATTTTGAAAATTCAGGCTGTTCACCTGCCCCTCACTCCATTATTGATGTGGTACCAGCAGAGGGAAGGGGGAGAAGTCATAAAAAGCATGTGCTTATTCTTCTCTGTCATTTTTCCCCCATTGTTTCAAATTTGTCAAATGTAAGTTCAAAGAAAGGGTAATTACTTTCTGCAAGGGGCATCCATCTAATGGGAGAGTCATTTGCAATGAAAATATTTTAAGACCTAGGTGAAATGCTGCTAATGATTTGCTTTGTCAGGTCGTTAGGTAGCTTTCAGGCTTCACTGGAGGTAGCAGAAGTTTGTTCTCAGCATGACCACTGAGGAAGCATTGCCTTAATTTGTGATCATATCACACTTTCTTTTTATGGTATCGATTTATAACCACAGTCTGGTCTCTTTGTGGGGGACAGTGGTGGGGAGAAGGGGTGGATTGCTGGGGCTGGGCAGGCACGGGCCAGGTCACTGCAAGTGCTCCTGGGGCAGGCACTCACTGCCTGCAGCTGCCCAAGCCTCCTTACATTAATGGGCTGATTTCATAGTCCAGAAATCTTTTTTAGTCTGTTCCTTTGTCTTTCCCGGTATTTTTTGTTGTTAGCTGCTGTAGCTCAGCAGGCTCTGGCTGCCTGTGTGCCAGGGGGCTGTTTGTACCAGAGCTGCTCCCACAGGGTGCAATTGTGTCAGGCTGACATTCTCCCTGAGCACTGCTGAGGCTTCTGACAGCCAACTGATTTCAAGGAACACGTTTTAGTATAAGGATCTCAGATTTGGAACATCTGCAAAGCACAGGGATCTCTGTGCTTTTATGAAAAGGTTGCTTAACAAGGAGAAAGAATCTGGGCACTTGGAAGTGACTTCACCTGTAGCTCTGCAGTTCTACAGACAGCCCAAATCCACTGGCAACGTAAGAAATCTTCATTCTTTCATTTATTTTTGTAGCATGTTTATTCTAAAGTACAGTGAAATCAGGTTTCTAAACTACCCAAACATAGCTTAAGATATAATAATCATTTGTCACCCAACAGCTTTGGCTAGGCTCCCTGAGAGTGCTCAGTGTCATCTGGATATTGTGATGCTGGACTTGCACAAGCAGAAATGAAAAACACTTAATTATCACAGACAGATTTTCATGATAAACTGTTCTTTTTTTGAGCCATGGGAGCTCAAAAGATCTCTCACATTCTTTTTCCTGGGAGAAAATCTTTCTTCCATCCCCCCCCCACCTTAATCTTTCTCACTCCTCCCCACTTCCTCCCCCATTTATTTGTTATTCAGGTATTTAAGTCAGCCTAGGATAAGGGAGCAAAGAAATAATACAGGTGAGAAATATTACAGGTAAAATACACTATTAATGTAAGCAGAGGACGCTGTTAATGTTTTATAATTATTTTCCACAGGAACATCCATTGGACTGTTCCCAAACACTGCATTTAGGTGTTTCAGATACTGAGTTACAAAACTGTTTTTAGAAATACTGGGACATTTCACTTTGTCTTGTTTATTGTAGTTACACACCTTGTCCTGTCGTCACTGTAAGTCTGCTTCTTTATGGCTGGATCAGGTTTCACCAAGAGGAAATGAGGGCATTTTTACAAGAGAAAATTCACACAGAAAAAAAAAGCATTTAGGACAATGCAAGGAAACACCAGTTTTCTTGGTCTGTTTTCTTTTACTTCCTTCTGCTTGCAAATGAACTTGTAGATCAGGTTGTGTATAATGTAATTTAAGTCCTAAACTCACTTATTTGATCTCTTATCAAAGTCGTACTTTAATGTCTATCCCCAGTCCTGGTAAAATTAAAAATAAAGAGTGTTGTCAGGTCCAGAAATGTAGTTATTTCACTTGTCATTTCTTGTTAGTCCTTTCCTTCACCCATGATCACTGAGTGGATAAAATATTTAAAAGAATGTGCTGTGTTCTATCAGAAGCATTTGAGATGAGCAACAGGGGCTGTCAGCAGAGGAGGTCATCAGGCAATTTCACTCCCTGCTGCCTGTTGGGGCCTTTGGAAGCCAAGTGTTATGAAAATAGGCCAGTCACACTGAAGGATCTGTGGTTTAATACATAGTATGTGTTTTCAATAAAGAGAATTTGGCTTGGATCCCAGGAGGGCTCATTTCTTATGTGTGCTGCTTCAGGTCTCTGGGAAATTGGAAGAGCATAAAAGTTCATTTCAGTGTGACCCAATGTTAGAATGGATTCGGGTCTTTAGAGATGCAGGGGCAAAGTGCACCTACACTAATTAGGGGATGTGTATCTACAAACGGGTGACAGTGGGAGCCAATGGCCTGAAAGGCACTGGGTAGATATAGCAAGTTTAGGATGGCTCAGGTCTGACTCACAGAGATCCTCAGAACTTGTTAATTCAGTGTTCAGGCAAAGATGTCTGAAGCTGAGTGCCTCAAGATGAAAAGTCATCAACCACCAGGCTCCTAGGGTAATGTTACATCCTTCACCAGATGCTGTATGTTGCTGGGCCTTCGTTGTGCCAAGCCAACATTTCATGGACCTCTTCTTGGCCTTCTTTGAGCAACATTATGGCCCTCCTTAGTGAGTGCAAAGACTTTTGCATATCTGACTGAACCTGGGCGTGTCATCTGTGTAAAGAAGTCACATATGCCACAGAGTCTGCTGCTCTTCACAGGCACAGAAGGGTGAGGGAAGCCTGGTGTGACCTGCTCTGCATGAAAAATGGGCCTGGGTGAGCTCCCTGCCTTAAGGACCATTGACAGGAGTCCCAGTGAGGTCAGGCCCAGTGATCTTGGCTTGTGTCAGCATTGACACAACCCCACAGTGCTAATGGCAGGTCAGGATGCTAAGTTGCATTTTATCTCAATCTGTCTCCCTCTGCCTCATAAATAAATGTTTTCATGGGCATCAGCATTATTTTAATACTGTGCTGCAACCTGAATGTTTTTAGTTTTTGAACAGTGTTCTGAAAGCTCACAGTAGTGCCACAGTTGTTGACAGCATCATTTCCATTCACTCTTTTCTAATGCCTTGGGATTTTTTTTTTCCCTCAATCAATAGGAAACTTATCCCAGCTGAATTCTCTCGTTTTTTAGACAAACGTCAATCCCTTTTCCCCTCTCTCCTCTTCCCACCCACCCTGCCTCCCTGAAGGTCATGCCTACCTTTATGAAACAAATCCCAGCTTTGGTTTTAATGCTGTGTGAACAAAACTCATGACAGCACTGGGACACCCAAGTGACTACAACATCCCAGTCTACTGGCTGATGTTCAAGTGCACAATAACAGATGTCAATCCAAGTGCAGAGGCAGTAAGAGAAATAAAGGATGTGAAGTAATTAACACTGTAATCAAGTAATCCATTGGCAGAAATGAAACTTGCACCTTTTCATAGGTTTTTTTTCCCCTTTCTTTCTTAAAAAAAAAAAAAAGCAGTGTAATATTGAGAATATTCTGTCCCTTTGTCTCCATCTCAGTACTTAAGTACAATCTTTTTTTTGTTTTTCCTAACAGATCTCCCCACTAAGCAAAGTAATTGTTGATAATAATCTGCATTTTCAGTCAGTCTTCTGCAGATTTGAGTTTAATAAGTAGACCTAGTTTAACCTTTGTTTCCCCTTTCTCCCAGCAGATACCCTGCACAAAGCTATTCTGCAGTTATTACAGGTATATTTAATGTCCATTCTCATGGCAGCAGGGATCACTGTCCAGCCTTTGAATGGAAGGATCATCTGGATGCTAGACAAATGATATTTATCTCTAAATATTGATAATGGGAAATAAGAGGAGTGGCTCTAGTTCTGTTATACCTATCAGTGTGTGTCCTGCCTGCCCTAAGTACATTCTCTGTTTGTCAGGATTTACTTGAATATTGCAATTATACAATTAGCATATTTACCCTATGCAAATTATTATACATAGTTACTGTAATCAGGATAGGAAAAGAAAGACCCTATGTTTAATAAGTCCCAGTGAAATTCAGATGAGAAACTCAGCATTAAAAGAACATTAAGTACTTGACACAACACCAAAATGATTCACATTCAAATGCCACAGAAGAATCTGGGATTGCCAGAGAGCTGCTGGATTTAAGTATTCAGATATTCATTTTCCAGTGTGAATTTCCTTGGCTGAGTGCAGTTCCTGGCAAACTTTTTTGGGGAATAAACTCATGTGCAGTGAATAACAAATTTGTATACATATTACACAGATGTGTACAAAAGAGGGTGTATCCAGGTGTTCTGAAATCCAGGTATTCCTTAATTCTGACAAGGCCACAGCATGGCTGGGTGAAACTGTGCAACAACTCAGACCTGTTGCTTTAGTACAGAGTGAAAGACAGAGCAAACTTCCTCAGTTAACACTGTACCCTTGAAATGGAGTAAATAAATAGCATAGATGCCTTTTAATAGTATAATTATCTCTCCTAAGATAGAAGCTGTCATTGACATTGCATTCTTCTTCCAAGTTTCTGATAGTGGGAATGGTTCTTCCAAACTTCTGCATGTTGGGAAAGGCACTGTTGTGGAAAAGATCACATATAACTACTCCAAAGTACAGCAGGGACAGAATCTAACTAGAAAAGCTAAGTGAGTCTCTGGGGAATTCATAAGAATGAAAACCAGGAAGGAAGGTTTTGCCAACATTCACCTTTCCTTTCTTTTTTTTAAATTCAAATATTAACTGGTATGGTTTTGAATCTTCCCATTGCCTGAGGAGCCCTCAGTGCACTACTGGGAAGAGAGTACATGCAACACAGATGCTCTGGAAAGAACATCTGTGTGAAAGAATTTATGCTAAACTTGTGTTTTACAGCTGAAATGCTTTATTTCGAGGTAATAGTGGAGTTTCTTTTTCAGGAGATAGCAATAGGGCAGGAGGGAACACGGAGAGCTCCCATAGCCTGTGTGTGCCCCAGGGCAGACTCAACTAGAGCTGAATAAGGCGTGACACAAAGTGTACAGCCTGTTCTTGAGAACCTGCAGTGACAAAGATCCAGCAACTTCTGTCAATAATCCACTTCTGGGCTTCAATAAAATTGGTAATAGAAAGATATCCTTAACATCATAGTCAAATACATCACTGCTATTTCAACTTGGTGTTGTTGTCCCTCACTTTGTGAATCTACCTCAAAAACCTTAGTTATGTGTGCCATGAGGATGGAAGGCAGAAAATCAGAGGCATCATGGAAGGAGCTGTAATGGTGGTGGCTACAGAACAAGTTATGGGTAGTGTTTTGGCTTAGGATTAATAGAGTCAAAGAGCCTGGAGCTCCAGGAACACTGGGACAGGAAAGGGCATGCCAGCATGATCCTGGGAAATCCCCAACATTGCTGCTCCTACATATTTCTAATCAAGATCACCCCTAGTGATTTTTGCCTTTTTTAATCTCTTCCTCTTTTCCTTGATCTCCTTCATTTATCTCAAATTTCTGCTCCTATACAGTGCTTTTATGCAGGTTTTATGGAGTGGTAAGAAGGGCCTTCTTAGTGCACTAAAGCCACTTTTTACACCTGTGAATCAGTGGAAATACCTGTGGAAATTCAAAATACTGGTTCTTCAATATATCAGTTTGGAGGTAGGCAAGGCACGCTTCCCTCTCGCTGAAGAAATTCAGTGAGAAGAGGAAAGTGCTCCATGAATCATTCCCTGCAGAGGGACTGAATCTCGATGGTGTAGTCAGATTACTGTCACTCAGATTTATGGGAATATACCTAAGGTGAAGATGGATATGAGAATTTAGTTTAGAAATGCTTCCCAGAGGTGACTTGCATCAACATGCACATGCCAAGTGGACTTAAACCTGTAGTCATATGTGAATTGTGGGAGATCAAAGGTTCCCCTCAAACTCTGGGCACAGCTGTAACTAACTTTCACAAGGTTTACATGATTTACATCATAGTCTGTGTGGCAGATACCTGACATGAGCTGCTGAAAGATCTCCTGGGTGTTGATGGGATGCTCCAGGCAGATGAAGGGAGTTTTACGGTGACTGCTTTTTGTTGATGCACTGATGAGCAGAAAGTGTCCAGCTCCTGCAAAATCTTCCTTTAGGGATTTGTATTCTTACTGTGGAGGTGTTAAACTGAGTTCCATGTTGTGTGTCCAGAGCAAGCTGGCTCAGATGTAAATACACACCCTGCCAGCATT
This sequence comes from Hylia prasina, assembly GCA_013397195.1. Lineage (NCBI taxonomy): Eukaryota > Metazoa > Chordata > Aves > Passeriformes > Sylviidae > Hylia > Hylia prasina. Next base: position 417,661 of record VYXD01015114.1, on the reverse strand, counting down.
TTGGTTTTTTATCACACATCAATCTCCCATCAGGAGAGACTATTCTGGAATAATGTAAAGTCCTGACTTTACATTAACAGCTTATGACTTGTCTGCAAAGCACTGTAGCATCTTGAGGCTACTCCCAAACAAAATGTTACAGGCTGGTAGCAGCCCCAGTTCAGAAAACAGAAACACAGACACTGAATGAGAAGCAGTAGCTCTGTACATCTAATTGGTAATTAAAAGTAAAAAAAAAGTTCTGTGACCTCAAGGCCAAGTGTGCACATGCTAAAATATGACTTGTTTTTGAACAATACCGTTCTGATGTCACCTGTGTTTCAGAGTTATAATTTTAATTGGTCACTAGCACTTGCAGCAGCGTGAAAGAAATATTTCATGATTCTCATTCGCTGACTGATGTCTGCTATATTATTAATTTGTGTGTAAATGTGCTGTCTTGTTTGTGTTTGATTTAGGCGCCCAGAATTGCAGTTTGCCTATTATCTCACTGCATAACACTTTTGTCAACTATGCCAATGTTCCAGTGTTTCATCACTGTGACAGATGCTGCCTGTTTTAAGTGATATATAAGGGATTCTATGTCTTCAGAAGAACCCAGCACTTTAGAGAAGTGTTGTGTGACAGGTTGTAGCTTCCCTCGATGATGAGCCCTAATTTGAACTGGAGTTCAAAGAACGGGAGGTGCTATCCCAGACTCTCAAGGAATGGATGAAAAAGTGGGAGCAACTTCTTCAGCTCTCACAGATTTGCCCAACTCTGTAATTGATTCCAGTGCTCACTTATGTTAGCTGAAGGTCTGACTATTGACTGGTAAGGAGAAGGAGAAGGAGTCCTCAAGGAACTGCTGAGGAGCAGGTGGATATGTTTCGCCAGGCTGCCCAGAGCTCTGAGCAGCTGCCTGGGGAAGAGCTCTAAAAATGTACTCCTGCAAGTCTCCAGGAGGACTTTAAGCAGCGAGACAGTGCATGTGGTTCAGCAGCCAAGCAGAAAAATATATTTAAAAATCACTATTCTGTTTACAGATTACCTTTGGGAACTCAGGAGAAGTGATGCTTTTACAGAGTAATCAGCAAGAAAGTTCTGTGGTCTCAGGCAGTTTTGCTGAGTTGATACAATCCTTGAGAAGGTGTTTCTCAGTGCAAGTTTCTTAGGTTCCCTGTAGGAAGAGAAAGAAAAAAAACTCTGAAATCCCTCCTGACCTGATTTCCTGATTTTTAGTATCTCCCCCCATCCCTAGATTTGGGAGCCAAGTTAGCTTCTTGCTGCAGCAGCTTTCTTGTCAGGAGTGAAGCTGAACTTGGAGCATGGTGTAACAACTGCATGTTCCTGCAGCAGCCTTGGAAAGAAAATTAAAACTCCTTTAGGGAAATTTTTACTTTGCTTGAATTTTAAAGGAGCAAAGCTCACAACAGAGTCAAATGCAGAATATTTTCACCCAGATCTGGGTAACTTCAGCTTCTGAGCCATAGTTTCTGTGATTGTCAAATCTGAGATGAAAGGTCAAAATGAGCAAAAAAGTCCATTTGTTAAGAAAAGATAAGCCTGTCTGACTCCTTATTTGCTTATCATGTAGTTTACTGTCTACAAGTTTAAGTGTTCTTAAAATATTTCCTTTCACTTCTCTGTTTCTAGGGAAGGTTATAGAAAACCAGATCAGGATTTGGGATTTCTCAGTAAAAGGAGGTGAATCATCCTCCTCTCTGCAGCTCACTTTTCCCGTGTGTAAAGGCAGGTTAACAAGGTTTATCTGACAAAGAGCCTTCGGGCTGAGTTATTATCTTGAGTGCTTTGCAACTGGAAACACCTTACCTAGTTATATTTTTATTTTTACTGCTAGTAATGCTAAAAAAAAGGAAGGGAGCAGCAATAAGGCAGCTGGCATTCAACCTTCAGCAGTGCTTCACACCTGACTCTTAGAACCTTCTCATTTACAGGCCTGAGAAATGAGGGATCCCATGTCCAGTGATTCCTCATCTTGGTGGCTTTGGACTCCAGCTGCCAACGGGGCTCAGTGGCTCTGCAACACAGGCAGCAAGAGATGAGAAGTGGCTGTGGCTTTGAAAAATGCAAAAAAAGAAAACATGTGCTGTAGAAAGGGAGAAAACTGTTTTCTTTCCTTGCCACTCTAAGTCACAGCGATCTGTGGGAGCCTGAAACTGGGGCTCTGGCAGGAGGGAAAGCCATGGCTTCTGTCTTGTGGCCAGATTAAACCCGAGTTTGAAGAAATGTTGAAACATTTCTATTTTAGGAACGCATTTTGGGTGTTTTATGTCATAATTATTGTGAAATATCATCCGAGACTCCCATGTGCACAAGGAAAGCTCTCCTGATTAATGCTGCTTATCCGTTTCCTCCAGGAGCTGAATTCACTGGGCAGAAAAGTCTCTGTAGCCTGTTTTTCTACTGAGCCAGGGTGTGTTCTCAGCTGGGAAGGGCCATGGATTTACATGTGTTAGAAGTCCAGCATGGGAGCTGGAAAAGCACTTTCAAAAGCTACAATTGTGAAAGAGCTGGTCCTCAGAATATTTGCTTATGCTTTGTTATTGTTTATAAACTTTTCTATCCTGGGTGAGAGAGAGCACTGGAAAAAAAAATTAAAAAGAGAGGTTGGGAAACGCTCAGCATAATTTTGTCAAAAAGACTTTTTCAATTACAAAACCATTTTCCCCAATATTTGAAAAATCAATTTTGATGACATTTCTTTTTGTTATAAAAGCCCAAGGGATTAAGTGTTTTCATTATGTCAAAAGCTTGTTTCAATTTCTGTTGTAGGAGCGCTTCTAAAAACTCCAAATGAACATTTGAGCAATGAAGTACAAACATAAATACATTTTATGAGCTTAAAAAGCTGAAAACCAGCCCCCAACATACTGACAGATCTCAAGCCAAAGCAAAAAAAAAAAAAAAAAATCCCAGAAAATGAATTACTGACATTGTCATTATTGCCACTGGTAAATATATGGTGCTGGTTTTCAAGGACTAAAAAATCTTTTGTTTTGAGTTTGCTGTCATTGACTGATCAGCAGAAACACTGAGCAGAGAGAAGGTTTCTGTGTCAGACAGAGCCTTAGGCTGCTGCGTGGCTTGGAAGCACGAGGGATGTGAGGGACAGACTCATTGCAAACCCAGCTCCTGCCACGTTTCTTTTCACCAAATGCATTTTAGATGTGCACCAAGAACAAAGCCCTTAATTCACTGTGCCTAATCCTGCAGCCAGGGATTCCTCTGTGCCATCCATCGTGATCAGGTTACCAGGAGGAGAAATCAAATCTCCGTGGCCCACGGCAGGGAGAAAAAGGAGAGGGTGCTTTGTTTCTGCCTCTCTGCTGCTGCTGCCCACTCCCCAGGTCCCACACATCCCAGGGCTGCATGTCTGTGCCCCAGGCCGAGGCTCCTGCTGTGTCCAGCTGCCTCCCTGCCCTTGCAGTCCCCTGGCAGGTTGTGGATGCTGGAACAGATTTGTGCTCTACCACACCAATGTGCTGGGGGTTCGTGGGGCTGATGCTGCCCGGCACTGGCTGGGCAGAATTTTGGTCGTCCTGCATCAGGGGGATCTCCCTTGAGGTTTTTTCCTCTTGCAGTCAGTCTTTCCTGTGCTGCAGAATTCTGAGACTTCCTCCCAGTGCTGCAGATCTGCAGGTTATTACAAATTACTTGTTTTTAATATGGACTGTGCCTCACTCCTGATGCCCTCCCCGTGACACTTTTTCCTTGGGAAGCAGCCCCAGCTGGGGTCCACAGTCCAGTTTTGTCCATTCCTCCATGTACTGGGAGGTTTCCCAGTGTGAAGCCCTTCTTGCCTCTCTGGCAGCTGTGATCATTTTTCTTTGCAGTTTGTTTTGTGGATGTGCCTTTCTGTCATGCCTTCATGACTTTCACATGATCAAAGTCTTGTTGCTGCAAAACCTTACCAAAACAGGGAGTGGCTGTGTAGCAGCTGCACCTGGGTGCAGAGAAGACAAATGCTTGTCTGTGGGACCTGCCAAAAGCTCCATGTGTCTGCCAGCCACGTGTCCTTTGCTCCCAGAGATGAGGTTTGCGTGCCCTGGAATGCAGCAATTTATGGCTGAAGGTTTCAGTAACAAGTGACCTTGTCTGCAATGGCTGCTGAAGCAGTCAGGGCTCTGAGAGTGATCTCAGGGTCCTGGTGATGGATCCTAGGACGTTTGTAAGAAATGGCTTTAAGTGCCTGAGGAATTTAAGCCTCATCACTTCAACCTACATCAGGAAACAAGCCTTTCCCAAGTTACCCCAATGCTGTGCCCATGCTGATTCAGAGCATCACCTTTTCTGTCTTTCAGCATCCTCATAAACAAAAGCAGCTACCCCCCCAAAAAAGAAGTTTTATTTCTCCATGGATTTATTCTGGAATGATCACATCAGTTAATATACCAGATGAGAGACAGCCTGATTTTTACAGAAAGTCCAAATATTGCTGAATGCTGATATGTGTAAATGCTTTAGAAAATCTCACCCTTTATTTATCTGGATCTTACTGACTTGGCTGGAATATTGTGTATCACTAAACAGCTGAGGACAGAGTTAGGAAGTAGCCTGAGTGCGTACTTTCCTGCCCTTCAGAGGCTGTACTTATAAGATGGAAAAACCAGACCCACATCTCAGTCCAGCCTGACCTGTACGAAATCATTAACCACGTTAGTCTCATCCCCTCAGTTTAAATACGAGTGGATGCTTACTCATTTCTTAATATAGTTTTGCTCTTAAATGATTCATATTGTTTTATCGTTTTCATAGCACTTTTTAGAGACTTGGCAGAGGCCTGGGGGACCTTTACTCTCTCCAGCTTGTCACTCCAGATGGCTTTGCATTTCTGCAGCAGATGAGATGCTGTGGTCATGGCAGTGCAGTTGCCTGCATTTACTAATCCGCTTTGCCAACCTCCCAGGCCCTTGTAGGATGCTTCTGTGCACCACATTTGAAGAGTCTGCATTTAAATTGGCTGTTGAAATTCAGGTTTCATTTTCTTATTTTAATTACTGTCTCTGCTGTGCTCCTATATAGTTATATACTCTGCTGGAATACTTGGGGAGTATAGAGGTTTCCTGTGATTTTGGTTATAAATTTAGATCTGATATTATTGCTGCCTGGCACTGGCAGGCAGCAATAATATAAATATTATAAATAATATTTATAATATTAACATATTTAATATAAATAATTATTAATATTATTTAGATTCTGCTACTATACCAGAATCTAAATAACTTGTGACTCCGTATTTTTTTGAGTAACACAAAACACCCATAGTAAAAATAGGCAGAAAAATAGTGTCTTCATTTTACTCTTGGTGAACTGAATCTCTGACAGATTAACTGATTTTCTTCAAGATACTCAAGGGACTGTCTCGGAATCCGAGATCTCCTTTCTTTGGGGCTCATGTAACTTTTGGTTTAGAAATTCATGAAACCTTGTGGGATCAGATGCAGAGCAGCAGCCTGAGGAGCTAATCTTATGCCTGAGAGTCAGTGAAATGAGATTCCTCACAAGTGCAGTTTCACTTACACAGTGGAAAGATGTTTCTGACTATTAATTCACTTTTTGTCTCCACGAATATATCTGAATCAAAAGTGGTATGAAATACTGGGTCATTTGCAGCTGGGGTTTGTGCAGGGTCTGGGTCAGCCAGGAAAGCTGCACTCAGCACACTGAGCCACTGTATTTCAGAAACCCCCTGGTACTGGGTGGCAAATAGGCTTCATATTCATAAAGTGTTGCTTCTCTGGAAAACAGTCCTGTTATGTTACCCTGAAATGTACTTACTTAATGCTATGGTCCTACTGTGTTTCTATGAGTCTGTCTTTGGGTAATCCTTCAGCTTTTGCCTCAGGCCTTGGTGTATGACAAGTGAAACCATGCTGCGACACTGGTGGCGTCAATTTACTCCTGTTTTGTACTCAAAGTACAGATAGCAAATTGATCCATGCTCTATTTAGTGGCTTTACTGCCTCTGAAGTGTTCCTGTACCTCAGCAGATTGCATCTCATTCCACTTTCAGGAGCAGATGCCTTTTCCCATTTGCCTGGTCTGTACAAAGGGTTTAACATCTCAGGCAGGGATGTGCACATTGCTCTGCTTTGACCTCCCTGCGGCTGTTCAAGCCTGTGAGAAGGGAGGAAAGCACTCCTGAATTCATACTTCTGCAGGATAAGTCCTGCACAATCAGTGTGGAGAGCCTGTGAAAGCAGCAGAGCCCTGGTGAGTGGTGTAAGCAGATCTAGTCAACTCTGCGTGTGTCTGTCTGTCTGTCTGAGCTTCACAGCTCCTGGTGGCGCCTCTGGAGCAGAGCTGAGGGAGTGGACATTGCTGAGAAGCTGTAAGGAAGATACTTTGGTGGCTGAAGCTTTCAGTTATCCTGAGGCTGGATTTAGGCTGTTGTAGTGTTTAGAAAGGGGAAATGTGTTGTGTTTTGTAAGACTTGTGCAAAACTCTGCGGGGCCAGTTGGGACCAGCTGGTGTGCTCTGCGGTGATTCACGTTGTAAAAAATGAATGTTTAGAAACTGGATGTGAGTGAGGCTTCTCCAGGGCTGAGCTACTGCTTGGCCACTTGGCTCTGTCTTCTGGTAGGTCCTTGCTGATGCATTGTGAGTTTAAATTTAATGCCAGAATGAATTATTCACCATTGAAGTCAAAAGAAGAATTTTCAGCTCAAAGTTTCAGGCTGTTTTCCCTAGCCCTCTCCCCGTCAGAGGAAGCACTAGTTAGATAGATAGTTAGTGCTACTGGAGTTTTTGGCTGAGTTAAATTATAATTAACCTGGGAACAACAACAACAACAAAAAAAGGAAATCTGAATATCTCTGAGAAAGGATAAACTTGGTGGGCATCTTAGACCACATTTTCAATCCTTTGTTTGGGTACTATGGAACTTCTAAGAGGATTTCAATCTTTTGTGTATCAGATGATTCTAAGCAGAGCTCACTTATCTGGCAAGCTCCAAAAGCCCCATTCCTCATCCCTCCCTTTCTGTGACACGTGAACCTGCCAGCAGATGACAGTGTATTGATTTAAGTGCCTGTGGAAAGGAGAAGAGTTTTAGCCAAGCAGTTCCATATTTCTCTGGTTGTGATCTCTAGCAGTGTTGGATCTAAGATCGTGGCTGAGCCTAACCCTGGAGTTGTGCACTTAGAAAGTCACAGCCTGTCAGAATAGCATTAGTGTCAATCCCAGCACCTCGCCCACCTGCTGCCACCTCACATCAAGCCTGAAATATTAACTCATGTGCTCCCTTCTACTGATAAAGGGAGGACGATCATCTCCTTGTCAATCAGACTCTCAATCCGAGCTTGTAGCATGCTTATAAATTATACTACCATTAGCTAAAACAAAGTGGGTGGGTTTTTTTCTCATGTTTCTCATCTATTTTCCCATTGGAGAGGAATCCAAGATGACACATCCCTGCTCCAGGCTCAGAGGTGCTGCAGAGGGGATTGCAGGAGGCCTTTGGGTTTGGGGGGTGGGTGCTCACCAGTCTGTGCCATGGCTCACGACGTTGTGCACGTTCAGGGGTGACATCCACAGGGCTGCCATTCTTAGAAGGGAACACTTCTCCCTGTAACTAAGCTCTGGGTATTCCTCTGCAGTCCTGCTAATTGCTAATGACAGGGACCTTGGAAGTCTCTGAAAGATCACAGTGTTTTAATTTGAATTTTTCTCTAAGGAGGGAAGTTGACAGTGAGCGAGCAGTCAGCTCTCTCCAGGCACCTCCATCGGGAAGAGCAAGTTTTCACCACTCCAGTAAAACATCCAAAGCACTCAAATTTCAGTCAGGATATTGGTTGTCTGAGATAAAAGAAAGCAAACTAATTTTAAAATTACATCCCTGGGGGGAGATAAGGATGCCAGACTTACTGGCTACAAGGGAATCCCTCAGCTACTTGAGCAGTGAAAGGAGTCTGAGAGCAATTGTAAAACCAAGTCTCTGTCAGGTGCCCCTGTACAACATTTTAACTACAAATAGGCTTGTAAAGGAAATCTTCTAAGCAGCACAGACAATAACTAACACACCATTAAAGCCTGAAAAGTGTAACTGTATTGCTGTGTCAGTGTTTGGGTCTTTGTAGATTTTCCCTGAATTAAACCAGACTCTGCACCTCAGCATCCCATGGGGAGCCAGGATGTCCGGGCACTGCAGCAGGTCACTCAGAGCTGGAGTGCCTCTAAAATATGCAGTGGTTCATAAGCTAATTTTACTAGTCTTGATTAGCTAGGTGTCAATTACCTAGTGATTATTTTTTATGCAGATCTAGAATTTTGCTCATTTGTGGGAAGTTTTTAGAAGTGTGCTTCAATTTCCATGGTCTGTTAGCAGAATACAGAAAGGAAGTATTTTGGTCAAGTTTTCATCAGAGTAATTAGAGTTTCTGTTTAGTTTGAGACTACAACAGTAGTTGGTACAATCTCAGAGCCTGGCCTACTTAGAAATAAAAAGAAGAAAAAAGAAATCTTACTTTTTATCAGAAAGTGTGAATTCCTAGTCCCTGCAGCTTTCGTGTGAAAAAAAATAAAGAAAAAAGAAGTCTGCTCTGACACAGCCAGTCAAAAGATTTCTGATGAATCTGGAGCTGTTTCACCCTCATCACTACTGTCTTTGTGATACTAAACTTTCTGAAATAACTTCATGCTTTATTTTGACTTAACTTCCTTTGCTTTAGAAATTTTCACCTAAGTGAAAATGGCAGCACTACTCCTGATTGTTCCAGACTAATTTGCAGCGTGATTATAGAATCAATTAAAGGGTATTAATGAGAGATATCTTCTGTACTATCTGCTTCATTTTATGGCTATTAGGAAGCAACTTATGGAACAGTTACCATAGTCACAACCTAAAAACCAGGGGCAGTGGCAAAGCTTGTAGCTAAAATCCTGTGGTGCTACATGCATGAAATCACAGATAAGTGTGACAGGAGTTGACATCTCAGATACAGTTTGACTTACCAGTGAGGGACAAGGCTATGATAAGACACACTGCCTCTGGAGGGGAAAAAAGATTCACTGTGGGAATCATTTTGATTGTTGAAAGAAATCACAGCGCTTCAAAATGATTGTGCTATAATGGCTGCAGCATCAAAAGCAAGGATAAACTCCTGGAAAACTACATTTGCAGTATTTCCATGTAGCCATTTAATAGAGTCATGGAATGAGTGAGTGGATAAAACACAGGAACTGCCCACAGCAATGACTCCTCTTTCAACACACAGGGTTTATTCCTGTTTTCCGTGTGCTTTATGGGGATGGGGGGATTTCATCCACAGCTTTCCCCCTCTGAGACCTGCTGTCTCCCAGTAACCCCAACTCTTATAACTGCTGAGAATCTTTTCTCTTCTCCTCAAGCCCATTGCAGTAAATTCCGTGTAGAAAACCTGCTGCATAGAGCAGGCAGAGAAATACGTGTCAGACAGAGAGTGAGGCTGTTGGGCTTTTGGTGCACTGGCAGCAGTGTCAGTGCTGTCCCTGTGTCCCTGTCCCCTCTGACCACTGAGACTAGGGGGTCTGTGGTCTGGCCCCTTTGCCTTTCTGATCTGGCACATTGAGGCTTCACTGTAGAGGGGCTAAAGGTTACAGTACCTTTATAAAGGTTACTGTACCTACAGTACAGTTTGCAGAGCAAACAAAAATCCAGAGAAAAGGCAGCTTACAAGATGATTGAAATTTTGATGTTAAAACTGGTTGGTGACTGATACACGTAGAAATTGAGCCAATGACCTCTGGAGCTGGGTCAGCCTCAGCACGGGCAGGCTGATACATGTGAGTACTGCTCAGAAAGCCAAATTAGCAAGTGCTTTTGCATGATCTGTCTTCTGCTGCCTGGGCATTTTCCCACAGTGCTTGGAGCTCTGATTAAGGCAGTCAACCATGAATCACTAAGGCACATGTCAATGAAGCCCTTACGATGCCACTGGGGATAGAGGAATCATATCCTCTTATTGCTTTAATCGTGAGGCTGGAGTCCATTAAAAATCCATTTAAATCTATGAACTGGTGCTAGTTTTAAACTGGTAATTTATGTCCAGTGGATATTAGCAGCATTTTTTCCCCCTGTATCTGAACTGTTGCCAACAGCTGCTCTAACTAACCAGTGCTATTCATGTTCAGGCTTATACAATATAATCTCCTTCACTTTCTGGGTCTCTATCAGCAGCAGCAGTAATGGGTGTTGTCTGAATCAAAGCTTCTTACAGAAATGTTGCAAACCAAAATGAGAAGACTGGAACAGCACACCATCAGTAAGTGGAAAGTATTCCAAACTGGGAATTGATCAGTGGATTTTCTGCCATCATCTTTCAAACTGCATTTTGGAAGGACTCAGAACAAGCTCAGTGGAATGTACCTGATACCCAACATCCACCTGCCAGAATGAGCTGAACAATAATAATTAAACAGATGCTTTTAGCAAACAAGGGTACATTCAGTCTAGTTAATTACTTTGTTGATTTTGGAGTCTGAGTATTTTAGAGGCTCTATGTCCTTGTGCTCATCTGGTTTGCAAAACAAGGTGTTCTGCAGGGGAAGAATTCACACACACAGTATGAGCTCTTCCCCTCAGTGGTGATGCCTGGTGGCCTTTGAAGATAGGCAGGAATTCTCCCACTTCTAACTGACCAAAATCAGATTCTGCTGAAGGAGTCCAGTTGAAACGGTGCAGAATCAGTGTGTATAGTGCTGTTAATATAATAAGAAATAGTACAGAACAAAAGCAGCAGCAATGGCACAGCTGGCACCTACATTATTGTATAGGCAGCTAAACAATGTAAAAGCAAAGACTGCTTGGGCAGAGGTATCCTGAGGCTGGGGTGGTTCTGGCAGCATTTGGACAGGGTCATGACCCATTTAAAGTAATCTAACTTCTCTCCTCTACACTCTTAGAAACCACTAACTGTTCTATGGCAGTTCCCATTTTGGTTTTCTTGCAGAAATGATCTTTGGAGCACAGAGGTCAAGGTTTTCTCATTTACTCATGGTATTAAAAATGTTTGGAATTAAAAGAAAGCAATGCAAAATCCTTTGTTCCACTCTTACAGGATGTTCCCCGGCCCTGAGGACTGTGGTAGTTCAGGTATCACATCTTCAGTCAGGGCCTTTCCCACCCCCCAGCCCAGGTCACTGCACTTCCCTTGCCTTGCTCTGAGGTTCGCTGCCCACCTCCTGTGGTTCAACCCTCTGAGGTGCCAGCAAAGCACAGATGTCCCCCTGGGCAGTGCCACGGGGACACGGCAGGGCAGAGGGGACAGGTCCATATGAACAGGGCATCTGTCTCCAGCTCGTCTGTCCATCTGCTACAGCTCTTGCTCTTAGCAGGTGAGCACCCACTCCAGGAGCACTGCAAGAGCAGGAGGGAGCTGACACCTGAAGGGTGGGGAGATCAGCAGAATGTTGGATGCAAATGCGTGGATCGCAGTTGGAGATGCGTGAAGGGATGTAGGGGCAAATGTCTGAAGTTGGGGCAAGGGATTTGTGCTCTGCATGTGGAAATGATCTTCAGAGTGCAGTGGGGCTGGCCTGGTCAGCCAAAAGCCGGCAAGAAGTAGCCAAAAGAAAACAGGCAAAGCCTCAGATATTCCTAAGCCAAAGTGCTGGTCCTTGTTTTTCAAAATTGAATTAATTAATTTCTTCTGGAACTCTACCAAACTATTTATTCTGACTTCTGGTAGCAGCAGCCACAGAGGTAACCAGGAATCTCTAGGTAGTGCAGGTGTTTGCTAGCAAGAGCAGCTGTTACTGTTAGAAAAAACCCAAAAGGTTCCATTCAGTTTCAGCTTCATAACCCAGATGACAAGTTCTGAAATGAATTAAAAAAAAAAAAATCTCCAACAGACGCTTCATCAAAACCTGGCTTGGCTTTGCTTGCAGCTGTTTTGCTCCTTCTGGGGCTTGGCACGGGATAGGTGTGGGAGCTGTGTTCACCCTTCTGCATGTCCTTTTTTTTGACTCACCTTCCATTCAGAAGCCAGTTTCTTTCTTTCTTCATTTTATTTTGCTCATTAGTGCAAAGGAAGCAACTGTGCTGCTGCCTCAGCTGCCGCCTCAGCCAGACAAAAATCAGCTTCCTTAGGCAGGTGGAAGGTGTTTGTTTTGTACTGGGAGCTCACTTGGGACACAGAGTAAACAACAAAAGCAACTTGCTCCCCCACCCCAAACATCTTTGTTCGTTTTCTCATGCAGAGGTTCTCCTTTGAAGTGACACTGCTCATCGACTGGACTTGGAGGCATCCACGTAATGCCTCAAAAGACAAAGTCATACTTATGTCAGCAGCATTAGGGCAAGTTAAACTTGTGGATACAGGCAATCCAAACTAAGGCAGGAAGCTTCTGTTTGATTCACACAGCTTAGAGCTGGCTATCACTGAAGTCTGCATTTGACAGCTGCAGAAATATTTCCTTTTGATTCCTCATGTACAAAGTCCCACAGTAGTTCAGAAGAGAGGAGCAGGGTTTCATGCATATGACTGAGTGGAGAGAGCCAGAAGCATTTGGAAATTATTCAGTGCAAGTTGTGATTTGTTCTTACTGCTTTTCTTTTTAGCACCAGAAATCAGTGCTGATGTCATTCCCTTGTTAGTGCTTAGTTTAGTGAGAATAAAGGACAGCTAAATTGGGACCCGGCAAAATGCAACACCCAGATGGTTGAAAAGGCAACTGAACAAGGTGCTGAAATGAGAGGCTTTTGTCTTGGGCTTGAAAAAAGAAATAAATAAAAAAATCAAGCTGCGTACGAGTAATATACATGACCACAAATGAAGGGAGGTTTGTTTGGAGCCTGAATTTTGCATTCCTTCTCATCAAATGAGGCAGTGCTGCTGTACTTGTGGGTTAAAAACAGAAACAAAACCAACAGCAAAGCAAGGCAGAGAGAATCAAACCAAACCCAAGTCGCTTTGGCAGGATTTTGGAACTCAGGGCTGGTAAAGTGCATTTCCCAGACTCTGCTGTCAGGGACATCCACCCTACTGTGATCCCATGTAATCACCTCCCAGCCAGGTGCTCAAGGACCATCTCCCGAGTTTATTTCTATCCCAGACCCTGGATTTCACTGAGTACATTTTAACCTCCTGACATCTCAATGCTGTCACTGCAGAATGACAGCAGGCTTGGCCAGTTAACTTCTCACAGGTGTTACAACAGAGGCCAGAGCAGCACCTACAGATTGGAGGAGCACTAATCTAATAATTATCAGGCAATTACACAGCCCCATAAGTCAAGTATGGCTGCTTTAGAAATGTCCCAGGAGGAAATGGAGAGGGAGTTATTCTAACATATGGCAATTCATCAGTTGCTAACACCACTGAGATTTTGTTAAAAGATTCCCTCAGGGTTCCCTATGACAACGTCATGGATTTATGATTGGTGATGAACATCTCTCTGAGTGGTGCAAAACTACATCAAGGATTACAGGCTTGTGGGCATTTTCTGAACTGGGACACAGGTGAAACCATTTCCACATAGTGGGTATCTTGTGACAGAAGGCAAAATCTTTGCTGGTGGTCTGTGTGATTGGTAAAGTATAGTACTATTTGCTGAGGTTATTGTACTCTGGAGCTAGAGAGTTGGTAGCCAAAGAACCCAGAAGAAGTTTGCTTAGTTTGTCTTAAAAGATACTTTTTTATCTGATTTTTCTCCATTTTCCCAGCAGCACTGGTTATGTCAGACATAGCAGCATAACACATAGGTGCTAAAATTAACAATGCTGTGTTGTAAAATCCTCTTTTAAAAAATGGTGACTGGTGGGAACTGCTCATGAATAAAACTGAAAAAGAAGAAGGAGCGAAGCATCATGGAAACGTTGGCAGAACTGCGCTTTCAAAGTTTAAAATGTGAAAATTGGTTGACAAGCAATAGAGATTGCTTTAGGTAGGGCAGGGACCATGTGCAGATTGAGTGGTTCTTGAGAAAAGAACAAGACACGAGGTACTACAAGTGCTCTCAGCCTGGGTTAACATGAAGGGGTGGGCTCTTTATGGTTTTGGTCAGGGTTACACTGCAGGACAGGGGAGGAGGAGGCCCCCGGGCTCATCCTGCCTCTGTTTTGGGAAGAGACCTGCCTTTCCTTGGGAAGAATCATGGCAATGTGGGCAAGGAAGGAGGGAGGTGCTCTCTGTGCTCACCTGTGCTGGGAGAGCAAGGTCACTGCTCACTCTGTAACTGTGGCGATCTTCCTTGCCCACTGCACAATTTCATTTCTCTTTTTCTCACCACTTGAGAGAAGAGTTTCTTTGTTGGGTTTCTCTTTGCGTGCACTGGAGTTGCTGAACTGATTTGATATGACAGTATAGCTACAATTGCAGAAAAAATAGGAAGAGTGGCACATTTTTTTTCAGGATACTCTGTCCTGTTCTATGATTTATTTGGCATGTTGAAGTATTAATGCTTCATGTGCTGCAGTAACTGACTTTTTGATATGGAGGTTTTGCTAGGAAAAGCATTTTAGGGTATACAGTGCCAGGAGGATATTGGAAAAGGAAGTGGAGAAATTGTCTTTTTAACAAAAACCAGTGAATTCCATCAGTGGAACCTGTACACCAGCTGGGCCAACAGAGTAAAGGGGAGAATTAGTTTCCAGGTCCCATCTGATGGTGATGAAAACACCGAGTGTGACATTCACTTGTGTCCTGAACAGTCACCTTGTAGAAGATCACAAGCTTATCCAAGCCAGGGCTGGGGCTCCATCTTCCAGCAGGTTTCTCAGTACCAGGCACGTGACATTTCACATATTTTTTGTCAGGGTGGATTTTTCCAGCCTTTCAGGGTGTATTACCTTTAGGGGGTCAAAAGCCTTTGATCTCTGGTCGCCCAGGCAAGCAAAGGAGAAAGGGTAGGGGAAATTAATACAGCCAAGGGTTTCTAAGCCTTTGGTTGTGCTCTTGGTTGTTGAACAGACTTTTCTTGTATTTATTTAAACTTCACAATGAATGAAGTTAATTAGACTTAGTTAAGCTGATAACACCACTGCAAGGACCCAAAAGCTGAGCCCTCCTTGTCTCTGTCAAAGAAAATCAATACTTTCATTCTTCCATAACCTCATTGCTCTGTTAAGCAACACTGAGCTTGCATTATGCTGAAACTTATGCACATAATTAGAGCTTTGGGAATTTGGAGGTATTTTATCCTCAATTAAAATGAAAGTGTTCAAGAGTAGGGATTTACTTTCTATTTTATTTTTTGCATTCTTAATTAAAAAAAAAAAAGCCAAAAAATAACCAAAAAACAAACCAAAGCTACTCCAAAAACATAAGTAAAAAATTGACTCTGGATCTAGAAAGACTCCCCTGGGATCTGTCTCTTCCCCATGTCAGCCAGGCCCTCGTGCCTTCATTTCTGACCTTTCTTTGCATGGAAGGACACACAAGTGCTTCAGTTTCACTGCCAGAAAGGAGGCACCAAAAGCGAAAGATTCCACATGAAACCAGGATAGCACTTCCAGTAAATACCTCACTGCACAACCACTCACAGTGGAATCAGGGACATCTCTCCTGGAGCAGAGAAGGGAAATTTCCCCCTTTAGAAGGGAATTATAAGCTGCATTATGCACATTTGGCTGTGTTTAATTGCTGGCTCACTTGGACAAACTGCTTTTGGGGGTAGTGTGACCATGAATTTCCCTGATGTGTGATAGGTTAAGGGAATGTTGGGAAAGGTGCTTTTTCTCATACAGTGCAGCCTACTGCCCTACTGCCTTTTGGGACAGCAACTGGCTGATGATTTTAGTGTTTTGGCAGCAATAGAAATCCTGCCCTGGTTTGGGGTAATTCCCATGGAAGGTGGCAAAACACATCCTTCCCTGGACAGCTCTCTACTACCCCTGCCTTTCACTGCAGCAGCAGGTAAGAGATGTCAGAGCAGCACAGAGCCATACCTGGAGCTGGGTTCTCAGTAAAAATACTGGCCAGAGGTAGAACGAAGTAATTTGACTTGGCCAAATAAAATATTTCTAGTGCTATTCAGAACTATGCACAATCTCCGGTAATGTTTGCGTTGTAAACCCAAACCTCTTGAGTTTTAGTGAAAGTGATGTTGTGTGAATGTTGCTAGAATATTGACAGTGAAAAAATTCTTTGGAGAAACAGTGAGAAAACCCGGTGTAGCTTAACAGCTTTTCCTAGAGGTGTGCACAGTGCAGCGAGTGGAATAATGAATATTGTCCCCAGTTTAAGCAGCCGCCTCATGTGTTCTAAGTGTGAGCAAACAACTCAGGAAGAATTGTAGGGAAGTGCCTCCTTGGAAGGAAAGTACTAAAGACAAAACTCCCATCAACAGCAGAAGTAGGTAAAAGTATTCCTAAGTGTTTGTGAACAAAGGACTTTTTAGGGAAAACTTCAAACGAAAAGGGTTTTACATCTTATCTATATTCATCCTTGGTTCCGTTTGCTTGCAGTGTTCTCTGTCTTACAAAGGAGATCAGCTTTTGTGGGGACAGCTGGGACTGGGATGGCTTATTTTCAAGTCTCAAATGTCAATGAGTAATGCTGATTTACATGCAGATTGCCTCTCAGCTTTATTTTATTTGGTTATTTATTTATTTCTCAGAAATGCTGTCATTTGCCTCTGAGGAAGAAATCAATGAGAGGGCAATAAGGATGCAATCTTACTGCCAATTCAGGAAAAAAATAAAAATACAGAAATAAAAACGAGACCGAGAGAAGCATTTCAGCTCATGTCTAACTGCTGGTAGTTTTTCCATTCAGGTGTTTGCCAGATGTCAGTCTGTGTGGGAAGAATGTATGTTCCTCTAGATCCAGAGCTGCTGTTTAGCTCAGGCTCTGTGTGTAGTCTCTGCTGTTTGAGTTAGATTTTGAGTGCTTCATTGTTGGTATGAAACAAATCCCATACCATTAGCTCTGTTCCCTGACAGCCAAAATCCTGTAGCTCTCACCATCTGGCTATGAGCAGCAAAGGTGTGTTTTTTTTCAATTGAAATCTCTTCTTTCCAGGGTGTTCCAAATTACAGCTCCATGCCTTATTGACAAAATTAATCTCTTGTAGCCTGCACATCTCCTGGATTTAGTGCTGTAATTTGGTTTTTTATTTTCCTCTTCTCTCCAGTCTGTCCCCATCACCTGCTCTCTGGTGCTGGATGCTCTGTGGGGGAGGAATCAGCTTTGCTCTGTGCCTTTACAGTGACTTTGCAATCCTTCCTTCCACCCTGAAAAATGTTTATTGCTGGCGATTATTTATAATCAGAAAGAAATAGACCTAATATTTTTACAGCTTTCTTGTTGAACTTGGCAAGTTAGCATTTGGGGAGATTCAGACCTACTAGCAATGAGAAAGCTGCAGGCACTGGAATTGAAATGTCACGCACTACCAGATTTATTTTGCTTGGTAGTTTCCAAAATACAGTTGCAATGTCACCAGTCCACGTTCATGTTTAATTTCCACTGGCTTCAATGAGAATCAGGTCCCCAGACTGCTCAGAAGTGGCAAAGTGCAGGGCAGCAGTAGAGAGGTTTGCATGAACAAGGCAGTGGGGTTGATGTTGGGAGATCTGGGCTCAGGTTGGGGCGTGCGGACAACTCCAGCTTTGGATCCAGCTGCACCTCATCCATGAGAGATGGGCAGACACCCACGAGGCTCAGGTCCACGTGCTCAGCCCTGGGAGGGTGTGTGCATCTGTGGAAAGGTGCTTGGAACAAGATGGTCACACTTGTGCTTATCCCAGCATAAAGAACCTGGACACAAAAAGCCTGGTTAGGCTGGGGTAAGTGCTTATCTCTCAGGATTTATTGTAGTCACTTATTCTGTGCACAGCCCTCGTGAGGACTCAGGAGAGTCAGGAGATTTATAAATAAGGAGTTGGGACTAGCAGATAAAGACACTATGCCATAGACCACCTCTGGGGGATTTACAGCTGAACTGCATTGATTTTTATTCCTTTTATTTTTTTCAATTTGAGTGTCTAAAGACATATGAAATGATCACAAATTGGTGGTGACCCTGAAAATCACTTTCTAATTGTGATGAAAATATCTTATTAAAGATTTACGTGGAGCAAGGAACCAGGTGACAACTATTGCTGGTGCTGAGCGAATGTGCCTCAGAATAAGAAAACATTACTGATGGGATGAATGTTCTTTCTTGAGAATTTTTAATGATTAGAGGATTTTCTTAATTATAGTCAGATATCTAACCACTAATTACTCTGCTAAAGTGTGTTGTGGTAGCAGGAGAAATGCAAAACAAATTTACTTACCTATTAAAATCTTTATGTGTCTATTACTGCCACCAGTCTGTGGCTCCTCAGAAATATAGACTCTTATTGATGGGATCCCAGATGCTAACTAGAATTTAATTTAGTTAAATGGTTTGTAATACAGCTTGTATTCCTCCATGGATAGTCACCAACAGAACAAGAAAAAACTGTTACCAATTACTCAGGCTTTTTTTTTTTTAACCTGCTTGCACCCTTCCTTCTTGAATTGTAAATAGAAATATATACAATGATTTATGCAAAATACTACTTTTTTGGAGTCAGAAAATCTGCTGCCTGTGCTATAAAGTTGCTTTCAAGGCTGTCATTCCAGTTGAACTGTCCAGCAGTTTGTAAGACACTACATCTGGCTCTACTTATCTTTTTAGTAGATTACACTAAAGTGAATCCTTAAGGCTAAACCCTCTAATTTACTAAAACACATGCACATAAAATTACAGCTGTCTCACCAAGACTTTCATTGATTTGAACAGAACTGGGATTCATTTAAATGGTTCTAAAACTTAGATAAGCAAACTTCTTTCAAATCCATAGGAAAAAAAACCCCACAAGTAAAGTACCAAAACACCCCCGATCTGCCAAGCCGCCCTAATTACTGGTTTATTGATTGGCTCATCAGTGCTTTATTCTTTATCTCCGTGTCTGGTGGCACAATCTCTCCTAGATCCCTTGGCTCCAGTGGCAGCTAGGTGTGCTTCCCACACTGAGAGACCATCTTGTCAGGAAAGAAGACATTTCCCACAGTTAAATCACAGTACCACTCCTAAGGGTAGCTATATTGTACACTGTGTAAGATTCACCCCTCTGAAGCTTAGCAGTCTAAAAATTAAAAATTTAACTTGAGCTGAAGGCAGGGCAATCATTGACTGCAAAGTACAAAGAGAACATAGATGGAAACATTAAGAGATATTAAACAGTTTATTTGCATCTGAAGTTAAGAGGTTGCTTCCTCCCTGGCAGGTTTTCTGCTAGTAGAAGACCCCTCTCTGACTTTCTGCACACACTTTGGAGTATTTTCCCTGAAAATTACATGGGAATATCTTGCAGGAGATGTAGGAGCACCTCCTCTGGGGACTGATGTACATGTTCCCAACTCCACATGTCCTCACTGTGTGGAAGTGATGATATTTTTACAGCAGATGTGGAACCCCCTCAGCATCCTGGAGTATAATTCACAGGGGCATTGGGCTCAGAAGGAAACAGGGAAAACAATATGTAAAAGATGGAGCAAAAGGGAAGTGGGTTTTCTCTGAAGGCTCAGTCAGAGGCTGTTCAATTACCTTCCCAGGAACTAATGTCCCCATTTTGCTCTGTAAGTCTCATTACCCAGTTCTGTCACCCAGCTTAGTGCCACAAAGTGTTCAGGCACTGCTGCTGCTGAATGTTAGGGAAAACACCAGAATCCAATTAAAAATCCCCTCAGCATTATTAGAAACCAAGAATTGGCTTTAAGGAGTAGTTACAGCAGTTTGCCTGGAAATGTGCTGTACTTCCCAACGCCAGCCTTCTCCCTGCTGACAGGCCCCAACTGCATTTCCAAACAGTATCTGCCTGTGCAGTGAGCAGTTACAAATATGATGCAAGAATTCACAGAAAAAGAAGTTTCCAGCTCATGTGATAAACAGCCCTAGATGATCAAAATCCATAACCAACCCTCTCTACTCTGACTTTTCCCTTGGGAGAGTGGATACGAGAGCAGCACGTGGCAGATGTTACTTTGCTTAATGCAGCGCTTCCCATCTCTCGGTACATTCATCTGCAGGGCTGGCAGGTGCAGGAGCCTGCCTGCTGCTAATTCCTTCCTGTGTTTCCACTGATAGCACTGGAAAGGGTTGATTATTTCAAGGAAAGTGGTTGAGAAGACACATTTTACACTGGGTGGTTGTAGCATTTTGAACTGCTGCAATGTCAGAAAGCAGAGTTTGTCCAAGGCTTCCCAGCAGTATTTGTTCCCCAAAGTTGAATCCTCCATCACAAGCATGGTCAGGTGTGTTTGCCATTCTGGTCATGAAAAATGAAATCAGAGAAAAATGAAGAGTCAGGGAGATGTATTGCTGCTATTTTTGCTCCCTGGACAGGAGGGCTTGAGGGAACAACAGCTGGCTTTGGGACAAGTCACCCTGCAGCCTTTCTGCAGCATCACCCACTGGCCATCCACCCTTTCTTTGCCTCAGCCAGGGCCCTATCACCCTCCCACAAGGAATTCCCTCCTAAGACCTAATCTACATCTTCCCTCCTTCAGCTTTAGGCTGTTCTCCCTCGTCCCATCACCCCACGCCCTTGTCAGCAGCTCCCTCTTGCTGTGTGTGGCCCCTGGGCTGCTGGCAGCAGCTCTGTGAGCAAACACACCTGTGTGTGCCACAGGAACAAGGTCTGGGCACACAGGATCTCACCTGCAGCCTGGAACCTTCTGCCCTGCCCCTCCAGGGCTACAGGGGAGAAAAGCTGAGCTCCCACCTGGGCACCAGAGACCTGCTCCTTTTGTGCCTCTCTTACTGGGAGCTCCATTTTTCTCCCCTGTTGCTTCTGTCATTTCCCCTTTGGCACAGGATGAAAGCTACAATAGGAACCAAATGTTATTTTCAGACTAAGCCAGGTGCTGTGGTCCTGCCTGGCCTCCCAAACCTTGTTGAAGATGCCATGGAAGTGTTCAGGAGCAGGACTGATAATCTTGCAATGGTACTTCAAGCCCTGCTTCAGCAAAAAATGTTTGAGCATTTATTTGGGTATTGTGCAGTAAAGCATGTACTTAAGTGTTTCGCTGAACCAGACCATTTTTAGTTTTAAAATTTTTAGTTTTACTGTATTTTTGTAAGCAATTTCAATAATTTCTTCTATGTCTCTGCTGGACAACTTGATGTGTTTTTAAAATAGCCTTAAAGGATTTTGGTCTAAAGTTTGCCATCTACATCAGGAACGTTTGAGAAAGCTACTGAAATCACAGAGAGAAAATGGACCTAATAATTTGTGAAAGAGATGGTAACTTGTTGGCAGAAGGTGGTGCTGTTACCTGATATTGAAGCAGATAACCGACTCCCAAGTCAGTGAACTCCTGCTAAACCAAGTCCCTGAGTAGCAAAGAGATTTCCTTTTCCCCCTCCCCAGCCACAGATGTGATAGTGAATAGATACAGATGAGGTTTCTCAGTCTCTGAGATACAATAATCTTAATTAGAAGGCAGATGGCCATGCCATCCTTTCTCCCAACATAAAGTTGACTATCAGGTGAACTTTGTTCTTTAGAGAAATAAATGCAGCCACAACATGCTCTTCACATGGAGTGGCTGATTCCACTGACACAGACATGTGGCCTGGATTTAACAAAAGCAAAACATGATTGATATAAGGGACAGCTGAAAGATTTTAAAGTGGGGTGGATTTTTTTTTCCCCCATGAGCAGCATGCTGTCACACTTGATAATATCAGAAGCCAGGAGAGAAAATTTGAAAAATCCAAAGGGAGGTTTTGGTTGGGAAAAGCTCTTTTCAGTCCTGCCTCAAGCACTGATAGAATGGTTGGTACATGAGCTGACAGGTGATGCATAGCAGCATGTTGGGTGCATGGAGCAATTCACAGGTGGAACACATAAATCACTCCTGGCCCTTCAGAATGATTTCAAGCCTCCAAAAATACCTAACATCTTTTAGAAAAGAAAGGATGAAAGGTAGCAAATGATAAAATAGATAAAAGCCTCATTCCTGAAGCTTCAGAATGTACAGAGATGATATTTTCAAGCTTTACATCATCATCGTAAGAGTTTAAAACTTATTTTGTATGTAATAAGAGATTTTTTTTTTTTTTAGCCAATCCTATACCCGTGGGGCTTATGGCAATGCAGTAAGACAGAAAAGGAAATAAAAATTGTAATTGCATGTTTTCTTATAAAAGATTTAATTGAAGGGTTAGAAATCATGAAAATGGAATGTTTTACCTACTTCTGGATTAGAATACTCAGAAATTATTGTATTTTTACTCCACTTACAGTTCCTAATTTAGAAAATATTAGAACATGAGAAAAGCTGTTCCTGAAATAGCTCACTAGAAACTGGTGTCAGAAATTGCAATGTGTTCTAATTATTTTGATAAATGTTCACATTCAAGCCACTTGGAAAATTTAGTTATAGATCCAACTTTTTATCCTGAATGGAGGCCAAGTTTCAAATCTTTGAAAGTCTCTTTGCTCATTGCTAATCCTTCAGTGATTTGAGGTAATTTTAAATACAAGCCTCCATAAAAGAGAAAAAACTTCACATGTGCAAGGAGAGCATATGAAACAGTGAAAGTCCAGCTAATGAAATAAATCTTTCAGCATCCATGCTATCAGCTAATCTGAATCAGCAAGGAAAGCACCAGCGGATTAGGAAGGGTGAGAAATATTTTTGCTCCTATGGAATAATAGGAATAATAAGAATAATCTTTTGGGCTGGCAGCTGTAAACAGGGGCTTGTGACAGCATCAGTGGCCAGAGCTGAGAAAAAGCCCTGAGGGGCTGCATGGACTCAACATTTCAGAAATGAATCTGTACACTTGCCATGTGCATTTTGGGTCAAGTTTTCAAAATTCTGAAAGCCTCTCT
Source organism: Hylia prasina (assembly GCA_013397195.1). NCBI lineage: Eukaryota > Metazoa > Chordata > Aves > Passeriformes > Sylviidae > Hylia > Hylia prasina. Next base: position 394,863 of record VYXD01015114.1, on the reverse strand, counting down.
CTGATCCTTTTGTTAGAAGAGCTCCATGGATGTAGAAACATCCAACATATGTCTGGAATTTCAAGGGGCATGTGCTGAGGTTTGAAAGTGTGGCTTTTGGGTGCCAAGGCACTCTGCCACACCTTCAGAGAAGAGAAACACAACTGGTCAGATGCCTCTTAAGATACAGCTGAGCCTGAGACTTGAAGGCTCTTGCAGGATTTTCAGACTTCGAGCATAAGGCTTTATTTATTTATTTTTTCCCTCCAATTGGATTTCACGGTTGAAACTGGATGTAAGAATCCTGAGACCAGGGAGCAAATAGCTTTTTATGGAGATTTGAATTACATTTTACACTTGAGAAATCAGCCCAAGCAGGGAGTGAAATGGCCTGGTGCCGTGTCTCTGTGCCAGTCCCCTGCTGCTCTGTCCCTGGTCACAGCAGGTCACACTCCCAAGGCACCTGGAGCACTGTGTGGCCGTGGCAGGGCAGGGGAAGGTGCTAAATGGAGAGAAAACATTTCGAGCTGGTGCTCTCTCCTCCTTTGAAGGCCTCCTTTAAACCAGTTTTGAAAGCCTGTGTGTATTTTAGCCCTCACCTGCCCTGTGGTGGTCAAGTCACCCAGCAGAGATGTGGGTTTGCCCACCAGTTTCTCCGGCTGTCAGGCTGAGTGTGGCAGCACCTTCCCCTGCAGCTGCAGCCTGCTCTGCTCACAGACATCCCCATCCTGGTCTGGGTCATGATTGTGTCCCTCCTGTATGGGAACTTCCAGCAGTCTCCCACAGCTGCAGCTGGGCTTGGAAACAACTGGAGAGGATCTCAGGGGGTCTTGAATTTCCCTGCAATACCTCCAGTGCTTACACTGGAAAAAATCGCTCTGAATTCACTAAAGTGTCCCCCAGTGTCTGCTGAGAGATGTATCTTTGTCTGATTTCACTTTTGGTGATACTTCTGCAGACATTAGCAAACTTATCTGCCAGTTTGTTCATAAACCGAAGAGTTTGTGAGGTTGATGGAGATTTCCATAGGGGTTTTTTTGTTGTTGTTGTTGTTGGTGGTGTTTGT
>VYXD01015114.1:191354-393760 GCA_013397195.1 Hylia prasina | reverse complement strand
TCTCTGGACAAATGGGTGTCTTTACTGTTATTTTCCCTCAGAATAAAACTTCAGTTTGGGGCCTTAAATGAAAATCTGTAAACACAGAACTCCAAACCCTCAATTCTCACTTGTCAAGGGGGGAGAAAAAATATCAGCCTCATGGTGGCACGATCTAGCCCTGTAAATAACACCAACTCCGGTCCTGCTCCCGTGGAACACAGTAATATGTCAGCTATGATCATCAGTTTTCCCATTTTTTTGGTGCGTGTGAGTTGCTGAAAAGCAAACCTTTCCCACAACTAATTGTATTTGCTAATTACCTGTGAAAAAGCAATTATCTGCAAGTGATACAACTATTTGGAAAGGCACTTTTAATTGGCAAAGATAGGGAAAGATGCTCTTCTGTGGATGCTGTTTTCAGAAGAATCTTCCCAAATATTGTACCTGATGTATCACATTAGACACATCAGATTGGGTTGCATCAGCAATGTTGCATTACATCACATCACCGAGGTAATGCGCTGTGACAGACTTGCAATGCAATGTGTCAGCTGGAAAATGGGGAAAGATTTGATTTCCTGAGCAAAATGCTTCTTAAGCTTTATGGTATTTTCTCCTCCTCTAACTAAACAAGTGGCTGTTCGTGTTATGAGGTATCTCCTAAAAGATTCAATTGCCTGGTGAAGAATTCTGGGCATTTCCTCTGTTTCCTGCCTCTCCACTGAGGTTAACAGGGCTAAAATGAAAGGTATTTTTTACTCTTTACACTTCCATACCCAGGTTGTAATATATTTGTTTCCCCAAACTTCGAGCAGACCAAAAAAGCTCTTTCAGGGAGGAACATTTGTGCCATTTGTATCGCACTGTCCAAGGCATGAGCCTTTTCCTTGGCTCATGGAGCATTTCTCTCGTGGGGAGTGCTGAGGGGTGAGTTCTGCATGAGTGAGGCTCAGATCTGTCCTGAGACACAAAGCGTGGCTGCAGCCCATGTACCCTCACAGGTGCAAGAAGGGGAATTTCCAGTGCACGATTTATTTATGGTGCACAGCTTCTACAAGGATAGCAAGAACTCCCTTGCCTCCTCCCTTCCTGCCTGACCTTCCCTGCAGGGGTGGCAGCAGGGACATAACTGCAGCCTCTCCTCCATCAGGGTTGCACAGGAAAGATTTGCTTTGGCCAAGGTGTTTTTCCAGCCCTAAATGAAGGTGACTTGCTGCGGCGGTGCCTTGTGAGGGTGTCCCCTCCGGCAGCCAGGGCTAACCCTGGCCCCACAGACGGCCTCGGTGCGGCCCTCTGCTGGGCAGGCCGAGCCCATCGGGGGGGTGAGAGCAGAACTCAAGCTATGCACAGATGTGCCCGTGACAACGGCGACGAAAACGGAGAACTCTGTCGAGGGGTTGCCACTGGAGTTTATTGGAACCCCAGCGCGACGCACGCCTCCGCAAAGAATCTGCCAGGAGAACTCCACAGCGAAACTGTAACTTTTATACAGGGGTGGGGAAAGGCACAAGGGATACACCAATAGGAAAAACTCTGGGAGTGGCTGAGGGATGAGGGACACCCCTGAAGACCATTCCTGTATGGAGAGGAGGGATTTCCCCTGGCCTTGTCCTATCACTCGACGCCATTCCCTGAACTTTCCAGAAGCCTGGGGGGAGCAGCCGAGTGACAGACAGGGCCCGGAGGAGGGGAGTAAAGGAGTGACAGGACAGAAGGGAGGGGAAAACGAGGATACAGCCAAATATAAAATAATGACAGGAGTACATGGATTAAACCATTCAACAAACATGAAACAAAATNGGGTTGCCACTGGAGTTTATTGGAACCCCAGCGCGACGCACGCCTCCGCAAAGAATCTGCCAGGAGAACTCCACAGCGAAACTGTAACTTTTATACAGGGGTGGGGAAAGGCACAAGGAATACACCAATAGGGAAAAACCTGGGGGTGGCTGAGGGATGAGGGACACCCCTGAAGACCATTCCTGTATGGAGAGGAGGGATTTCCCCTGGCCTTGTCCTATCACTCGACGCCATTCCCTGAACTTTCCAGAAGCCTGGGGGGAGCAGCCGAGTGACAGACAGGGCCCGGAGGAGGGGAGTAAAGGAGTGACAGGACAGAAGGGAGGGGAAAACGAGGATACAGCCAAATATAAAATAATGACAGGGGTACAGGGATTCAAACATGAAACAAAACAGAAAAACCACACTGCTCCAACTTGGCTTGCCCAGGTGAGAGGACAGAGCAGTGGTCACTGTGGTCACCTGCAGTGGTGTGTGCCCAGCCAGCCTCACCAGACTCGCACTGGCCACCTGCACCCTTCTAATGAGCTTCTGGTCAAATGTAGTTGCTGAGAGTTGGGTGCTTGACAGACAGAGCTCAGAACACAGCAGAGAAGCTGGAAATAAGTGCACTTCAGGTGGAGCTGTGGACGTAGGGGATGTAGAGGTGAAACTGGAGTGCTGATGAAGGACAAAACCTCAAAAATGTTAAGCTCTTTAGAAAAGGAGGAGCCATGAAATCCATGCAAAAGCAAAAATCAAAATATTTTTAGTGTGTTTTCGAAATCTGTGTTGTCAGCAATAATGAATTGTAACAGTTTGCTTCCTTTTCCAGTTATTTCTTTCTAAAATTGTCCACTTTTTTATGAGCTACTCAGCATTACCTGATATTGAGCATCCTTTCAGGTATACATTATGCTTCAGTGGAACACCAAAACAAATCAGCAGCGAATTTCTGAAGAGGGAAGTGCTATACAATAATGATGAACATATTGTCCTCAAGCTGTGGAGGTTAACAGCCCCAAACTGCTTTGCTATTTGTACATATTGAAATAAGAAGAATTTATATGTTTGCTCTCATTTCAGTGGGCTCTTGTGATTCATTACATTGGCACTTCAGAGTTCAGAACAGTCACTTGTCTCCTGCAAAGCAGCACCCTTAACTGTGTTACTATTTGCTCATTATTGTCCCAATTCTTTCTTTTTTATTGCTGCACAAATACACTTTCGTTTCACAGTAACTTGTGTCTAATGCTGATTTCTTCAGCGTTCATTGTAGGAAGGATCAGTGTCCTTGTGTACTGCGAAAGAAATCAGCCAAGTAAATCTATAAGTGCTTTGCTGTTTAAACAATGTCTTGGCCCGATAAAACTAAAACAAACAAAAAAATTAAAGAAATTGCTTTTGTACCTATGGATACCTTTCATTTTTGTTCAATAGGGTTTTTAATGCAATGGCAACAGACAGGTAGAAAGTATTTACTTACCTTTCTGTTTCCTTGGTTTAGTCTTTTGGACAATACAGTCATTTTACAGTCTGTCCTGGGTGAGGGAAAGAGCATAATTGCTGAGAAATGAATTGTGAGTTGAAAGTCTCTAATCTTTGCCTGCCAACCCACACTCCTTCTTGCTCTAAGCAGGCATTGAGGAAAGGTATTCAGGTGCCCAAAGATGAAAATAGGTTCACTATTTTCACTATAGGTTCAGTGTTTTTTGCTTTGTTTTTGTTGCTTGTTTGGGTGGTTTTTTGGTGTGTTTTGTTGTTGTTTTCTCCCCAGAAATGAACAGGAGACTCCTCCAGCACACTGCAAAACGGCTATATGCCCCATTGTACCCATAAATTCCTCCAGTATTTCTGCTGGCTTGGATGCTGTGGTTTCAATCAAACCCTGGCTCCATATCCAGGCGTGTGGGGCCATCCCCTCTCCCCCAGGTGAGTGTTTGGGTGTAGAAACCCACACTGGAGCCAAGCCCTTCTCCTCTGCTGGAGATGAAATGCATCCTGAAGTGCCTGTTTGGTCTCTGTGAACTGTGTGGGAACCCCTTTGGGACAAGCACAGAAAGGGATATTTCCAGTCTGAAAGCCCTGTTTGCTCAGGATAACCTCACTTTACACAAAGGGTCAGTCTTGGTGTTTCTGTCACTTCTTTCCATCAAAATGTTTATTTTCTATCTATCATAGGTATGTCATTCAAATCAATAGCAAACACTCTAATCTTATGTTTTAACCAAATATTAGCCATGCTTTATATTTACAAGCCAACATTAACTCACACTAACCCCCTTTCTGCATCCAGAACTCCTATTCTAAGCCTTTTCTTTAAGCCTGCAATTAATTCTGCCTTTTATGTCTAAACCCGGTACAGCAGCACAATTAACTGCTTTACTTAACATGCAAGTTTATAAGTGATCTCCATGACACCACTGACATGAAGGAAGTAAGTGGGGTTAAACTGACTCTCATCACAAGCTGATCTTTGCACAGTCCTTGGTTGGTAGAACTGGCAGCAGACACGTATTGCAGAATTAAAATTAAAAGTTATGAGAACCATCGCTACATAATGGTGAGATCAGACAAGAACTGGAGAATCCACACAAGTCTTTAATCTCCATCAAGCCAAGATATTGTTTCTGCTTTGTTCTGTAGTTTAAAATAAATCCTTAATGATGCTGTCATCATCTCGTTTTGTGGTCTTCATTTCCTCCTGATTATAAATAAGAATCAGGTTTCCCTTCAGCAGGGCTGGGAGGCAGGGGAGTTCAAACTCTTCTGTTCACAGCCAGCCAGAGCTGCTTTTCCCACTGCAGTGTTTCAGATCTTCATCTCCCTGGGCTGAGATTGCTGTGATGGTGAGTCCCCACAGGCACAGTCCAGAGGTTGTGTCACCTTAGCCACAAGTGCTCCAGGCTGAGGCTGAGGTCCCCCCACGGCTCTGCAATCAGGAGACAGGCTGGGATTAGGTGTTGGTAAGTGACTGAAATGGTGACTTTCCCCCCTGCCCAGCAAAACACATCTTTGTCAAAGCGGAGCCCATAAACAGGTAAGTGAGCTAATTCTGTGCCTCACTCTGTGAAGAGCAGCAGTTTAACACAATTTTAAAAGTAGTAGCAGTGGCTGAGATGGCAAGTGACTAATGCATGACTAAGGTTTCTATAGAAGCTGCGAGGTGAAGGTAATGCTCAGTTCTGCTCAGATTTATGGAGGCTGTGATCAGCAGGTATGCCAAAATGGAGCCATGAGTTTCAAAAAGCCTGAGAATGAGGCAGAATTCCAGGGCTGCAGGGCAGATACCATATCTGAGTGAGATTTGTAATAGCAATGCCAAGGACATGACAGAAAAAACCCCACTTGAAGCACCCACCCCCCTTCAGGAATATTTCTGCTCTTGAACCTCCATGTAATAGGCACCCAGGCAAGTAGCGAAAGAATTCAGCACGTGGAATAGCTGCTGAAGAAGCTGCAAGAAATCACCTTTAAACAAACAACAGTGAAACTAGCAGTGAGATCTCTGGGTGGAGAAAGCAGGATGACGAGATTAGAGAAAATGAAAAGTTTCCACCTGGTTTGTAAATATTAATGTGAAGGACTCGGTGCAGCGGTGTCTTGTGAGCACCTTCTTTAGCACCCTCATTTCAGGAGGTTGCTGGAGATTTGCAATGCTAATGTGCTTGCATCAAAGTTCTCCCAGGCTCCCAGGGAAAAGAGGCAGATGTAATCTTTCAGGGCAAGGCAATAAGGTGCTTGAGTAATTTTATCTCTGCAGCCTAAATTGTGTATGTGCTGGATGTGAAGCCTTGGGGTTTCTGGATGGAAAACACCTGAACTTAGCATTCATTAAAGAGAGCCGGGCTCTAACCACTGTATCCTCGATAAGTAGCACATCAGTAGGAGGGCAAAATAACAATCGCTCTAGGCTTGGAGATGCTTTTTGCATTACTGCTACTCCAATTATTTCCTTTTTTGCACATGTTCAGCAGTCTCTCGCCTCTGTAATTACCACACTGAACACTTTAGCTATTAGATACAGCTGCTAGACTTTTAACAAGACATCATTACTTGCACTTGCTATCTCACAGTTTAGCAACGTCTTTGAGACCAGTGTAACAGACTCACAGACCTGTGTATGGACTCATGCAAATAAAAGCTGGCAGCAGCCAGAGATTTTGCTAAGAAACAGAAAAGAAGCCAAGGATATGGAATGTGGAAGCTGATGCACACTATGGCCCTGGTTAGAATATTCTAGTTAAAAATTCTTTTTAATATCTGTATTGGGCAAATTTTTGTGGAAATGGTGAGTGAGAATGGCCAAATTAGGGGGCATGTTGAAAGCCTGAAAGCCTCTGCGGTTTTATGGGATGTCAGATGTGAGGACAGCTGTATATCAGCTGTCCTTATACACCTAAGGGAAGGGGAAAGGCAGGTTGAGAAGGTTTGTCTTTGCCCAGCTTTCCTTCTGTTTGGCAATTTATTTCCAGTGCTCTGTGCTCTTGTGATGGTGTAGAATACTAAAAGGAGGTAATTTTTTTGTACACTCAGGCAAGCAGAAGTGTGGTGGGCCAGGTTACCTGATTAGCTGGTGGATTTTCTGTGCTAACCCCAGGTGGCCAGGCAGAGAAGGCATTTAAAAACTCATCCATCTCTTGTCTTACTGTCTTTGAATTTGCATAATTAAAAGTGAATTACTTGCTGTATTTTTAATATATGCAGTGAAAAGGCATGAAAAGCTGAAAAATTACAGCAATCCAGTAATTCATGTCATGTCCCATTCGGAATTACAGCTTCCCAGTCCCAGCTCAAACACTGAGGATTTCCTGCCACCATAAAGCTGTAATTGCTGAATTAATAACAGCAGGTTTTGAAGAGCAACTGCACAGACTCTCTGACCCAGGTAATAGAAATACTCATGTTAAAGTGAATTTGATACATGTGACTTAATCTATTTCATATTAGGCTCAAGTAGTGAAAATCATTGCTGTCTTTGCCACAGGATGTTATGAGAACCACAGCAAGGTGTTTAGCTTAAGGCAGCTGTGTTGCTAAGCCAGTGGGGACTAGAAATCAAATTTCAGGGACAAGCCAGGCCGGTTGTCCTTCTACCAGAGAACTTGAACCCCAAATCTGTTAGTCTGCTCAGCACTTCTGGGAGGTGGAATTCTCCACCCAGCTGCAAAGGCATGGAGAACAGGATGTGCAAAGGTAGATGGTGAAAGCCTTCTGGTAATGTTTCATTACTCCAGGATTTTATTATCAACTACTAAAAAAACCCCAGCTTCCTCCTCACCTTCCAGTTTGGAAACAAATTCTGCAGCTGCTGCTCTTTGCAAAATGTGATGTCTGCTGTCTCATAGCTATGACACTCATCAGGACTGGGATGAAGGGAGTGATGTATCTAAACAGAATGATCAGAAACTAACTGAAATGGCATGATCTGAATGAAAGGTTCCTTTTTTCCCCTTTGGTCCTTGTTGCTGTGGTCTGGGTTTTTTAAAGGGTTACTTAGGTATTGGAGGAAGCTGGTGATCAATTTGCTGTGAATTCCTCAGGCCGAGACCCTGATGCAGCAGCCATTTGAACCTAAGTGGCTTTACATTTATTTCAATAGGTTTTGTGATTCTTGGTCACTGCCATAATCTGATTCAAGCTGTTGGAGATCAATTGGCCCATGTCAAAGGATCTGCTTGTACCAGGGGATTGATTTAGTGAACATCTATTCATGTTGCAATGTTCAGCTGCAGCAAAAGACAGGATGTATGAGCAATCAGAAACTGAACTGCTCAGCTCAGGATAATGTCCTGTGCTGGGGATCTTTGAAATAGTCTCATTGAGATTGTATGGACATTGTGGATAAAATGAACTGGCAGTTTCCAGGGCTGGAAATCTGGTTCCTTTCGTAAGAATTACCATCATTAATTAAAATCTCTTTTTCTGTCAAATTATTTCAGCCCTAATTCTCTTGCAGGTTCATAAATAGTAACATTCCGTTGTCCTGGAAAAAAGTTCATTTTTCTCCTTTTCATTCTCTTTGTCACTGCCCTCAATTCTCTGCCCTCTCATGGCTTAAGGTAATTAAACTTCCACAGTCTGGTCACCTCTCTGAAATATTTAAATATAATAAAAGACATTTTCATGTTGCTATTGTGGGCAAAACTCCACTAGAATCTTGGAAAAAAAAAAAGGTGTGCTTTTACCTTCTGCAAATAACAGGAGCTGAGGGGCCAGGGATCCCGGGTTCTTTCCACTCTGGTTCACTATTACCCAGACCCTGTGCTGCCCAGTTACATTTCAAGGGCAAATATTTCAAGCCTTACAGCTTGTAGGGATTGTGAAAGCTATTTAACCTCATCTTTGTAATTGTCTCCTTGCCATTTAACACTGAGATTACAGCATTTACTGATGGATGTTGATAATTCTCTCAGCTGAACTTTTGCATCCAGCAAACGATTTTTGCAGAATGTTCCTGTGGAAGATACTTACTGAAATTTGCACATGCATGAATGCACACATGCAGAGTAGCTTGGGCCCACTCTTATTGATGGAGAGGAGAAAAAATCTCCCCAAAGGCAGGTATATACAGCTCTGTTACCCAAAAGACCTGAGCAATTTGAGAGGGAATAAGCATAAACAGTGGTGTTAAAGGCAGAAGATCCTGCTTTGGGCAGCTTGATGTTGAAGTAGGGAGGATCTTCCCAGTCTATCATCAAAGGCATAGTTTTTTATCAGTTCCCTACGAGATCTGCCCTTCCTGTGGATGTTTAGATTGCTGGCTGATGCTGAGTTTTTCTTTATGAAGTGTCAAGTTTTGGTATAACAAAATATCAAGTGCAGCTAAAGGTCAAAGTAAATCATGAATGAAATTCCACAAACTGATATTCAGTGAAGAACAAAGTCATGACAGAGGCTAATTCTAATTTACATAAATGCTCTCCCTGCACACAGGCCATCTACACCCTCCAGAGGAGCTCCTGTACTTCCCTCTTGGAGATGCAGGTCTACCAGCCAAGACAAGAAATTTAGAACATGACTGGGATGCCCACTAATTTCACATTAAAACAGAAGATGCCTGAATCATTGCAATGATTTGGAAAGCTTTTCTGAATGCTTGTATTTTAAGAAAAGAAAAAAAACCCAACAACTTCTTCCTCCAAAAGCACAGAGATGCCAGTGATACCAGGTATCTGTGGAGGTTTCTGCTCAGCAGCAGCTTGGCTGACACCAGATAACAAGCAATAGACAAAGATTGCTGCTCCAGCTGTTATTTTGTTTGTTAGGTTGCACGATGAGGGAAGACAAAATCAGGGTCTATTGCCTGTTTTAGGCACAGAGGAGAAATTCCATCTGTGGAGCAGCTCACAGCCTGGGAGGCTCTGTCAGACCTGCCCTTCTGACCAGCAGTTCATGCCACTATTGAATTCCTGCTTGGTCCAGAGCGCAAAGCCTTTGTGGTTTCACAGTCAATGCAGTTTTGGTCGGTGGTGGTGGGTTTGCAAGCAGGATTTCAGCAGCAACATTTTAATGGCTGTGAGGCCCTGAATCCATGGTGTCTATCAAACCAGCTGAATTCTGCATAGAAGCAATTAGTTCTGTGAGCTGCAAAGACAACAGGATTTCCAGAGCCCGTGTCCTGCATTTATCTCTGGATAAATGAAGAGCTCATTTGTCTACTTACCAAGGTGCCTTTTTCACAAAACTTGTAGGAATGTTAATACCTTGACTACACACGGTTATACTTATTCAGAGAGGCTTTGTGATCACATAAAACTTAAAAAAGCATAAAAGGAATCAGTTTTCTTGGATATTTGCAGTGCTGGCTGTATCAGAAAGGAGTGGTAAAGTGGAGTGAAGGAAAAATGCCTGTCCACAGATCACAGACAGAAAAGCAGGTGTTTTGAAATACTTTTGATGGTAACATGAATGTTGTCTCCTCTCCAGTGTCGGGGCTTTTGAAAGCTCACTAGGCAGCAAAATGAAATGTTTTACAGTTTTGTCAAGCACAGCACAGCCACTGATATTATACTTGCAATTTCATGACCTGGTAAACAGATACCTTTGTGCTTAAGGGTCTAAATGTCAGCGGTGTAGAAAACTGATGATTATGCTGCTTTGTGAAATAGGAGCTTCTTCAGGAGAAATATATCACACCTGAAGCAGCATCACTTGATATTTGTCCTTGTAAAGCATGACCTTGTGACCAGTGCTCTCAGTGAGATAAAGAGTGAAGGGAACTGGTGGGACAGCTGAGCTGGAGATATGTTTATCTCCTGCAGCATGGGCTGCAGAGAATTTGTGTTGCCTCTTTGAATGCAGTGATTCAGCACCACATGCCAGTATTGGATTCTTGTCTTGGTTCAGTGTACAAACTTTCTGGATCTCAATACAATTTCAGCCAAAGCCTGCCATTTTTCTGGAAGAGAGACTTTCAGGGACACCCCACTTTGGACTGTTGGCCCTGAAATGATGGTGACTATCAAACAATTAATGAGTTTTCTTGATGGCTGCATGGAACCACCTACAATTCCTGTAGATCTGATGCAGCTAATTTTATATATTAATCAGGGATAGGAGAACATGGCTGTGGGAGAAGGGAGCCCCTGGCTGTGAGTTTCCACAGAAATCCTTTTGCTTTCAGCAGGGAATGGTAGCTCTATACTATTCTCACAGTGTCTTATCTAATGGTGTTATTGACGCCATTGCATTTGCTTTCAAACACAGTCATTAGAACATTTAATTTGCAGCAGCTGTAATTTATATTTGTAATTTTGTCTAAGATCAATAAAGGAAACTGAAGAGATTTATAGTCCCAGTTTCAACTAAGATAAATTGAAACAGACTCTCTTTCCCTGAAAAGCTTTATTTAACCAGCATTATAAAAGAACAAAATGAATTAGATGAGATATTTGCATGCAAGCGTGGGTAAATAATCCCTTGTGTCTGGAAGAAATATTGGAAAGGGTGAACATGGTCAGTGTGTTCTTCTCTGAAATACAAATAAACTCCCGGGAAATGTTACCTTAGTGTAGGATCTAATGGGAGTCAAGGAAGCATTTCAAAATGCTTCTTAGCAGCAGCAGTCGATAAATATCCTTGAGATCTGTTGTATTAATACTGCATAATAAGCCCGTAGCTGCATGTTTTAAATACTGTCAGGATCAGTCTGAGAGTGGAAAGTGAGACCCTGAAAGCTCAGCTCTGCCTTATTTTACAGCAATCCTTGAACATGGATTGCAGAAATATGTTAATAATTGTTGAAAAGTCTGTATTCATTTATGAAATATTCATGTTCCAAGCACTGCCTCATGCCTGGGAAGAGTTGCCTCTCCCATACAGCAATTAGCTGAGGGATTATGCTGAGCAGAAGAGACGGGAGCAGTGTCAGGCCAGCTCAGGGCTGTAGTAGCTTCAAGAAGAGTCTGACAGAGGGAAGGCAGAAATTCCTAAGGGACCTTTCTCCTTCTGCATAGCAGCAGGACGGGATTCTGGAGCAGTGCCCCAGAGATCTGAGGGCTGGGACTGAGGGGTATCCCTGCATCTGGCCCAGGACAGGGCACAGTTCAGAAGCTGGTGGCTGTGCTGATCCCCTGTGCTCTGAAGCCTTTCCAACGTGCCCTGGGGGAAGGCAGTATATTCTTTCTCCAGCCTCTCTTAATTTGGTTTATGCCTGATCCAGCTGCCTGTTGCCAACAGACTGCTGGTAGTGCTGTGCCAAGGCACGTGTTCCTCTACTCTGCCATGCAGCCAGGCTTGAAATTTCTGCTGTTTTGCAGAAAGCTTCACTTCATACTGTCATGTAACCACAAAATACCGAAGGAAACGATAATCTGTGGATGAAGGAGGAAGTTCTACAATAAGACCTTGACTTCCTCCATTGGGAATTTTTTTTGTTTGTTTGCGGGGTTTTTTGTTTGTTTGTTTGCTTGTGGGGTTTTTTTGTTGTTGGGTTTGGTTGGGGTTTTTTTGGTATCATTTTTTTCAGTATTATGATGATTTATCTTGGAGTTTTGCCAAAGTGCTGCACCCTTTCTGGGCTTCATTCATATGCCCCTAGCCCGAATGTGTCTCAGTGCTCCTGGATGTGTGGCGTGGCTCACCTTTCCCCTGTCAGTCTGGGAAGATGTCTTTCCAGCTGACACATTCTGCAGGCATTTAGCCCTGAGGGGAGCAATCCAGGCTGGTAAGTGGTGAAACTAATCTGGGCTATTCTTAGGTTGCTAAAGTGGGTGAGGGTAGGAGAGAAAAGATCCCCATTTTCTACACTTCCACTTGTCTCCTCCCATAAAGGTAACAGAGGAAGCCAGAGAAGGACCCACCCCATCTGTGTGTGTGTGTGCTGCACCTCATGAGGAGGATTTGTCTTTAAATGCTGGCTGGAAAGGCAGCTTTATACTGTTCTCCTTTCTGTTCTGTGGCTGGTTGTTTGAACTCAATTAATTTAATATGTTTTTAATAGTGCAGAGCTGCCATCTCTACAGTACCTTGTAAACAACAATTTTTGCTGTAAGCAGTCAACCAGCACCCTGTGTGGAGTCATTGAGGGTTGGATGTTTCCATTATGATCTTGGACTTAATGTGACTGATGTCTGAACTGCAAGAACGTGTGTTATATGGGCCATAAGATTGTACAATGCAAAATTATTTCCATTCTTATAACTGCTAGCAGTAACAGTTGTTTACATGTTAAGAGAATTACTAGATATGCCATCAACGAAATCTGGCACCAGGGCCAGAGCAGAGACAGAATCTGTGGAGAAGACAGACCTCCTTCTGAAGTCCTTCTCTTGCAAATGAATAATACAGAAGCAAATGTGTCAAGGGAAAAAGGAGCTGAGAGTCAAGGCTCAGCATCAGATGGTGAATTTAATAGAAGAACTGAGTAGTAGCCTGTAATCTTGGACCACTGCTAGGCTTACATCATTATCCTGTTCATCCAAACAAAGCTGTGGCACGCTGAAGCCCCAGGTGCTTTGTTTATTGTGTGCAATCAGTTCAACTTGTCATTTCACCTACACTTTGTATTACCCAGTGTTTTCCTTAGGAGCTTCTAACAAATGATTCAGGTGAAAGATTTCTTGAAATGAATAGCTATTTGTGAGTCTGTGCATGGTATTGGATTTCACCTGCCGTGGGTTTTGGGAGAGAGAAATTTAGAAGGAACAATAGATAGATTTAAATGACTGGTGGGTTAGTTTGAGGTGCCAGGCCCTGTATCTGGTTGTCAGCCTGCTCTGTGTTCAAGCCTGCATGGAGGCAGGATGGGCTGTACTCTTGTCACCACTAATGAGGCTGGGGGAGTGGATTTCCTTCCAGCATTTTATGGTTGTCTATCCTTAGTATCTGTGCTCTCCTGTGTGGGAGTGCAAGGTGGGATGGCCAACCTGAAACTGCAATAGGAGGGAAATGCTAAGAACGGGTTCCTTTCCACAAGGAGGTCCTTCTATCAAGCTTCAGAAAACAAGCTTTCAATCCACTCTGCAGCACAGCCAAAGCCTCTGTAGTGTCCTCTCTGCTGCACTGCACCTCTGAATTTTGGGGGTTATGGGATGAGTATGACTGAGGAAAACATCCCCAAATTTAACCCCTCACTAAGATGGGCTGCTTTTTTCTAAGGGTTTTCACTGCTGGGTGAACACTGGGCTGACCTGAGGCTTGCAGCCCACCAGTTCAACCCTGCAGACACCAGTGCTGGGAGTCACTGCTGCAGTGCAGAGGTTGGCAGCCCTGCACACCTTCACACACCTCTGCAGTGGGCAGGGTGGGATCCATCTCCATGCCTGGGGTCCCTGGGGTGAGCAAATGAGAGAAAGGCATGTTTAAGAGGTGTATGCCATTAAGGAAGCATTTCAACTTGCTACATAATAGGCAGCATTGTGAAGCTCCTCCAGGGAGAAAGCTTCTGGTGGTAGCTCTCTCTGTGCCTCCCTGCTGTGAGTCATTGTGAACTCAAGTTCAGAGGAATTGGTACCAAGGAAAAAGCACTGAGATAATAACCTTGAAAAATCAGAGAGAAGAGAGGAAGGGGGGAGAAGGGAAAAAAATTTATTCCCTGAAAGGAGCAGAGCTGCCTCACCCTAAAAGCATTCTGTAAATCATGGAATCAGGCTTCCCAGTGATCTGCCCTTATCAAAGGCATCATCCTCTGAGGGTGGAGAGACGTGTTCTTTGGGATTTAAGGACTGTCCATATGGTGTCACACAGCCTAAGCCAGTGGTTGGTATGCTGCCAGTTTGCAAACCAACTCATCAAGGCAATGAAAAGGTTTTTAAATCTTATGCTTGCAATTATAAGGAACAATAGGTTGTAGTGCCTCGGGAGAAACAGTGTGCTGTGATTGCCTTTCTCTAAGCATGCAGGCCTCTGGTGTTAAGAGCACTAACATCTATTCAAGCATGTTTTACCTTTCTAAGAGCCATAGACAATGCCATGTTGTGTGGGAATTTCGTGGTGTTTGCTAGCTGCTGGGCCTTCTTTTCCTGGAGATAAACATGCATTGTGTTATTAAGAAAGAGCCTTCAAGTTGCTGTTCTGATTTATATTCCCTTCTACACTGGTGCATGCATTTATTGTTTGTTAAGGGCTGACAGCCCTGGAAACCTAAGCTCTCTATTTATTCACAGAGTGAAATTCCTCTCTCTGTAGAGGGGATGCCAAAGGCACTAATTGTCAATGATGCTGCTGTGCACACAAAAACATCCTCTCTCTCAGAATATTTTTGCCATGTGAGGGAGAACTCCCGAAATGGAAGGTGATTTGGAGAATATGTCTGACAAAGACAGTGGAGCTTCATCTTGGGAATGTAGGCAGGCCCAGGAGAAGGTGACAAAAAGCATGGTGTGCTGTCAGGTGGGAGATGGGTCCACAGGATTCATCTCTCCTACCCTTACACAGTCAGAAATGATGGTGAGCCTATTGCTGTTATTCCAGGGACACAAAGAAAGAGGGAGAGGGAGATTTTGTAACAGCAAAAATTCTTTCCTCACCTTGCATGTTGATTTTAAATGTGGTCTTGACATATGACTGCATCACAACTTGCAAAAATGAGAATTCAGAGAAGCGACCAACTGGTTACTGCCAGCCTATAAAGAATAATGTTGAAAGGCTTTTTTATTTACTCGTTTCCTTCTGTGAAAAGAAGGTGATGCTAGGGAGAAAAACTAAATTTAACAAAAAGCTGAAGTTTTATCTCCTCTGTTGCATTCCTTTAACAAAGCAGGCTGCATCTTCCAGCCTTAGAAATCACTGAATTTCCAGAGCAGAAAGCTCCCATTTAATCTGAGGAAAGATGGTAGCTTTGGCCCTGTGTTTGTTTTGCAGGGCATCTACTTCAGGAGCATAAAAGCAAATTTATTTTAATTATATCAATTTATGTTCATTTAAAAGCCTTCTCCATAACTAGCCCTGGTATTGAATTGCTTTGTATCTCTTCCTAATTCACTCACACAATGTTTATTCAATTTAATTGACAGTAAGGGTGAATTTATAGGACTATAATTCACACTTCTGGTGAAAGGAAAAAACAACATGGAACTATATTATTTGCTGCAAAAATGAAGTTGGGAGATTCATCAGAGCAAACTGTATATGCAATTTTAATAGTTTCCCTCATTAGGGTCTGTTAATAGGGTTTCTTTTGCAATTACTTTAGGCCATTTGAAACTGCTTATTGTGAGCAGTTGCCAAACAATACTGAACTAAATCCAAATGCTAGAGGAGCATAACCTGTTCACTCCTTTCTCTTTTTTTGATACTCCTTTCTCTGGAATAAAAATACTGAATTTCCAAAAGATCTCCATTTGCTGGAGAGCCTGTCTGGGTCACAAGTAAGGAAGGTTTAGCCTCCAGCTAAACTGTTGATAATTGTTGCTTAGCTTTTCTTGGCAGGGGTCTGTGGAAAAAATCTTCAGATAACTTGATATCAAAGGGCAAAGCCCAGCACCCTTCCTGTTGGAGGAGTGTTTGGTGTGTGAGGGTGACACACCCAAACACTGAGGGGAGGCTGGTTTTGCCAGACCCCACATCACAGAACTCTCCTCTGGGAAACCCCAAAAGATAAGGCTGAAATCAGAGTCTCAGAGTGGGTCTGATCTTTAAGGGGTGAGCACCCAACTGCAAGCACGTCCTGGCAGTCTGTGGGCTTTTGAACAGAAGGGATTTCTGTGGGAAGTGAATTCCAGCAAGGAGCAAAGTGGGATCTGACCAATGACCCATGTGCTTGTGGGGAAGCCGTCTGTGTTTAAGGCATGGGGTTTTAACAAATTGCTGTGTTGCCAGCTGATTATAGAATCTTTGAAATTACAAGATTTTTTCTTGTGCTATAATAAGTAAAGGTAATATGATGCTAAGAATTAATAAGTAAAGTTTATTTGTCCGGACAATCACCCTTCAGTATAAAAATCAAAGGCACTGATGAACTGTGGCCTCCCTGTGTGAAGATTTTACTGTGTCATGATTACTATCAGATCTCAATAACTTCCAGTAATGTGTAAGTAGCATCAACAATTGCTATCACACAATTTCATTGGGCTTTCAGATAAGTATCTAGAAGTAGAACCAGGTTTTAGAGGTATAAAGAATGCAATTACCATTTTAATATCTCTGCACAGGGAATGGGAAGATTAATTTTTGTAGGTCTATTTTTGAGATTTTTTCACAGGTTGGGAGAGATATGTAAAAAGCTGGCAACAATACACTAGAAATAAATTAAGTGCTGCTGATAGCTAATTAAAGCAACACAACTAGATAGCAGAATTACTGGAAAAATCAAAACCTCTCGTGCCTTAAAATCATGCAGTACTTGTGACTGGGTTTTCAAGAGGAACGAGGAGAAATTTTGAGATTGTTGGCTCTTGTTTCTTAATGAATTCTAAAGCAACATTTTCAAAGCAGGGCTGTTTCTCAGAAGTCCAGGGAACAGGAAAAAAAAAAAAAAAGTCTTTCTTCCTCTTTAGGCTGTATTTATTGTTATAACACTTTTGAGTGCATTTATTGTTACCTGTCAATTCCTGTGTTGTAATATGTGGATACAGAGTATTTCATAGCTGAATTTTGGGCTCATTCACTGCTTCCTGACAAAGCTTTTAGACTTGGTCCAGCAGAAAATGCACTCACTCGCTAAACAGTGTGGGCACGTGACTACGTTATTGAGACCCAGTTTAAGAAAAGAGGTAGAAGCTGGCAAACCTACCAGGGAGCTGGACTCTTCTGGGGAGAAGCAGTAGTTTCTTGGCACAGCATCAGCAGGAGATTTGCTGTGAGCTGCTGGCGGCCTTCTGTGCTCCCTCCAAACTCAATCTGACCTGAGCAGGGGTAGCTGAGCTACGTCTGGGGGGAGCAGGGGGGACAATGTGTGGCCCAAATCAAGCTGGATCTGCTAGGTATGATTAGGATGATGTCCCTGCAGCGAGCTGCCAGCACTGAGATGCTGCCTGGGGTGGTGAGGTGGCGAAACAACAAACGGGAGCGGCAGGAGGAGCGCGCACAAACCGCGCACAGGGCACGTTCCACCTTCATTCCCCGTCTCTGAGGCATTAGAGATATTGAGCTTATATTTTAGGCTGGAGATAAGGTATGGAAAATCCATGGCTTTCAGATCTTGCTACAAATTAATCCGTTCACCAGGCAGAAAGTTCTAAAGTGGGTTCAGTCTCAAGGCGTCACACGGAGGAGAGTCACAGCGTGCCGTGCCTCTGACAGCTCCCAGCAACAGCCACGGGCAGGTGGCACATTTTAATGGCTCATTAATGTACCTGGCCACATTTCTGTAAGTGCAAGGAACATTGGTGTCTCCTGCAGCGCATTTCTGTGGGGTTTAGAGACAGAGATGTCGAGATTGTTGCGAGCATTGTGTAGAATTTTCTGGTTTGGGGGGTGTGGGGTGGGACGCAAGCAGAAGCATGCAAAATACATGTACCTGGGGAAGTCCAGAATATATAGCTGTGTTGACTTATATTGGGCTTGTCTAGGGGTCATATGATGGCCATAAACTCCTTGCTACAGTAACCTTAAAACTATAAAATCACACATCTGAATTAAAGTCCTTTAATGCACTGGTGTACAAAAAACCTCTGTGATTTTAAACCAGCCTTACTCAACTGTCTGTCTTCAAGGAGTTGGATTTATGATCAATCCATTGACATCTGTTTTAAAGTAAAATTTAATGAAATAAAATTAATCTGTAGCTAGTGAAAGAAAGTAAGGAACTTTTCCCCACTGTTCTCCTTTTAGTGAAGAGGATAGCACCATCTTCCTCTGTTTCCCAGTGATTGTGACCTGTGACTTGAATTGGTATTTCTTGACACCCTTTTCCTGCTGCTGCTTTTCCCCTAAGTGTCAATATTAGATGTTCAAGAAGAAAACAATTTCAACAACACAAAGTTTTCTAAAATCAGGAAAAAATGTGGCTATTTTTTCTCCCAAGTATTGCTGATGACTTCAGAAACATGGGGTTTTTTTTAAATGCATGTGTCTGAGCTTTGCAGAAGTTTATTTCAGAGCAGGTGCACCCATGGGTTAAAAGATGCTGTGAGTCCAGAGAGTCCAGAATCACAGCACACATCATTTCTGGGCAGCACTGGGCACTCACCCACCCACACCTGCATCCCCACGGGGCTGGCCCCAGGTCCTCTGGTGTCAAACCCAGGCCCTGCCCTGGCTGTGCCACTGAGGAGCGTGTTTGCAATCCCACCACCAGGATAACTGCGTGGGATGTGTTCTCCATGAAACGTCCCAGCTCTGCAGAGACAACTCTGCCTGTGGGCCGTCATCCTGCCTTGACATTTTGAAATGTTTCAGCTCTGCAGCCTCACAGTGAATTCTCCTCCCTGCTGGCGCTGCTGACGAGCTGCTTTGTGCTCAACTCTGCAGCTCCATGGATCATTTGGGGGTTGGATTGTGGGGATCAGTAACAGCTCCCTGCAGGATTGACAGCCACTGGCTCCTTGCAGACCCCACATTTACCTTGCACTGGGGTTGGGAGCTGCCCCAACCCTGCAAGGCAAGGAGGGGCTGGTCAGAACCACTTTGGTGTGACTTTAGGTAAATCCTTTAGCAGCCTTCCCTGTCACCTGGAAAAAAATTATTCCATCCTCCAGTCCTACAGAGGCTTACTGATAAATGTCTCTTCCTGTTGGAGAGCACTTGAATTTCACTTAGTCTTATTAATACAATTAGCTAAAGTGCCTGGTCAAAAGCTGATGGGTATCCTTTTTTCTAATAGAATTATGTGGCTTGGTGGTGCTGAGCACTTTGTAGGTCACTCCAGTCACTTGCACAGAACAAAAAGAGCTGGTTTTAACTGCTTACAGCACAGCCAGAGAAACAGATACTGGGTGTACTCAAAAAGTCTTTATTTTTTTAAAAAATGGCACCAGGAAGACTACAAATGCAAGAGAACTACATCTGTAGTTTCTATTTAGTTTCAACAAACCTTTGAATCTCAAACCCCATCACTGCTTTTGGGGGTTTTGATCATGACATGGATCAGCATTGTCACTGGGGATTTCCAACTGGCACATTGGAGATACAAATGAAAAATTCTCCTGCCAACCATGTTTTACTTTCTAGCTTCATAGGAGGTTGTGCTTTAAAGAGAACTTTGACTTCTTATTATACCGGAAAAATTTTTAATTAGAAGCAAAAACAAAAAAAAAAGAAAAGGGAGAGGGGGAAAAGGCTTAGAAAACTCTTTCAAAATGAAAAATTACTTTCTCTGTGACTGTTTCTGTGGGCCTCTTTCATGTCCATGTTCTCTGGATGTTCCAGCAGAGTGTGAGGCTGACAAGGAGGATGGGAGAGCAGTTCATGGTTCTGCCTCACCTTGCACAGATCTGTGCTGCAATCACATGTGAGTGAGGCTGGCCAGGCCCATCTCTGACTAATCAGGAGGGATAAATGCCACACATCTGAGATGAATCAGCAGGGAAGAGCAAATTTTGACAGTTATGCCAAAGTAATTTGAATTAGACAAAGCTTTGATGACTGCAAAGCTAGACTTGATATCCCAGTGGGAGCAGATTTTCTTGTTTTATGTTCATTTAATAATTTCTTTTACTCTGGGCAGAAATAAGGAAAAAATGGCTTTTTGACAGACTTGAGTCTGAACTCCCAAGGAATGCAGAGAACTAGCCAGGCAAAATCTGAAGAAGTAGCACCAAACCGGGACTTTTATTCCTTGATTAAATTAGTACTTAGGTGTCTGTTTGTCTGGAAAAGATTAATTTTTGAAAACCAATTCTGAGTCCTCACGTCCCAATCTGTAATAAACACAACTTATAAACTTAGGGGCAAATCTTCAAATCATGCAAGGGATATGTTACATATTTACATTTGTTGTATTGAATGTGTGCAGGTTCTGCCTCAGGTTGCTCTAAGGGCAGAAATAATCTGTGAGGAAGGTCAATGCAGAGGAGGCAAAGTACATTTTTAATTTACACATCTATGTGCTCGTGGCAGGTGTTAAAATGGGCATCACTGGTGTCAGAAGGGAAAACACAAAAGATATGGGGAGGTGTCTGGCTTGATCAGCTTTAAGTCATGCACTTGAAAATGATACAATGTGAAGTGCAGAGGTTTTAATGCTGAGAATTTTATACTTCAGCAAGAATGCTCCAACCCTGCTGATGAGCTGACATTTGTGGTCAGTTATTTCCCAAAGGTACTGGCAGTTTTATAATTAGGCTCTCACTTAGCAATGCCTTTCTGCTCCTGCCTCACCCCACACAGATCTGCACTGGTGAGGTTTCCAGGTGTGGGTGTGATGTTAGACCTGCGCTGACCAGGAATAACTGGAGCAAAGGAAGGGCTGGGATTAGTGGGAGGCTGTTTGTTTTGATGCCTTAAGTTTTAGCTTTCATGTTTTTCTGTGCTGCATAGTTGTGTAGTTCTCAGCCTCATATTATGCGCCAGTCAGCTCTGCACAGAGCAGGGAGACAAAACAAATCCTTTTCCTGCTGAACACCCAGGACAATTTTCAGGCCCAAAAGCACAAACAAGGGTGGCTGAAGGGAGGAACAAGCAGGATGGGACCTCACAGCCTGAAGGTGTAATTGGACAATTAAACCCCAATATGCAAAAGGACCAAAACTTATAAAGTGTGAGACCTCGCGACCATTTATCCATTTTGTGACCATTTTGGGTCCACCTAGGGTGTAGCCCTGGCCAGGCTCTTGTCCTGCCCAAGGTGGATCCTAGAGGCCTTTCAATAAATACCTACTTTATTCTCTGGCTCTGTCCAGTCTCTGTTTCAGGTCAGCCTGCCCAAGGCATCAGTTTAGCACTGAGGATTTTTGACTCATGCTTCCACTTGAGCGGGTTCTTCAGTGTCACGAAGTGTTCACTGCATGAGTGGGAAGATGTATAGTTGCAAGAAGTCTTTTGTCACCCTGGGATAAAGCAGGACTGTGTTGCCTGGGGACACAATAGGAATGGCCTTCCTGATTCCACTGTGCCAGGAGCGCTCAGGGGATAAGCCAGAACTGCTGGCCAAGAAATGTGCTCATCCTTTAACATTTTCATCATTTCAGATATTTTCCTGAAAGCAAATGACTTGTCTGGAGTGAAGCCTTCCATCCCAGTGCCACAGGACAGAGCTGAGTTGTGCCTTAAGAAGTGCAGATTTGTTGGCACTGTTGCTCCTCTCCAACACAGAGTAAGCTGCGCCCACATCACCAGGAGGTGATCTCATCAAGGTGACTTTTCCCTCTGCTCACCATTAAAAATGCTGTTTCCTGCCAGAGTCCCATCCTCAGTATCTTCTTCAATGAAAAGATGGAGTTTTCTCGCAGATATTTCTTACTCTTCAACATGACTTTCCCCTCAGTGGGGTATGGGAGACCTGAGTTCTGCAGTCTGCATTTGCAGAGACTGTCACCATCAGAGATCAGATCTTATACACAGGATCAGAAAATCACAATGCCACCTTGGTAAAGCTCGTGATAAGCAGAAAGAAGGGGGGGAAAAAAAAAAAAAAGAGGGAAACAGTGAATTATTTCCATTGTTTTCATATCATAGTAGGTTTTGAAAAAGTCAAAATATGTGTTTTGGGATTTTTTTCTCAAATCACTTGCCAAGTTATGGCAAATTGTGAGTGTGCAGAGAGATTATTGGAACATTTTGTCTGAATTTGCATGCATAGCTATACATACATATATATAAACGTGTATGAGTGTATTTGTGCACGTGCAAGCAGATAAATAATGTATGTGCATGTGTTTGTGTGCCTATATATACACACATAAGTAGATACATGAATACACCCAAGAAAGTAATTTTCCATAGCCTTTCTGTTGTTTAACAATACTGAAATGCTGGCATTCAACAATCTAAATCCTCAAACGTGTTGGAGAAACGTAGATTTTAATGGTGTTAAATGAACCATTTAGCACAGAGGGCCTCTCACCTTCAGTGGCACACTCTCAAAATGAAATCCAGTGTTCAGATACAATAATAAAAAGAAGAAAAACAATATTACCTGTTTAAAGAGAATATAAAAATCCAATTAAGTTCTGAATTTTAATTTGCTTGCAAGCATGGGTTTGTTGCTCTGTGAAAAGAATGAAAATGTAAATGACATTTCTGTGTGTTATCTACATAATCCAGAGGCTAAAATATCCTGTCATGCTTATTTTGTCTAGTGATGATAAAACTAAACAGTTTTAACTGAATTTCCTGTAAATGGGCAACTAATCAAAAATGAACATCTTTATATTCTGATCTTTCATTAATTCATGTACGAACGCTGCTGTGAAGAGATCAGCTTTTGCAGAGGAGGTTGAGTTGTGCCTGGCAGCTGACAGAAGTGTTGGGCTGTGTCCTTTGGGGTGCTGAGGGTGGCAGAGGCTGGAGCCACCACTCCCTGCTGGGCTGTGAGCTCAGCCAAGGGCTGGGGCAGCTCTGGGCCAGGTGGCACCAGCCAGAGACACACAGAAGGTCGTGCCCCGGTGTCCCCACCCTCTCCTGGCCCCTCTCTCTGGATCCCTGGGGCAGTGGCTCACTCTGCTGTGGTGTCTGATGGGGGTGGGTGGCAGGATGAAAAGGTGGTGACCTGGGGGCGCAGGACAGACTCAGTGTGGCACCAGTGAATCTGTGCCAGCCACGCCTGGGGCAAGAACAGTGCAGGAAACTCTGCTTCCACTGCAACTGAATATTCCTGCCTTTCCTTCTTCCTTTAGATTTGCTTTATTTGGACTAAACAACATAGAAAAAAGATATCTGTGCCTGGACTGTAAGTATCCAAATCAGCAATTAATTCGTGTTTACATAAGGCTGTAACCCACTAGACTGGCCTAGCAAAGAGAATGTCCTAGCAGAGGAAAAAATAACAAAATATACTTTAATGCCCCCGTGCCTCTGCAGGCTGGGGTCATCCAGACATGCCACACCCTGTATCCTTGCTTTTGCTCTCCAAAGAGCGCTGCCTCCTCCAGAATAAATCAGCACAACTTCAGATACTGAGGACGCAGACAAGTGAGATAGTTTCTGTTCTTTATATTGATATTTAATATATTGTTAGGAAAAGATATTTGACAAATTGCTAATTGAGCAGCACGGAACAAACCTGTGCAAGTGGTACCTGCAGAGGATGAGGTGCTACATTCAGGCTGGTGTAAGTCAGGCTACTCTCAGAGAATAACTTTTTGTGTGAATTATAAAGATAATTTAAACATGGAAAAAGATGGAGCATCCAAACCCACATTTTTTTGAATAGATTTTTGTGCCTAATGGTTAAAGATTCAATCAAAAGAGTCTGTTGGGTGTTGATCATGACTGAACATTCTAGGCGTGTCAATTTTTAAATACCAACCCCTGTAATGATGAGTGCCCAGTCTGAAGGGTATCCAGCCCTCCAGTGCTGGGAAATCTGCTCCTTCTGAAAGTCAGAGAGGCTGTTTATGGGATCTCCAGGTCTGGGTATCAGCTGCAGAATAAATTATTAAATTGCTCTTGTGAGCTAAAATTGTACAGAAAACAGGGCTGTAAAACTACCAGATCCAACAGGTGATAGGAAGCAGCTTTGTCTGTTCTCTTTTTTACAAGCTACGTGTACTGCTCCTGGCCTTTAATCTCACTACAGATTCTGACCCCTTTGAACTGCTTTTCATATTGCAGCTCTATGGCAGAGATGGAACAGCATCACCTGAGCCCAGATCCTTCTGTTCTTCACAGTTATGCACCCATTCTGCATTTCTCCAAGTTCAGAAAGGTGGCAACTTTTATGGCTCTTCATGTCCTGTAATGTAATTAAAGGGCAGCCAGGTAAGTTTTAGATGGAAGTAAAAACCAATCTTGCCTTGTTTTTCTGTATAGAGAAATTTTTTAATATTATTTATAGTGTCTCTAATCCTAGAGCATGTCTGTTGTTCAAAGTTGTGCTTGAAAATGAAAAGAATCATAAGCGTATGCAGAGATAGAAAACACATTTAACATGACAAAGCTAATACTGCATGGTTTTAACCTTGTTTCATTTCAAGCCTCAAAACCATCTCAGGGCCTCGTTCAGTTTCTTACAGGAGATTTGCTATGCAAGAAACATCACCTTCAGCATCTCATATGAAACCACCAGGTGTTGTTCAGCCCTTCCATGTTCACCTCCTCTGTGCCTCTTCAGAGGCAGCATGTGAAAATTATCCACATGTATTTGCAAACATACCATAAATGTGTTTTCATACTCACAAAAAATAAAATTACAAAAATCTGCAAAGCTGTGATGATGCAGACAGAATTTTCCCCAGTACTTGGGTGTTTTTTGTTCCTGCACATGCTCCCCAGGAGTGATGCATCTCAGCAAAGCCCAGCAGGTGCAGTCAGCAAAGCTGCTTTGCAAGCACTTCACTTGCTGTTTGTCTCCTGGAATTTAAGAACTTGAGCGTGCCCTTATTTTAAAAGCCAAACACTAAATTCAATCAGCAAAAGATTAAGCAGTGCCAGTGCATTCTGATACAGCTAAAAAAAGATAAAAAATTTCACCTCTAATGAGTTGTGTTTGAATGTTGACTCCCCAAGAAGGGGTGATAGCTATTTGTTGTAATTCTGTGGAGATGGAATACATGATTCTGAACAGCACAGTGGTAGCACAGGACTGATTACTGAGCTCCATTCTATTCAAACCCACTCAGTTTGCCAAGAAATCATGCAGTGGGACTTGTCCATGTACCCTGCTACTTTTGATCCTGACTCAAACACTGCACAGGAGCCAGAAGGTCTGGAAGGGTTTCAGAAGAGCTGATCTCTGTGTGCTGCCTCACACGCTGCTCTCACCACAGACTGCAGGTCCCTCTCTGCTGTGTGTGACACAGTTTGTACAAATGTCTCCCTGCCTGCTCACAGTCCTAGTGGTCCTTTCCCAGTTCACTGGAATTGTGTTCAGTCTGCAGGGCCCCTGGAGCTGTTCCGAGGGCAGTTAAGGGCTGGGGGGACAAAAATGCTGTGCTGTGAGGACTCAGTAGATGATAATGGCTCTGCTGGGCTGGGCTGTTACTCCTCCAGGAGTCTGGGGGCATGCCACAGCTGCACAGCACAGCTTTTGGCATGACTTGAGGTCCTGCAGGAAGGTCAGGGCTGCAGTGTGTCAGGAAAAAAACCCTGCTCAGGAGACCAACCCCAACCGCAGCAGACAGCACTGGAACCTGGGGCTCCCCTGGGAACTGGGTGGGCAGGAGGTTTTGAAAGCCCAGCTGATGGCACCATGCTGGTTCTGTTCATTTGCAGGTTCTGGCTGCTCCTTGATGGCTCCTGATCCACATCTCTGCCCAAAGGGACAGAGGTTTCTCTTGCAGAGGCAAGGACCTGGGGTGAGACAGACCTACAGCCACCTCAGCCCTCCTGTTAGACCAGGCCTGAGCAAGTCTGGGATGTCTCTGTGATAATCTCTGCTTTATGCTGGCCTCAGACCCTCAACCCCTTGCAGCTGAGGTGTGAGCTCACTGCTGATGGGGAAGATGTCAATGTCATGCTGGGCAGTAAATGCAGGGCACCTGACAAATTGTGAGTGTTGTCAGCCAGTAAAGCCTGATTTCAATCATGGATTTTAATGATATTATTCAATAAACTCTAAAGCAAATAGATATGAAAATCTATGTTTGATCTTAGAGAACCTCTCAAGTGCCTGAGACAGTTTCTGGCCTAGTGGCTGAAGTTAAGCTAAATTAAGCACTGTTGAAATGCAGAGTAGGCAGGGAACAGCTTCCCTTTTGCAGTCCTGGCAGTGCAACTGCCTGTGCAAGGGGAAATCCTTTTCAGTGTCAGAGGAACTGTTGGCTTTGAAATCTCCATCATCTGTGTTACTTCCTTTAATCTATCCATCCATTCCTTTAGCCCTGGAGTTTCAGTGTCACAGTACACCCTCCCAGTCCAATTCAGCTGTTTAATTTTCAATATCAGTTTCCAAGTTCCAGTATTTTTTTAACTTTTTTTTTTAATGAAGCTGGGATTAGATTCATGTATAGTGCAATGTATTCATATATAGAACACAAATGACTTGTCTCTAATCACAGTGCTACTTTTGATAAGAAAACATAGAGGCATCTCTAATATTCATCCAGCTGAAGAAATCTGAACTCTTTGGTGCTCTTCAGATTTGCACCATTTCTGTACTAAATGCTGTGAGCATCTATTTATGTCAAGACAGAAGGTAATTACAGAAAAAGTCTTCTCCACATAAATATATACTTTTTATGCCACTTCAATCTATTTTCAGTTTAACTATATCATTTTACTATATAAGCAGAACTTCTGGAATTTATTTTAAGAGTCTTGTAACTACCTGATCCTAATATACCTAAAAATGTGTTTGCAACTTTCAGCTTAACATTGGGTGACTTCAATCCTAGCATTAAGCTCACCTGTCTCAGAGCTCAGCATCTCCCCAGGTGAGTGCAGGCTGACACAGTTTTATCTTTTGTGAAGAACCCTTATTTTTCCTTATCAGCTAGAGAGTGAGAGGCAGGCTGCCCACAGAAGTTGTGATCAGAAATGGCTGTGTCAGCTGTTATCACCAAACTTGCACAGATGTAATCATAGCTGCTTCTGTGTGCCAGAAGAAATTGGAATGTTCACAGCTTTTCAGTGCAGCAGGAAGGAAACAATCACAAGGGGAATACAAACGTACAGTCACATGTAAAAATACATGGAAAAAGCACAGAGGTGTGTGTGCTCACACTCAGATAAAGAGGATGCCAAAGGGAACAAGCAGAAAATGTGTTTGCAGGTAGGAAATGTGATCAAAGAGGCAGAAAATGTGGAAGCAGAGCACAGGGTGAGTGTCTGCAGAGCAGAAGTGATGGCAGCAGCCTTTCTGTTCCAGGGCTGAGCACACACATGTCAGGGTGAGTCCACTCCAACTCTTCTGGGTCTGGGCTGGGGGAAACTGCACACACTCTGTGTGCTGTGCACTCTTACTGTTGAGACAGATAAAGCCAGCAGGAAAGTTTTGTGTTGATGGAGAAACACTCCACAGCATTTGCAAATTCTAAGAGGAACAAGCTACCCAGAAACACTGGTGTGTTCAGTGAAATTGATGCTGCAAGCAGGGTGAAAGGGTCTAAATGGAGACAGAATTTTTCTAAGGGGTGATACCAGGTGTGGGAATGGACTCTAGGGTTTGTGTCTCTCTGCCATAATCCTTTCTGCCAGTCCACTTATCCCCTTCTCTTTTTGTTCCTGAAACTGTGTGACCTCCTGTGCATTCTCACATGGTCTGACCAAGTCCTGTCCCCTCACGTGCACAGTAAGTTCTTGTGCTTCTTCTGACAATGAGGGTAGTCTGAATTGTTCAGTTTTACTCCTGCTAGGGTTTTTTTTGTCTATATGCTTCTTGTCAATGCTCAAAGGAGCAACCTGTCTATCTCTGGCTTACATGCAGTTCCAGCTGAACAGCACTAGGCTTCCAGCAGAAAGATTGAAAGAACAAAGAAAAAGGTTCATTTAATTTACCTTGAGGGATAGTTCATTTTTCAAATAGAGACAATTTGAAAAACACAAAGCACTATGCCAATACCTTAGTCACTCTCAAAAAACAAAATTAAGTCTTTCTTGGTAGGAAAATAAATGTCAATGCTGTGTACATTTGCATCCAGCAGCAATGCTGAAGCTAATTTCATAGTAACTGATAAGCTGCTATATTGCTTTATTATGAGCATTGAAGCTTTAAACATTCCTGTCTGGGCCAGACTTGGCCTGACACCAAAGTGGTCATTTGCCATGTACCCTGCAGGCTGTACCCAGCAGGCTGAACAGTTATCAGAGCTGGCACAGAGCTTAAACAGTGATATTCACTGGTGGCTGAACAGAATTCAGAATATAATGGGCCAAAACCCCTAACTTACACAGGGCTGCTTAATGAAACCAAAAACTGACCTGGACAATATGAAACTACCCATCAGATTAGAAAAGAAGTTGCCCTTTAAGCAAGAGGCCATTAAGTAGCTGATAAATAGATGTTTCTATGAGAAGGATTTCAGGATGCTAAATGTAAACCAGTATTTTCCTTTTTGAGTGATGCTGATAAGAATCTTTATTTTCTATGAAAGTGACTGTGAGAGTAGCTTTCTGAGAAAGGTGCACAGTGCGTTATTTGTCTGTCAGAAGGCTGTGTCTAGGTTGGCTTCATTCAGGCACGTGTGGTAACTTATTTTTAAATGCAGACCCCCTGTCAGCTGGGGTGCAGTGGGTTATTTTCTGTCTGTCCTCCCAGTACACACCCACTGACCACTGCTGGTGCTGCAGAGATGCTCAGTGGGCTCTGCGTGCTCCGTGCCTGGGTGTGCAATTCACTCTGTGTCTGCAGTGCTGCTCTGCCCACTTAGGGCTGCTCTGAGGCAATTCACCCCTTTATCCCTGCTCCTTCTGCTGGGAACTTCTACCAGGGGCTAATTTCTACCAGAGGCTCTCATTATTCTTTCTAGCTGGACATCCCACACCAATGATGAACTCCTTTCGTGTCAAGGAGGTGGCTGCAGAGTGACACTCCCACTGCAATTACAGGGACAGCCTTGGCACATTCAGGGCTGGCATGGAAACAGCCCTGGGCCACTCGTGGCAGTCTTTGCTCAAGAAAGCCCAAAGTGAAGGACAGTGAGGTGTTGTCCTTGCAGGACACAGAAGGACACGTGTGCCCTGGGCCGTGCCAGGAACTGCTCAAAGCGTTTCCACCTGGCTCCTGCTCTGAGCCAGCTCCAGGAGGAGGCTGTTTCTCCCCCTGGACTCCAGATGAGGCTTTGGGAACCTCCTTGGTCATATCTGATTTCAGCAACAGGGACTTTGTAGCCAAAAAATGACAGCCACGAAGCCGTGCCTGCACCCTGGGCCAGCGTAAGTGTGGCCCAAGGGGTTTTGTTGCATTCGCAAAGCTCTCTCCACCAATTCATGCAGTTTCTCTTCAGCTCAGCAGATCCTCTTCAGCTTTCTGCAGCAAGCAGGTGTTTCTCCATATTTCCAGTCTGTGAACTTCAAGAAATCCTAAAATAATTTGTCATTTTATAAATAAGTTATACAAGCTGTCACCACGAGCCTGTCACCACGCAGACAGATGCAAACATGCACAGTATGTGCTGATACTGAGATCAGAAGAAAGGCCATCTAAAAGCAATTGCACTTCCAGGTATTAGGCAAACACAATTATTTAAATTGCTAGTCCAAAACAGTTGATAAAATAGATAATTAAAACAGATTGACCTAAAGCTGATTTTAAATTACTCTGTAACGTGCACATAACTTATATAATTGCTCTCTCATGACCCAGCCTCCATTAAAAAAGAAATTTCGCCTAGGAAAAAAATTACATATGCAGCGCACGGTGATTAAAATAAATACTTCTTCTCCTGAATGCTGGAAATTATGTGAGAAACTGCATTAAAAAGTATGAAGAAATTAGCCCTGCGTTGAAGACTGTAGTATGGTGTGTCATTTTAATAAATCACACTCAGGTGTTACTGAAATAGAACATATGACAATGCATTAGCCCACAGAAATAGTAGATGACCTAACATATAAAAATTAAGCTGGAGAAAGACGGAATAAGATCATGGAATCGTGGTTTGGAAAAGGCCCTTAAGAATATGGAGTCCAACCACTAAGCCAGCGCTGCCAAGTAGATGCTGAGATAATGGGGGACTTTGTTTTTCTTATTCAGAGTAAAAGGGCTCCTAAATGACACTGGGGGTGTCCTGTCCTGCCATGAGCACTGAGCTCAGGGGCAGCAGCTGCTGTGGAGGGATTGCATTCACACTGCACCAGGCAGAAAAGAGGCAAAGAGGAGCAAGAACTGTGGCACAGGCAGGTTAAAGGCCAGACTTCCAAATATGTTTAGTGCATCTTGATGAGGAAGATGGAAACCTTGGAGGAGTCTCAGATGATTTTTGTGACCACCTTCGAGGTCACACAAAGATGAAAAGCAAGTGTGTAGGCCTGAGGCCAAACTCGTGTCCTTTGTGCTGGGAGGGTGGTGGATGAGCTCAGCCTGACTGGGATCAGCAGGAACTGCTGGAGAAGAAAAGCAGCTCTTTGTCTCACCTTGCAATTAGCACCCCTCCCTGCCTCACGTGCCGTGGGGATGGCTCTCAAACATGGGGTGTTTGTGCTCTGCTCTCAGAAAAAAAGAAAATCTTACACTGCCTCCGTTGTAAGATGATGACTCTGAGATTGCTTTTAATGTCTGGACACCCAGCTGGAGCAAAGAAACTGTTGACACAGTGAAACCACAGCACTTTATATCTAGTTCTGCTGCTTTTGATCTTCTTCATTTTGGCTGATGCTTTTGGCACCTATGGCCAAATATAAGCTTTGACAACAACACCATCAAATGCAAAATAAGTGAATTTTGACCTATGTCTGTGATTTGCAGAAAATGTTGGAAGACATGATCAGGACCAAAGGACATTTCTTGAGGAAAATCCTGTAAGACTCCCATTTTAATAGCATGTAGCTCTGCCAGTCTCATTGCAGAAACATGAGAGCTTTCAATTTAAAATGCTCTCCTGCACACGGAGTTCTTCTCCAAACCTGTCACTTCTCAGGAGGCCCTTTCTCAGGCAGTCTGCATTTTAAATTGAGCAGTTATGACAGTTTTCACTGCAAAAGGGGACAAATTAGTGAAAGCAGAATATATAGTTACAGTCATAGTGAGAGCTAAACAACAGTAACCTGCTCCTGGGAAATAAATGGCTTGGATTTTTGCAGTGACCACCCATAAGAAGAAAAGAGTCATGTAGGACTAAACAAGCTCACCAGCTTTGTGCCTAAAGTAATGAGTTACAAAATGGCACAAGCTGAGATCATTAATCCTGAATTTATTGACAAGTTTGAAAGCCCTGGGTAGATATTTGTTATAAATTCAGCTGACAGTGCAGCCTGCTCCTTTGTCTATGGTATTTTGAAGCCCTCTGCAGTTTTAGATATGTTTGTTTTCCCATGATGTCTCTGAGACAGGGTGATGTGGATCCCATTTTGGGGGATGGAATATTGAAGCTCACAGGCAGGTATGCTGGAAAATGACTTGAAGACAAATTTTCACCAGCTCACCTCCATGCCCTTTCCTCCCCCTTTGCAGACAGCTGCACTTGCAGAGTGGACACAGCCAATTTCATATTGCAGGTTTTTTACATGAATTCAAGGCTCAGTCTGTGAACTTGCTGAGCACCACTAGAATGGAATGGTTAGGAAGGAGCTTTTTTACTAATCTGCTTTTAGAGTCCAATTTCACATCAGAGTCTTATGATAGAAGATCAAAGTCCCTCATTAGGGGACTGAATCCAATATTTAATACACTTAATACCACTTTATATACTCACAAGATAGTCTGGTTTCCACATGAAACAACATCCAAGCTCCTTGTGACACTTAATGAAGGGACAGAAGGAGTGTTTTTGTCATTTTCCATGCTGTTACATGGTGGTGGAGCAGGGCTGACTTCAGTAGTTAGAATGTCACACAAGCAGCCTGTCAAAATCAGGATCAGTCTCCTCTGCTTTCCGTGAGGGGATACAGAAGTATCCTTATTAATGCATCTGTCTTTCAAAAGCTGTGCTGTGATATCCTGCACTAACATCTTTGGAACATCCTGGACTTGGGGAATGTCAAAACTCGGGATTTGAGTGCATGCTGTTGCTCTGTAAATTGTATTGGAACTGATTAACCCATCAATCTCTATTATGCAGCTACTGGAAACAAGACATGCACTTCTCTTGAGGATTTACCTGGAGCGAGATCAAAAGGAAACTGCTTTCTCCCCTTCCTGCATAAAGATTCAAAATTCATTTTGACCAGTGATGTTGAAAATAAATAAGTGTATCTCTCACGTGACCTGAATAACTCGAATGATTCCCTTGTGATCAAGGCGGGAAGTGTTTGAAACATGAAAAGTTTCACCCGTGTTCAAATGAGAGAGGTCCTGGTTAATTATTTAGAGCAGCCGAAAGCTCATCAAAAATTTAACCAAGATATATTTCTGTATGATTGTGCAGGCACCACAATGTGCAGAAATGGAGGCTTTAACTCTGTTAAATGAAACCCTTGAGTTTTCACCTCCAGCTTTCCATTCCTGGCTCGGGGCGGGAGTGGTGGGGGGGGAAATGCATCCTTTTCTCCCATCTCCTCTCTTCCCCAGGCTCCTTCAGAAAATTGCCTTTGGCAGCAGTGATGCACATTAGTGAGGTGGATTTAAATAGCACACCCTGGCAAATAAATAGCTTAAAGCATTGGAACTGCTGCTGGAGGGGGTGGCCTTGGCCCACAGCAGAATGTAGCTGCAGCTTTCCAAGGCTACGACCATCCCTCCTTGGTAGACAATGTCAAACACAAGCCAGGCTGCAGCAGGTGCCCATTCCTCTCCCATCTGTAGTGTGGCTGCTAGTTCTGAACTTGGCAGAGCCTGAGGAAGGGAGGGAAAGCATGGACTGCCTTCCCAGTGTCCTGTAGAGTAGTTAGCATCCATATTCCCTCCCCCTGCAGTGCTGGCAGGAATATAAGTGTTCTGGGTGAAGGTGAGGAGGGGATTTTACAGGCTCAGAATAAGCCCCAGGTGTGATTATTCCTTGGTTTTCCACCCATCATTGTGGGATAGGTGCTGCACTAATGGCATTGCTTTTTCTGTTTCTCCTCTTTGGACTGTATTTTTTGTTTGTTTGTTTGTTTCTCCTATTGACTCAGTTGCCACACATGACAAGTCACAGCTTTGCAGCTCACAGACTGTTTAAAGCTCCCTGCAGCCAAGGTTTCCCTGTCCAGAGGTGAGTGCAGCTGCAGGAGCAGCTCTGCAGAGAGGTCTCTGCCACCCCAGGGAGCAGCAGAGACCCACAGACCTTGACCTGTGCTCTCTTAAATAGCCAGTGCTGCAAACTGGGTGCTGGTTTTAAGCAATTTAGTTCAGATCTCACCAATTTTGTGCACACTGCCTCAGAGCTAGGTCTGGGCCATTGCCCTTTTCTTTGAAGTCCATTGCATTTGTGAATTTCTTTGATCACTGCTGTGGAAATGATGGAACTGTTTTTCTCACAGGTTTCTATGCACACAGGCATCAAGAGGGCTGAGAACTGCAGTGAAGGTGAAATATCTGACCTTATCTTGGCTTGGTTAAGATTAAAGCAACGTTAAATAGGCCAAAATTATGTACTAAGTACCTTGAGAGACTGATGAGGAGGGAGCAACAGTATTCTATTTCTATCGATATACTCAATACTTAAAGAGCTTTGCCACTAAGCTCAGAGAGTGTGGGGGATTTAAAAATGCCAAACAGTACCTTAGGATTTCTAAGGCATCTTGTTACACTGAGCTTCCAGTGATGGCACTTTATACCTAATATTCCCAAAGGGAAAGAAAGAGGAAAAGAAAGAAGGAATAAAAAAAAAGAAAGAAAGAAAAGAAAGAAAAAGAAAAAAAGGAAAAAAAAGAAAAAGAAAAAGAAAAAGAAAAAGAAAAAGAAAAAGAAAAAGAAAAAGAAAAAGAAAAAGAAAAAGAAAAAGAAAAAGAAAATCTATTCTTTCTTCTTTACACACCATCTCTGAGCAGAAAGGTCACAAAAAATAGCAAATGGGTTTTCCTGGAGAAGTCCTGGTCTTGCTCTATTCTCCCAGATTTCTAGAGCTTCCCAGAAGTGCTCTGTGCACTGAGCCACTGGAGAGAAAGAAACAACCCTGTCCCAGCTACCTGTGCTGATTTGGCTGATTTCTTAGTCCACACAGCTTTGTTATAAAAGCTTAGCAGAAAAATCTCTGAGTCCTTGTGTATAGTTCCTGTAAAAGCCATTCAAAGTTGAGAGTTGATCAGCCAGGGCAACAGTGATGGGAATAATGTGGAAACTGCTGGAGAAGTAAATAATGGCATTTCTTACCTACCATTACATCAGTCTGTGGTGAACCAGCTCACAAACCCCACTCGTGGTCATCTTCTCTGGAAAAGGTGAGAAAGGAACAAAAAAGGATGGTGAGCAAGAAAATAAGGTGGGTCTGGAAGGGAGAAATGGTCCATGCAAGAATGAACATCAGACTCTCTGGATTTTCAAATCATGAAAGATATTGAGAATATTAATATGGAATAATTCTTCATCCTTTCTCACAGTACATGAAATACATTCTGCACTGAAAAGATTTTTGGCGAATAGCTAAAATAAACCCCCAAAATCAAGTGGAATATTTTGATGCTTTGCAAGTGGTAACTAGGGAAAGAATCTGTACAAGAGTAGGGTTTTATTTGAAGTATTACTGTATATTTTGATTCCTTTGTCTCAGTTCATGATATAATGGAGCATAACTGATATGACTTGGCTTGATGTGTCTCCTCGTTACACATACTGGAACAATATCTGCAGAAACATTTGAAATTACACATTTTTACAGACATCTATTTAGAGGCTCAGTAGCTTCAAACAAGCAGAGCACTTAGGCATACTTTAAAGGCTTATTTCCTGCAATCATGCATGGGTCACGGCTTAATCCTCATCAGAAAGCACACTTTGGGATCCTGATTACAGGAGGGGGCAGTGAAGGAAGGACATGGAAAAGCAAAATTAGCAGAGTTTTCAAAAAGAGCTCAGAGATCTTCTACCCAACCAGTGAATCTTTGATGCTAATTTGGAAGAGAGCTGATTTTTTAGAATTCTGAAGGAGGGAACCCAAGAGGCAAAACAAAGTTGATGATTCAAAGTATCTGTTAGGAGAATGAATGTCAGTGCTCAGCACTGTGTGACCATATGTGACAAAAAGGTCAGGCTTTGGAAGAATCAGCTGTCCTGGCAGGGAACAGACAGTCTAATGGGAGAAGCTGCTAAATCCAGTATTTCTTACTAAATTACTGAATTTCTCTAGTGCTTTTTAATATGGTTTTTAACAAAAAGGCAGGTTTATTAATTATTTTTGAGTAAAATACAATAGGGTGGCTTTGCTTGACCTTATACTTCTGTCAAATGAAATGGGGTG
This sequence comes from Hylia prasina, assembly GCA_013397195.1. Lineage (NCBI taxonomy): Eukaryota > Metazoa > Chordata > Aves > Passeriformes > Sylviidae > Hylia > Hylia prasina. Next base: position 358,607 of record VYXD01015114.1, on the reverse strand, counting down.
TGAAAGTACCCTGGTTTTTTACCTGAGAGAGGTGGGAATACAACAGCTTTCTGAAGCAGATAAGAACTTGATTCTGTGCCACTTTAAGTAAGTTAAGCAAATAATTACCTGTGAATAATCTACTCAGGGTGAAAAATGCTAAATATAATAATACATACATACGTTTTTTGCACTTTTTAACAAAATGCTCATTACAGTACAAAACTGTATTCAAGAACTCCCCAGTCACAGACATTTTCTGCATATGCTCTGTGCAGTCTCCAATAGAGTACCCATTTAGTGGATATTGTAAAAACTTATAGTCATTACTTCAAGGTCTGTGAATAGATAGCAGAAATCTGTTTATTCCTTTCAAATACACCCAGTTGAAGTGTCAAACATCCAAATTTCTTAAGCAATTTAGTTTGTGAAAAATGGGTATTTGACGGTTGAACAGGAGGCTTTTGTATTTTAAAGTATGAGGAAGGGAATTTCCTTTGCATTCAGAAATCGTTGAGATGCCAATATTTTTGGAGTATGGGGTTTTAAAGATGCTCTGTTACTACAAACTTATCATTAAGAATTCTTCCAAAATGTCCCGAGATGTGCTCATGTTGATTATTGGAAGAACTTCCCCATCTCCTTATACCTTTTTGTTTAAAGATCTTTTTTCAGTGGATGTGGTTTGCAGAAGCCTCCAGGCTGCTCTTGCTCGTGCTGGCAGAGTGACCTTGAACTGGTCAGGCAAAAAATGGAGGGAGCACAAATCATGCCTTCATTCCTACCCTTTGTGCTCCAGTTATTGCCCATTATCTCCCCAGACACTACTTCCAGAAACTGAGCTGTAGTTTTCCTCCCCTTCCACATTTTTGCCTGATGCCTGGTGATGTCCAGAGTGGTGCCCAGGGGTTCCACCTGCACTGAGAACTTGGCTCTGGGTCACATTTATGAAGGGTAGCAAGCACAGGCAGCATTTTAAGGCCTATTTAACAATTCCAGTAACTCAAAATTGCCTTGAGCTTGAGCTGTTCACCTGCAAGGCAGGATTCTGCTTCCAGGGGGGGTTCTGGCCCCTTGCACCCAGCTTATTGAAGGTGCTCCAGCCAAACCATGTCCTGAGCAGCAGCAGAGGCAGCGTGAGGAGGAGAAACTTTTCCCAGTGTTGTAAAAATAAGGGGAAATTTTAGGAGGTATTTCAGCTATTCTGCAGGTGTGTGATGAGTAACCAACCAGTTCCAATGGTCATGAAGTGGGGACAGAAAGGTGCTGGCTGTGATGTGGTGACAACCACTGGCTTTGTGTGCATTTCTGCACATGCTGAGCCCTGAGCTGCCCTGGCTGCTCCTCCTGCGCTCCCCAAACTGTCCCTGACTGATTCCTGGTGCAAGATTTGGTGTCCCACCATGCCACAACTATGGCAGAGGTATTTCTGCTGCAAATCCTGTAGGAAATGCTTGAGATGATTTGTCTCAGAGCATCACTGTGATCTGCCTGCACTGGGCAGGGTGCAAGGCTGTGCCTGGGTGCTGTTAAGGTGCTCTCTGAACTCCAAGAGTGTGGATGGGCTCTCGTCTCACTGAGCAGCTGGTAATTGTCAAGGGTGTTTGCAAGACTTTCATAAGTGGAGAAAAAACCCAAAAAAGGCCAGTGTGCACATTTTATAATATTGGTTTGTAAATTCAAGATTCAAATATTTTGGTTTCTGAGATAAAGTTTAATCTCACTCCTGTGAAAAGCCTGTTTCTCCCTACCTGTTACACTCAGGAGCACTTCTGCAGATGAAAACCAGCTTTCCATCCTGCAGCCTCCCACAGCCATATGCATGCACATTATGTCCCATGTTTAATTGCCTTTCAAAACTGTCTTATCTTGGCACGAACTTGTCTTTGGTTTATCTCTGCTCAGGATAAATGCATACCTAATCTTATTACTGGATGCACTCAGAGCAGACAATCTCATTAATAGCCACCCTTGAGGGATTTTTATCCATGGATCAATTTCATAATTGGAACACAGCTACATAATATATAAGTATATCTCTTCAGTGGCACAGCTGTTCTCAGGCTGTTCAGTCTTGCACATATCATGAGAAGAAAAAAACCAAAACAAAAAAAAAGAATCCAGGGGAAGAAAGAATGTATTTTTAAAATGGAGATTCTCCTTGGAAGCTTGTTAGGTTTTCAGATCACACCACAGGCTTACAAGCTTGATTTGTCAGGTTCATGATTGTAAGTGGATATGTGAGTTCTATCATTTTTAGCCTGGGTAGTCACTAAGAATAGTTTTCCTTATTCTTAGTGGCATTGCATTGCATTCTGTATGCTGTTTGTTGTAGCATATAGAATTCTATAATGGGAAAAACCTATCATGTTAGCTACATATCATTTTCTAAAGCAGCAGGAGCCATGCAGCTTTTAAGAATTAAATTATGTTCATTTATTCAGTGACTGCAAAATACCCTGCTAAGAGTGTAATAGCTTAAAGGCTTCCTAATCAACTTTACTTCATCATTAAATAATTATGCTTTGTGTATCTGAACTACACTTTCGTCACATCTCATATACAGGCTGGTTAGTGAATGTGAGTCATTACCAGGGCTGAGTGAACCATTCATAATTAAACCTGAACCAAGCAAAACTGCCTGGTTTTGAGCTGTGAGAAGCTTTCATCATGTCTGGGCTACTTTTCCAACAAACTTCGATTCAATTATATCCAAGCCTCAGCAAGATAAAACATATATTTACTGCACAGACCCAAACCACAGCAAGAATTGCTGCTTGGTTTGGTTGATTTTGCCCTCACCCCTGTCCTTCTCTCAGGATCATTACACCTCTGACACAAAAGGATTAATTTTCTTTCTCCCTCCCCCTCTGCAGTCACACAGTGAGGCTCTTGGAATACAAACACAAGAAATTAGTGAGCAAGTGTTACGAAGTTTTACCTATTTGTAGCTGCAAGTCATGCAACTGTACACAAGGTTTTCCATGATGACACCACTGGGTGCTATGAGCCAGCTGGTCAAAGTGGGAGAGAAATTACTGCTATAATTCAAAAGGTGAATACCAGTGATAAAGATGATAATTCAAAAAAAATAGCAAGAAGGGTATGTTCATGTGTTTGATTATTAGCAGATCCCAGATCACTCAGAAAATCAAACATCCTCATCAGCTGCCCACAGCCATCTTTTGATGTTGTCAGCAGCAAATCACCCTGTCTCTGCTGGCGTGGTTGGAAACAGGCTGCAGTGAAAGCAGAGACATTTGTGGGTGTGTTTTCTTGTTGTGGGGCTGCAGGGCTGAGGACAGGCTGTGCTGTGCTTTGCTCACTCAAGAGGCAGTGCTCTGAATCCAGACCTCAGGAGATAAAAGGGACCCGTACCAGCAAAGAGACACCCAGTTTAAATTGTGATGACACCTCACCATCAGGCTGACGTCCTCAGGGACAGGGTGGAATACCTGCTGCTTGCTGGCTGCAAATCAAATCAAAACCAGAGCCACATTTCAAACAAAATTGCTACCTAAAGCACAAGGGAAAAATGGAAGTGTTGGGAGGACAGCTGATTGATAGGGAGATATCTTTGGAGTGCACCATTCAATTGCATCATTTATATTTCATTAAGCATGAAATTGTGTTTATAATTGTATTAGACAACTCTGCGAGAGATATTAGCTCAGAAGCCCAGACTGAATTAAAACAATTATTAATTATTACTCTGGTTTTTCATTTTTAATGAAATTATGCTTCTGAATTCAGAGCACTGGTGAAGGTGTCTTCAATTCATAAAAATATCACTTTGACTGGCTATTGTGTAACTGAGAGGATTGGAGTGGGTGTTATTTAATGCAAACACTATTTCATCCAGGGATGCACTGTGTGTAATCTGCATGGAGAATGGAGATTCCCTGCTCCAAAATGGACAAATGGTCAATGGCAGGGAGATCGTGCAGCAGCCTCAATAACGAGGTGGCCACGCATTGTGCAGGAGATCCCATGATGAGGAGACCAAAATATAGAAGAGTTTATAAAAAAACAATAGTATAGAAAACCCCAAACCCTGTGAAAAAATTATGGGAAGCAGGAAACAATCTGCACCCTTGGGAGGTGTGAGAAAACAGCAGGAAGCACCCCAGGGGGAGGCAGAGATCATCAGCTGGTAGCTGGAATCTGCTTCTGTGCTGGGAGGGAGTTAAAGCCCACTGTAACCTGCCTGCTTTGCTGTGCCTTCAGCCAGCACCATCAGACCTGGGGATGGTGTGTCAAAAGTGACATAAATGGCAGCGAGCCCTCCTGGCTGGGATCATCCACACCCCCCTGTGTGATGGAGAGGGAGTGACAGCTTGCAGCAAAATGGGACCTTCTCTGTGGTTTGTCCAGAAATCAGAGCTGAGAGCTTTTATTTCATCTAAAATCTGCCAATACTATGGCTCCCTCTTACACTTTTCCACTTCATCCAGTGATATTAATGCGTATGCAAAAATCTCTGGGACTTCAAAAGGCCATACTCACCTGGTGTAAGAGGTGTAGGATGTTTCCTGAGGTGTTGCAAATGTGGATGACTTACATAAAAAAACCCTCAAATTTTTACACCAGTGTCATAGCACACAAAAAGTTCTTCAGTTCACCTTCATGTATTTTTCTGTAGCTTTCCAGCTCTCACACTTATTCTGCTAATGATTAAGCATCTCAAGCACTTTGAAACAAAGCTTTTCACCTTTAGATATTTTTTCCCTCTGTACAAGCAGAACAGATTCCTTGCTGGCATTTATCTTCCAACCTGTTCTCTGGCACCCCGACCAAAAATATTTTGAAATACGTTCCTTTTCATCTCGGAGCTTTGTGCGTGCCACGCAAACCCACCTTTTTTTTTTTTTTTATTTAAAGGTTGATTTTTTTTTTCTTCTTCTCCTTTTCTACTTTCTCCTCTGCGTGCAGCTGACCACATGGTTTCGTTCACTGAAACGGCCGATTGCAAAATTAGACAAACACTTTGACTTTGCCGCTGGCTTTCGCGGCTGCTGTACCTCTGAAGGCTCCATTCACCTCTAATTACATGTCCATCGAAATCCTGCAGAGAAGGAGCAGGGTAAATCATTAGCCCTCCTAAATGAACGTGCAGCTGAGCAGCTAACAAAGGGATTAGCACTTGACGGGAAGCGTTGCACGCTGAAGGAGAGGGTCAGGGGGTGGCTGCTGTTACACAGGAATAATTGCCACCCAGTGTCCGCAGGTTGTGCTGGCTGCAGAGAAGCATTTCCTCTCAACTCTTGCCCCTCTGCCTAATCCGCCTTTGCACAAATCAAGGAGAGGGGCTGAGAGCTGGGGAGCATGGAAACGGGTGCTGGAAATGCAAGGTGATTTGGAGTCCAAGAACCTTCCTGTTGGACACAGGGCTTCCACCCCTAAATAAAACCTGTCCTTTTTAGTTTTTAAAAATACTGCTTAATAGCTTAATCCTCCATTGCCTTAATAACATGCTTTGTGTAAAGCATGTGGCTTTATACAAACAGTTCATTTTGAGCTTGGGTTTTTTTTTTATATCTTTAACAAAAAGAATATAAAGACACAGCACAAAAATGTCTTATTGCCCTACTTAACCTTTGTAGCCCTGGTTCCAGGCTTGGTGTTTTGGTTTCTTCTGGAATGCTTTCTCAAGGAAGCTTGGTAAACAAGAGGAATGTTTTTGTAACTGTACCTGTGTTATTCATTCCTTCTGACAGGAGGGACTTCTTCTTGATGTCCCTCTGGTTCAACCAATGTGATTGAAAAGGTTTGCCTTGGTTTCACCAATCAAACTGGTCTGTGTAAAGTAGTATATAAGGGAGACACATCCCAAAAGAAATAGTCACTTTAGAGCCTTCTGAATCTCGGAGTCTGTGTCATTTGTGGCGTAAAACAACGACAAACCTTTTCTTATTTAAAAGCACTTTATGATTCATTGCAATGAGCCCTCCATAAATTAAGCTGTCCCCAGACAACAAATATTTTACCTTTTTAAGAGTACAGTTCTTACTCATGGAGTTTAACAGATCTGTAAGTTCTGTGGCCACAAAGGAGGAACACCTATGGAGGATTTCCAAATGCAGTAACAATTATTAGATGCAATGGGTGGCTGAGTTAAGGGATCGTGGTCATCGCTGTCACTGTGGTGCTGCTGACAAATTGTGCTTGCTGGAAACATGCCACTACATTAGCATAATGTGGCATGGAATATCCTGTTCAGCAGTAAGAGGGATCTTACAGTTAGGAAAGATTCTGGGTAAGACTTCCTGCTGGAATAAACGCTCATCACTCCTCATCGCAGCTGTTGTCGTTCAAATGCGCTGAGATTCGCTCCCTTGTCTTGAAGCAGCCAAGGACAAAATCACAGCTAAAATGATTGGGGAGCATTCAGCACATGTTTGGAGTTGAGCAGAAAGCATGGTTTTGTTCGATTTCTGAGTAGGATGAATTTTCCTTTCGTGCTCTACCTTGAATTGCTTGCTGACATCACACAGAGTATTTCCAGGTGAGCAGGTGCTGGGTCTGGTGTTTGGTTGTTTTAACCTCACCAACAAGACCTGATGGAAAACCTTTTGGCCTATTTTGGAATAAAAGATGACATTTTATAGCAAGTTAGCTCAGTCTAAGTAATTTAACAGGATTATACATAACTATGATGTCTTTAGCCCAATTTAAAGACAGTGAATTTTAGTGCAGGCATTTTAAGTTATCTAATCAGCCCCAAGAAGAAAATACCTTAAAGATACATAACTAAGTCTGAGAAAAGACACAAGAGCAGTAGGGTGATACTGTGCAATGTGAAAATGTTGTTTATATCCAAACATCACACGCACAGTTGAGCATGAATTCACATTAAATCAACTTGAGCTTCAAACATATATTTTTAGATATGGGTAGAAAGAACTATTTTTCACTCATGGAATCCTAATATCACAAAGGTTTTAATCCAGTGAAATAGATGACTTCTGAAAACCTGAACATGGCTAATATTTCCAAAAGCTTGTTGAATAAAAGCATCTGAGCACAGGGGTGATACCTGGTTGCTGTTGTGAATCCCTTTTGTGGCTTTATTTCCTTCTGTATCTTTAGTGGTTTATCAGTTTTGCCGTGACAAGCCCCGCAGACGTTTGGAATGAGTGAAGCTGAAGACACAAATCCATTTTTTTACCTCCTGACATTTTAATGCTTCCCCGTGGTGCACCAGCAGAGCAGGTGAGGTGAGGATCAACTGTACACAGCCATCAGCTCCTCAGGGCATGTGGCCACTGGCCCAGCTGGGCCACAGATACACAAATAGGAGCCCTTTCACCTATTCATGCTGCTCATGAGCAAAGACTGGGGAAAGACCACAGGAAAAGGGATTATGGGAATGAAAGGGAATTTTTGCATGAGCCAATGGGCATCCTACACACTGTCTTCCATTCACCACAGAATATTCCTTCCTCTTGTCTGATAAAGTGACATCTGGTTAATGTATTTGCCTGATTATTCAGTTCTCTGCATCACTGGGAGGAAAGTAATCTCTCTAATTGGTACAGAGAATTTTTTCCAGCATGGTTGAAACAGCAGACTCTATGTTGAGATTCCTTCATGGCTGTTGCTGCTATCAGCTTCAGAAATCATGGAAAAGAACCTAATTTTGTGTTTATTCCTTCACAGAGTTTACAGATTTGCAGCCTTAGAAACCGTATATAGGTCTAGTTATGAAGGAAATAAAATGCCCTAATTAATTTTCGGCATCACTGAAATAGAGCTTCAGTCAAATGGAGAAGGCACACATTGTGGATGTCAGAGAGCTGTCCTAGGACCAAGCCTCCAGCACTATTTGGGAGCAAAAGGTAAAATGAGACAGTAGACGAGATGAAAATGCTAATTAGAAGAGGGGTTTGGATGAGACGGGCAACTATCCCTGTAATCTCAAATAAATCTGAACTTTTCTTGCTGTGTTCTTATCCCATCCCGAGTTTGTTGTGCATTTTGTTCCTGAAAACAGCCCTCAGTCTATTTGGATCCTTAGGCAGTAACAGTCTGGTTGAAAAGACTATTCCTTTTCCTTATTTGTTAAAACCCTAAAAGTTATTTCCTAGAGATAAATAATAGAGAGGTTGCTGTCTTTGCAGTGGCTCAGGTTTTCTTTAATATAAACAAGCCCGGTCTATTTGGAGTAATTTTCAAAGGCCAGGTAGTAATGATCTCCTCAGAGCTGGAAAAACCATACAAATCCAGCACTTTGCTGGAAAGCCTCTTGATCAAGAATGTGGTCCCAAAAGGAAGACCTTGAGACAGAGTAATAATGCAAACCTGCTGGAGGTAAAACAAGCAGGATTGTGTATTTGGGGCTGTCTTCCTTTTTGCTATAAGCAGCTGTGTTGAAGCATGGATACTTACAGGTAAAAGTGGTATTTCTCAACAAATTGTATTAGCAGTGTTAGACTTCTTCCTACTCTGACTACTTAAAGTTCCTCAGGAGGCTTTTATCCCAGCAACTTTCATTAGGCAGTAACATCCCAGTTACTGACTGAGGGAGGTTTTGATGCCCCCTTTTCAGAAGTGGTCATCCAGAAATACATTTAGTTGGTGAGAAAGGGACAGAAAGGGCTAAAGTAGCCCTGGTTCCAGGAGAGCAACAGGCATTAGAAAGAAGGTTACAAGAAGTTCCTTGTCATAAGGATAAAACTGAAAGTGGTGAATTTGTAGAGCTTATGGTAATAGTCTTCTAATTCTCAAATAGTCTGCAGAGAAGGTGCTTCTGAAATACTGTCCTGGTCACCAGAGGAGTAAAAGGGTTCCTGGCTCTACATAGAGCAAAATTTTAAATTGGAGATTTGGAAAATCTTCCTAATGAAGGACATTTAAACAGTGAACCTGGCTGCTAAGAGAAGCTGTAAAATCCAAGTTAGAAAAGACCAATTAGACTAACACCTGTCTGGAATGGGCACAGCAGGATTCTGCATCCATGCAGTGAAAATGGACTTAAAGCCACTATCATGCTGTGGTGCTGGTTTTTATCCTCCAGAGCCCCACTCAGGTCCTGTGATTCCATTTTTGCTACACTCATATATCTCCCTAGACTGCATGTAAGTCCTCTGAGCTCAGCTCTGAGGGTCTTCAGTCTGTCTCACTTCTGTCACTTCAGCCTTTCTGGAGAAAAAAAAATCATAAAGCTGAAGTATGTGAGATCAAAGTCTTCTCATGAAGTCATGAGGATTAAAATTAATTTCATTACTGTGGGTAGAGCAGCTTTCCCTAGGGGAAAAAGGTGCCTTTTTGGCTCTCTTGAGTTGGTACCTCAGCTGACCTCATTCAGGGAAAAACTCTACCCCATAACCGTTTTTGTAGGGGCTGGGGGTTAAGGGTGAGGATCCTTGAGGAGAGGGGATGGTTCCCTACAATCCTCAGTGAGGTGTGCAACGATTCCCCTGGTTTCCCACAGACACTGGGAATATATAACCTCTGAATGGTTCCCTTTCTGGCACACTGTATGAAAGTGTGGACATGGCATTCACAGCTCTGGATTCCCCTCTGGAAATTGGGATCCTTCATGCCAGAGGAGTGTTGCTTCCTAGGCTTCTAAATTCTTGAATTTAATCTTAGCTACAGATGCAAGAATGATACCCAGCACTGTAAGTCAGCAGCATCCCCCAAATAAGTTGATAAAGCAGCTGTGTTGGCTCTAGAGCATCTCAACTCTAGGCTTCTGAGTATGATGAATTATTGTTTAAGGAGATGTATTCATAATTCCATTCCTTCCAAGCAGGTGGTTGATATTTTGAGATCCCTGCTGTATCAGCACTATGTATATTTGGCACAGAAACTGCATGAATATTATAAATTCTATATTTAATTGAGTCTCATAAAGAAATCCTGTAAATCATAGTCATCCCATCAAACAAACCAGGAAACTGATGTGGTGAGGTATTCAATAACACAGCTTCTTTTTGTCCCTAAGGGATAGACAAAACTTTGTTGTTTCCCTTAGAAGAAAAAGAATGATGATAGTCAGGTATCTTTGATGTAGTTCTGTTTATCTGAAAATAACATAAAATCCTAATCCTTAGCATTGAAATCAAGTAAAGTGAGAAAATACTTTTACATCCAACACCAAGCCTCCATGAGCCAGCACTCAGTCAAAAAGACTCTGTTTAGGCTTTAAGCAAGACCACAATGCCACTATTGAGTCAGGTTGTGTCCTTGGCTTTCTTGCTCCTTTATATCTCCCTTGAAATATTTCTTTGTGTTTCTCTGTCTCACATATGGTGGCAGAAAATATCAGAGCATCGTTTGCTATGCAGTAGATGGTGAAACCCCTTTGCTTACATTTGTGAGTGTTAGGTGATATTGTAAATGCTGGGGGTGAGAGTTAATGTTTTGTCGACTTACTGGGACTGCTAAAATCCAAAAATCCTAAAATGTTCTGCTTTTCCTGAATGAGAAAGAGTCTAATAGTTCTTTCCACAAAATGGACGCTGCGGCTTTGATAAAGGATCTAAATTGCAATAAATTAAAGAGGGGCAGTTAAAGGCCCTCAAGCATGGGTCTTACCTAATAACAAGGGTAAAATACACATAGCAACGCAAGCAAAGGGAGATTTATACCCTGTTTCCTCAGGTGGATTTGAATTTGTACAAAGCTAAAACTGCTTTCATTGTGTTAAGTTCTCCATGCCATTGGCTCACAATGAAGTACTATTTGCACCTATTTTATCTGTAGTACATCTATTACATCAAATCAACCAGAGGTGAGAGAGGCTGGTACTAAATGAATGCAGTTTATTATTTAGCTGTATCTGGCAACACAAACAAAGGCAGCGGAGGTTGATTTTGGCACCCGACCTGCTCTGGCATCCTTTGCCTGCAGATCCTTGGTCGTGGGAGAGCAGTTTGCTCCAAGGAGCAGCAAGACAGGCCAGTGAGGCCTCAGAACTCTCTCTGGACCACATGCACAGCCACGTTTTCCTGACAGGCTGCTTCAAGGGCTCTCCAGAGCTATTTGATCAGGCCCTCCAAACCCTCTTCACAGCACTTCTCCTCTATGCTCTCACCATGGCATTCATCACGGGCTATTTTATCTGGGTGAGAGCGGAGCGTACACGCGTTTGAGCCCACACAGTGCGCCTACAAATCTGCTAGACAGGTCCCTGGCCTGGCTTGTCAGGTGAAACAGCTGGAAAAGTGCTCTCCTTGAGGGGCCAAGGTGATCCTGGGGCAGGCAACAGGGGATGCGTGCCCTCGCTTGGCACAGGGCAGGGACACGCCACGCCTGAGAGTGTTTGTGGCTCTGTGCTGAAATCCTTTGTGATTGTCCAGGGATGGCAGGGAGGGTCCTTGAGATAACACACGGACACGGCAACCGTGTGGCACAGCACAACAGTGCTGCTGGGGGAAAGCCACTCAAAGTCACAGCTCAAAGTCACAGCTCCTGTGCTGAGTGTGAGGGGAACATCAGAGCCAAGGACGATCCTCGCTGTGCCCGCCAAGGCCGGTGCTCGTCACTGCCCCACTTCTCATCCTGCACCACTGACAAGATGAGGTTGTGTCTTTCTGAGGTATCTGTTTTGGTCTAGTTCAGCAGCAAAGTGCACCCTCTACCCATAAATTTGCAGAAGTTTTAGAAAGGAAAAAAAGCAATTATGGGCAATCAAAAGTAAGCCAGCAAGAAGACAAGCACGGGAAATGGTGTCCTGCTGCTGGTTCCCAGTTTGCTCAGGGAAGTGGAATGAGTAGCACAGCCTAAGAAATTAACATGATTCTATTAAGTAATAGGCATGATTCACTGTATTTTCCTTCCTATCCAAAATCATCCACAAGAAATGGCCAACAGCTCCCTTTGCAGGAGCAGGAACATTGTCATATGTACCAAGGGGGTCATTGAAAGTAAAGATAACTGCAGAATTAAATAATTGTCAATAAGGTCCTTTGAGCAACCAGGATTTCATGAACATGGCCAAAGGAGGGCTGAAATGAATTGGAAAGTTACTGTGTTCCAATGCAATTTTCACATTTTCCTATTACACAAAATAAAAATTACTTTCCCACCAGAAAAGGGCCTGAGCTTTAGTGTAATAGAAGTTGAGAAGTAACTCTGCTGAAGTCATTGGTGTGAGCTAATGAGCTGTGAATATACTTTAATATATGAAACAATACCTGGACAAGGATTCCTGTTGATTTCAGAGGGACTATTTGTACAGCCAGTTACTGCTCTGTACAAGTCTATGAACACGTGGGTTTCTGCTAAAATAAGATTACATGTCTATTAGACTATCCAGAAGCTACAACACTGCAATATATGGTATTACCATGCACTGAAGATAGGTCCTTGGGAAATTATTCAATAGAAATATGTAGGAGACCAATTTCCTCAGTAACAGCAAATCTTTCAAGCACTGCAGTTTAGGTGACGATTCAGCTCTTGGAATAGAATCCATTTAACTTTGGATTTGGAAAGGACAGTGCTGGAAGTTAGGGAGCAGCAGATTTATGTGTCACTGGATTATAGTGGTGAGGCTATTTTGCAAATAACCTGCCCTCTGAAACTGCTGACTGTAAGATGCTTTAGGAATATTGACATTTTGCCACAAGTAAGGAAAGCTCACTCTCAACTCATATCATCAGATGACTTAACAACACATTTCCCTTGCATTAATGAAACAACCCCCGTGTCCTAACAACAATTATAAAAACATCTTTCACTTATTATGCTACCCGGCAGCAAGGAGAAGGGTATTGATCCAGGCCTATGTTTCATTTACAAAAAGAGATTTTTCTGGGGAGAAAACAGAGGATATGAAATACTCTAAAACATGAAGCAAATGGCTTCATCTCAAAGAAGAAACAGCCCTTTGAATAAAAGTAAAATGCTCAAAGTATCTTAAGAACAAAGAAACACAAGCACCTGGGTCTACGAACTGCTCTGGAGCAAACTATTTCTTACTGCAGTCATAATAGAGGCTCAAGCAAGGGGAAATCTTCCTTAACAAAACAAAACAAAATCATGGGAGGCTACTCCAGAGAGTTTTATGTGGTTTATGCATGGGGGACTGAATAGAGACAGGCTGCATTTTTTTCCCTGTGAATCACAGGGCCCTTGCTGGCACTGTGAACTGACTCAAGAATTCCACAGCCTCTACTCAGTCCTGCCATCCCTGCTTCAAAACCTGGGCCCGACAGGGGATCCGTGATGACAGCACAGTTTCCATCCGAGTCCTTTGGTAACTTCTCCAGTGCTCTGCAGCATTCACTGCTGAATTTGCCTCGTTGGCAGCAAGAGGACAAACAGCAAACAATCCAGTGCATGTGCCCTGGGACACCATCCCTTTTCAGCCTTGCTCCTTCTCATAGCCAATTCTTTTGGTACTGGGTGAGAGAAACTGGCTATAGGCATGGACAGTGCTGTCAGAGGTGCATTTAAAGAAGAAAAAAGTTGAGTTTCACAGCTGAAAGCACTGCTGAGAAACCTGAGTTCTGTCACTGCTTACACAAAAGATCTGACACTGATGTCCTTTGGGAATACTGCAAACTGTGCCCAGCCTGCAGCACCAGTTCCATCCACGGCACGAGGGCAGCTGTGAGAGCGTGAGGAAGTGCTGCCTTCCTCTTCTCAAGGGGTGATTTGTTTCCCCTAATCCTGAACGTTTTGGCATTTTTATATTTGCTTTCTGTGTTGTCTTTTCAGGTGTGTGGCTCCCGAGGAGCAATATGGGCTCTGATTCCTCAGAAATGTGTCAATGTCATTCTCTGTATTACTGAATTCTAAAATTACAGTTTCTGTTGCTGCAGCATTTATTGCATTCAGCTTTCCTCTTTTTCTGAGGTTGAGTTGTTTAATTTCCTGAAACTCAGTAACAAAATCAACACAGAAGGCCAGATCTGTTCCTTGTGTTCTAAATACATATTCAAAAACTCTCAGCTAATTAGTGCTAAATTAAAATGCAAGAGGAATATCCTTTATTTTTAGGTTATATGGATAAATCACTTACTTCCTTTACTGTTTCTGAAGAAAGATCAGCCACTGCATGCTGTTAGTGCCACTGAGAATAATAAAAAAGTCATCACAAAATGATATCTTGATAAAACATGACCTTTAAAGCTGAAGCTGTGGGAGCAAACCAGATAAAAAATGTTTTCCGAATACACACAAAAAGGTCTGCAATGAAAGGAAAACTGATTATTCTCACATTCTTAATTATTTTAGAAGATTGATGAAATTAAATTAGGTATTATTTTAAAACAGTGGGATTTCATACCATGCTGACTACATTATTCATTTTTGAATGAACTTTCATTTTTCCCTTTTTATGACAATGTTGATTTTTGTACACACGCTTTTCATTTTTCCACGCATACCATAAAACAAGGACAAAAATTTTCACAGCAGGAATTGATTCCTATCTGGTCACTTTAAGCCATGTGGTCGTCCTCCCTTGTAATTACTGACTATGTCCTTATCCATTTGAAAGGTTTCTAGCAGCATACAACAACTGGGGTCATTCTTATTGCTCCTGAGCAATCTTGGTTGGTACAAACACCTGAATTCACAAAGGGGCCAGCCAGTGTCTCAAGGTTTCTGTGTACAGAAGCTCTCATGCAGGGAAAAAAAAATAAATTAAACCCCAAAGATCTTTGCCAGCATTATTTCATTTTCTTCTCCTCAGATTCTTGTCCTGATTTTTAAATTACACACAAGTGGTCCCAGCGTACTTAAGCCAAGGTCAAATTTTTTCTATGTTTTTGCATAATGCCTCAAAAGATGAATTTCTAATCTCTTATTCTGACTGAGTAGGTCATCTGCTCTAAATATAACAAATAATATTAAAATTCAGGCTTTACTGATGTTGAAATTAAATGAGAAGCTGTGGGGATGAGCAGGGTTGAGGGGGTGCATGTGTGACCTTTTTAAGTAATTCTAGTTCGGATCTACAGATTAAATCTATTCTCTTTGAAGAAATACTTTGCCACAAAACCCCCAAATCAGTCAGAAAATACAAAGCATCAGCATTACAGGGTTAAAACTTGAATTAGGTTGTGGAACCAAGTCAGTGGGAGGGGGTCTATTCTTAATTGAACTGAAATCCTGCTCACAGCGAGGAGGAAGCGTGTGAAACACCCAGCTAGGTTTTAAATGTTAGTCACATTCCACAAGGCTTTCCTGGCTCTTGTGCCTTGAGAAGGTAGAGGAAGGGTAATGAAGGACTCAAATGTGAAGTTAAGACCCACAGCTGCGGAATTCCTGTGGCCAAGGAGCTGAAGGACAAAAAGCTCACCCCAGGTGTGGCATGGCAGGAAACTTCTAT
Organism: Hylia prasina; assembly: GCA_013397195.1. NCBI lineage: Eukaryota > Metazoa > Chordata > Aves > Passeriformes > Sylviidae > Hylia > Hylia prasina. Next base: position 343,339 of record VYXD01015114.1, on the reverse strand, counting down.
CACCTCTATGGAGAGAGAGATTGATGGATGATGATTTACATTCGTTTTGGAGGAGTTTCCTTGGGATGTGGTTGTTGGGGACCAATTTAAAGTGTCCCAGTTTGCTTCCCTCTCTTTCCTTTGCCTTTGTACAGTGTTCTGAGGAAGGGACCAGTCTTGGCTGATTCCTGCTGGTTGTGCAGCAGGACCTCAAATCCCAGAGCAGTTTGTCTCAAACCCCAAGGCACCCACAGACACCTGCACTTGTTACATACAGCCAAAGGGAGATGCTGTAGATAGTCTTGCCAGAAGCAAAATTCTCATTAATTTTCCTTTTTCACTCCACATGTTATTAAACATAAAATATCAGTACAGTACAAAGCTCAGAAAAGAGCAAGACGGACACATTTCTAGGATGTTGAGAAAAACAGACTTCAGGTTCACTTAAGTAATTGCTAAATTCCTGAAGGAGAGGCAGCATGTTTTCTGTTTTTCTACATATTTATTATTTCTTTCTCCTCTGCTCTTGGTGAGCTATTCAAACAAGGTGGGAGAAGTTTCATCTGAAAGGACAGAAGTTTTCATCCAAATTTTTCTTCAGTATAAATTTGTGAAACTGAGTCTTTGAACACACCCAGCTGACGGGTTTTATTTTTTTTTAATGTTGATGTCTTCCTTTCTTCTTTATCTTCTCTGCAACAGCTGGCAGTACTACTGCCAGATGCCACCAAGGTCTACTGAGTATTAAAAGCAGGCCAGCCCTAACCTTTGGCTTGAAAGAGTGATGATGTCTCAGCAGCCAGAGGACACAGAGGAAATGAGTGAGACAGAAGGAGCTTGTCAGAGAGCTACAACATCAAACTAACAAAATAACAGACCTGAAATTCAAAATGCAGCTTGGTAGCTCCAACAACAGGCAGATGTACTCACACATTTACTTTTTTTTTTTTTTTTTTTTTTTTTTTTTTTTTTTTTCCTTTGGTGGAAGCTAATTTTCTTAATTCTTGGACTTCACACATGATTGCAGAATTTGTCTGGAATGTAGAGGGAGGAAAAAAAATCTGGAATCACCGTGAACAGAAAAATCCAAGCACAGTCTTCTTCCTTGCTGATGGGCAAGGCAAAGGTATGATAAGTAGATGAGGAATGCAGTCTGGCAGATGGCCATTCCCACCTGGATACCTCTCACCTGTCTGGTGAGGTTAAACCATCCTGGTCCTGCAGTCAATGACATCCAAGGTGATACAAATCCATGGGTTTGTCCTCTCTTAGTGGAATCAGTGGAATTACAGCCGTTAGCATGAGTCCAGACTGCTAAAGCCCCTCCATACCTGTGCATCCTGGTGTCTCTGCTCCATCAGCAACTGGTGTGCTTACACCCTTAGTGGCAGCCATATGGCAGAGCAATGTGATTCTCCAGCAGCTGGTTTGCAGCAATGATTCCTTTTCACTTCCAGAGGTTTCTGGAAGCTCCCAAAGGGGGAGAGTTGCCCCTTTTAATCCTCTCTCTGAGTTGAATCTTGTGGTGCACTGTTGAAGCCAAGCAGCCTGAAATTCAGGCAGAGGATGATTTCCAGGGTGTTGGCCATTCACTAGGAATTAGAGCTGAGGCAGTGGCTACTGAGGAGCCAACTGGAATTGCTAATGGTAAGGAGCTGAAGCCAAAGCAATCCAAGCCAACAGAATCATTGGAAGCCAGAGAGACCTGTCTCTGGGGTCTGTCCTACTGAACATATGTTTGGAACTTGAAAAAGGAAAGGAGCATCTCAAGGGACATGAATCAAACCAGTTGAGCAACACTGGAAACTTCAACATTGCTACAAAGCCAAAACGTCTTTGTTTTAGCATATCCAAAATTTATTGAAGCAAAATACTTCAAAATAGCAGAGAAACAAAATCTGATCCAAATCGATATTTGGAAGAAAACGTTGACAAAGAGCATAATCTATATTTCAAGTGTTCCCTTAGGAGCAGACTAATTTTGTGCAGACATTCCTGAATAGGAGATACATTCATAAAAAGGTCTTGTTACTGGGTTTCAGCACAGCATGGGAACTCCTCACTGAATTAGTTTCCAGCCACGACTCAACCCCCTCCTTTCTCTCCTTCTCCCTCTCCTGTTATGACCAGTTAGGAGCAGCCACTCCCTCTCAGTCTCTCCACAGGGGTTAATTCATTCTCCTGTGTTATGTAGCCACTGGGATTGCCCTGTGAGTTTCCAAGGTAGAAAGAGAAAGTTGAAGTAAAAAGCAGCTCCCTGCATGATTTGTGAAGCATGCAAAATACAATAGTAATAAAAACCAGTAATGAGCTCATTATAATAGAGATGGTCTCATTAGCAGTGCAAATGCCAATCATATATGTGGCCAGGTTGCTGATGGTGCAGGGAGTCCTTTAACACTGTCCTTCCCTGCTCCAGAGGTATAAATCCTATTTAAAAACATCCAGTTTCCAGTTCTTGGGCTGCTATCCCTCCCTTTGCTCCCCAAAAGGCCACTGCAGTGTGTAATGCCTGGACATAGAGGATGTGGGGTGAGCTGCACATCCCTCTGCCCTGCCTGCCCTTCCCCCCCAGGCTCCCAGTGCCACCAGAGCAGGGAGAAGGTAACCCCAGCTGCTGGCAGGAAATATTGAGATCACACAATGGGAAAATGCATTTGGAAATATTTTAACTGGGAGGAAAACAGTTTCCATCAACATGCTGGTAATGCATTTAGGGCATTTGCAGATGCACAGTAAGAATGGGGATAATAACACAGTTGCAGATATTTTGGGCCAGTGGGAGTGCAGTACTCATAACTGTGCATGTCCTGCTGCTCCAGACATTCCTCCCAGAAAACTGCAGTGCAGGATGGTGGCATCTGCCTGGAGTGAGGTTCATCCCTCCTCTTCCACTCCAGACAGGTGGTGTGGCTTCTTCCCTTCCAAAGTTCTAGGCAGAAATATCATCTTGGCTGAGAATGTGTTGGCCATTGGTCATTCCGCGGGAAGAAATTGCCAACCCTGTAGATAAAATTCTTGTTTTCATTTGTAATCTAGGCTACCAGAAATGTAGAACTCCATCATGATCTGCCAGGTAATAATGAGCCACTCTTCAAAAATGTACTTAAAATTGAAAGTGATTAAAGATGCTCCAGCCTGCAATTGCCTATTACTCATTTGTGCTCTAAACAATTTGTTTTTCACATCATTCCAGGAAGTTGTAACTTCTTAAAGCAATGTTCCTGGTAATTAGGGGAGAGCAGCAGCAGCAGCCACTGAGCATTTTCTGTGCTGCAGCAGTGTCAGGAGTGCTGCCTTCTGCAGATGAGAGAACAAGTAAAGAGAGGCAGCACCTGGTCCCACTGCTCAGCATCTCATTGCCCAGGAAGTGACCACCCACCAGGACTTCAGCTGGGTTCAGAGAAAAGCTGGACTTGGGGAGGCTTAACCCAGCTTGGTCTGAGCTTCTGAGATCATTTTTGTACTCAGAAGGGAGCTCTGGTACCCTTCAGGAACATAGGACTGCCTGGAATCTGGGCAAAATTCCTGCCTCTCAGAAGCTGGCCTAGGAATAAGAAAAGGCTTTTAGAAATCTATTTTTAGGCTCTCTAGCTTTTAATTTTGAAGCGTAGTTAAAGTAGCTACAACAGACAGACACATCCTGCCACCAAACCTCAACACTCTGCCTTTGCCTTCACAGCCTTTATTCTGTACACATTTTTGATTTACCCATTTTACTTTTCAGACAGAGTTAAATGAGACCTAGTGTTTTTTCTGTTGCAAAAGTAGTGCTGCTTTGGTCGATAAATGTATCAGAGCGATACCACAATGCTTAAATAAAGTAGCAATATAAATAAATAATTTTCAAAATCCCAGCCACTTGAGACAATCACTCCATACCAGACACAGTAATTGCAGGACCAAGTGCTCTGGCTGTCCTGGCTGCCTCCAGAATGAACCCTAATAATGGCTCAAATAGTTTGTGACAGTGAAAAACATAACTTTTATGTGTGTGGGCTCCTCTGGCTAGAAGCTGCCTTCCTGCAGAGATCACCTACAATACACAAAGAGCATTACTTCATGTGTGCTGTGGGGTGTTTTTAGCTGTGCTTCCTATTTTGCTGCTCAAGTTGTTGCCAGGACATCCTCACCCCACCTGGTCACCTCTGATACTGCCTGATGGGGCCAAACCTCCTGACAAGAGCTAAGGAAGGAGAGAAGGAGCAGTGCTGGCAGAACAAAGGTGGGATGGAGACCCAGAGCTTCAGGCTGTGCTCCCTGTGGTGGGTGCAGCTCTGATGGAGACAAACCTGTGCTTCACTAAGCATTCTTTCTCTCTCCTGCAGCTTCTCAGACTCTGTGATCAAGTGTGTGCTTCCAGGACTCCTGGATTCATAGCTTGCCTTACACAAGCCCTTGGTTTGACAAGTGGCATGATGCTTCATTTTAGCTTGGAAGAGGATATTGCTTCACACCAATGCTGTTTCATCTTTAAGCAGAGGGCAGTGATCACAGCTGCTGAGTTTGTGAATTTTATCACAATAAAATAACATCAATAGTTTCTACGTGTTTGGAAAGAACTGTGCACACAACAGTGTATGAACAGCAAGTGGCAATATTACAAATAATTACCCGTGTTACTAATGACAGGGACTTATCTCAATATTAATAACAATAATAAGCATGTTCAAGATGACATAACATCATTTAAGCTCAAGAATTTATCTCAATAATAAGGAAAAACAGAAGTATGAACAGGAAGGTGTACGGAATGGCTACAGAGAAACTGTGTCATAACTGTGGTGAACGAAATAAACGTGTCTTCTTACTCTGATATGAATGATTAAAAACACCCCAAACCTTAAGCTGTATAGGATGTATTTATGCAAGGAAAAGAGCTCCAAGGGTAAGGGTACTCCTGGGCTTTACAGGAACAGTGGGCTCCCCAGCTGGAGGCAGCAGGAGGCTGCAACATGGCACAGCAGCAACGGGGACTGTCTGTCAGCTTGGGCAAGTTCCGAGATGTCATCCCACTGCTGGCAAGTTCCTGTGCTGCAGAGGCTCCAGAAGGGCAGGAGATGATGTCCTGGTGAGGAGTTTGTGACAGCTGGAGCTGCCCCACGTGCCAGGCACAGCTAAACCCCCCCAGGACCAGCAGGTCTCCCTTCCCAGGCAGAGCCTGGAGCTGCCTCTCACTGCTGCCCGTGCAGGTCAGGCAGAGAGGTCTGTGCCTCAAAGCACAGGAGGACAGCTGAGAACACGAGTGAGCAAAAGGAAATGAAAGAACAGCAACTACCAGATGATTAATGGCACTGATATGAACCCTGCTGACAGCACAGAGCCCGGGCACCTCTGCTGAGACAGATTAACTTTGTCTCCTGAAACATGGGAACTAAAGGAAGAGAAGCTACCCACTGAGAAATGTCTAAATCCATAGCAAAGTAATGAGAATGTTTGGGCTGAAAGAATTGGCTGGAGAAAAATTTTGGCAACATCTGCCACTCTTATCTGAGTGCTTAGCTCAGCTCAGCTCAGCTCAGCATGCAGATTCTGGGTTACCAGTCTCACATCTCCTGGCTAAAAAGTCAAAAGGCAGTTGCACAGGAATTGATCTTCATTTTCCCTGAAGTGGTTTGAAAACCTTCCTGAGCTGTGTTTTTCCACCCTGACCTGTATTTCTGTGGTGATACATATTTCTGTTCTTTTTCCCAAAGGATGGCAGGGAGCACAAACTTTGCCTCAGCTGGGTTTTCCCACCCTCATTGCCCTCATCTCTGCTTGGTAAAATCATGGCCACACTTGGGGCCAAATCTCTCCTGGACCACCAGCCTCCCATCATGCTTACAGGGTGAGGGGATGCTCTGGCAGCTTCAAAGGCAGAAAGAAAAGTCAAATACACATTGAAATACTTGTCGCCCAAGTGTGTCTCTGTGTGAGATATGACAAGTTCTCCATCAGGGATTTATGGCTTATTTATTCATGTCATAAAAAAAGCTGCTCAGTGGCAAGCAGAAATCACTTGTGGGTTAGTCCTGGCATGAAATTTCCACAAAGAGTAAATAAGAGCTTTTCCCAGGCCTTGGGGTTATGACAGGGATCTGCATCCTCCTCTGCCTGAGATGGTTGGACTTTCATTTTCAAGAGATGTGAAATACAGATCTGCACTCTGGAGCCACGTGGAATTACCTGTCTGGGCCATAGCAGAACATGCACTTTATAAAAAAGGGCCTGGTTTCACTTTATGTGGCCTGGGCACTTGCACCCAAGCAAAGAAACAGAATATAAACTTTATTGCTTAGCACATTTCCTTCCCTCGTTACCCTCCAGCTTCACTCTGCCGAAGAAGTTACAAAACTTTAGTATTGTGTCAAAACACTGGAGACCAGCAGGATTTTAAGGCCTGATTCATAACTCACAGAACATCAAAGGAAAAGTCCCAGTTTCCCAAGTTTCTTTTTCTCATCTCTGCATTTGGGGTCTGGCCACAGCTGATTTTTTGATATGCAGAATAAGAACAGCCCAAGCTGTCCGACTTTGGTGGCATCCTATTGGGCTGAGGCAGGAAAAGCCTTGCACAACATCTCCTAATGATTCATATTTTGGGGAGGAGGAACATCACCTCTAGGAATTCAGCTTTATTGGATACTGTAATCCAGAAGAGATAAAAGCACTTACTAATTACTGCTGGGTTTTGTTTCTTTGAAGAATTGGGTTAAATCTCTTTTGAAAGAAGATGACTGTTTGTGCTCGTTAGATGTATAATTTAATTTGTTTAGGATTTTCCCTTTTCTAGGGTTTTGTTCTAATGATATCTGTGCTTTTCCTTCTCTTCTTTCCCTCTCATTTCACCCCAAAGTTATGAACTTTTGATACATTCTAGATTTATTTTGTTAATATAACAATCATCATCCCCAAGTTGAAACATCTTCTTTGGGGTCTCATTTTTTCCCTATTTTTTCCCCACTAAAACTTCACTCCCTTAAAAAAAAAAAGGGGGGGGCGGATAAAAGTGTGCTGCTCTTGCTTGCCTGTTTAATAATTCTGAGGTTTATTTGCTTATGGACCTTTCCTGGCTGAAACCTGTATTTGTGCTACACTGAAGAGAGAACTCAAAATATATACTTCAGAAAAGAAAAAAACAAAAATTGTAATACTATAATTTATGTGTCAATCACTACTATGCAACACTGCAGAAGCAGAGAAAATTGGGCTGAAAGGGAACTTGGGGCTTCATTTAATTCATAATTCTTCCCCAAGCCAGGACCAACTCTGCCTACATTATTCCTGACAGATGTTTTTCTAACCTGCTCTTAACAGCCTCCAGTGGCACTGGGTACACAACCTCCCACAGCAATTTCTATTAATATGCAACTGTTCTCACTGTTAGAAAGTTTTTCCTGATGTTAAACCTGAATTTCCTGAGCAGCAGTTTAAACCTGTGAGTTCTCATCCTGTTCACATGTATTTGATCTGGTTAAGTCATCCCAGCTGAGGGAAGTGCTTCAGCACAGCTCCCAGGAGTTTTCTGCGCTTGTGTTCCTTTGCAATTTTAGGCACATTTTGAGAAACCCACCCACTGAGAGCTACACCCAAAATGCAAATAGGGATCAGCAGTTTGTCCTGCCCATGTCTGAGATCTCTTGGGATTTTGTTGTGCCCTGGAGGGATGAAGAAAAAAAGAAAAACCTGCACCAGGTTACACACTTAGGTTACAGGCTTTGAGTGTTGACCAGGTATTTCTGCACTGACCACATCAGGATTTGCATGATTTATTATAAGTGAGCTCTTTCTCCTTCCCCCCATCCTCAAAACAACACCCCAAAAATAGGTAATACTTTTAGCTTGGTGTACAAATAAAGAAACACTTGGATGGACTATCCTATTTCTTATCTACAGGATGGGAATATGGACACTGCTATTGACTCCTAGATGTTCTCATGGCTCTATAAATGAAGACTAATGTTGCAGTCAGCTTGGCCTGGTAGATTCATTTGGGTCAGACAAATAACCCTTCCTTTGCCCAATTTCCTATGTTAAAGGGAATTATTAAAAACCTCCAATATATTTGCAAAATGCTCTGAGGTGCAAGTCTGAGGTGTGCCCCATTTTATGGTTCTCAGATTTAGGGATTATCAGGGGATTTGATGAAACTCCTGGGTGTAAAACTCTGCATGAGGAGAAGCAGCTCAAAGGCTTCACACAACAATTTCTGACCCTAAGGCGAGAGGGCTGAGAGGGATCTTTCTTCTGGCAGCCCCTGGTGCCCCCCAGGCTTTTCTCTTTCTCTCTGAGCAGCAGTGTGAGCTTTTCAGGGCTTTTCCACAGGCAAAGGAGACATCTGCTAACCAGGACACAAAACAGCTGGGTCACAGCTCTTTTGCTGCTCCTGGCAGTGGCAGCGATTTTGCCAGCCTCTGGCACTGGCCTTGTCTGGCTATTAGTATTTGTTTTCATCGTTAATTTTTTTTATAACTACAATTCTGAATAACAATGGAATAAATTCCTTCTCAGAAGTGATTTTTTTTTTTTTTTAATGACTGCACCCCACAGCAATGGGAAGTGAAATGTTCTTATTGGATTGGGGAGTGATTCCTTCGTGCTGGATGAGGGGGCATGTGGGAACTGTGGTCAGAACAAAGTCAGTGCTGGAATCAGACAGGACAGGAAGGGGGTGCCTCAGGCATTAGGAAAATCTGGCTTCTCTAGTCCTACAGCAGTTGTAGCCTTGGAGGCACAAACCCTGAAAATGTGGAGGTCCCACAGCATGACAGACCAAACTGGTAGGAAAGCAGGGAGGATCTATCAGACCACAAATGAGCAAAGAATTGAAAGCTTTTTTTTTTTTTTTTTTTTTTTGTTTTGATTGATGCCGAATGATTGTGTTACTGGCCTCGGGAAAATGAAATACTGAACAACAAAACGCCATCATTTGGGGCTAATCAAAGATTCCTTGCTTAGCCTCAAGCTGAAACTGTTTTGGCTTGTTTGAGCCAGGAAAAAAAAAGATAAAAACATCACAGACACGCTTAAAAATGAGGCATTTTGGACTGGAAAAAAAAAAAAAGAACTAAATTACTTTATTTTCTTTTCCAAGTTTTGACCAGCTTTCTTGTGTGAAACTGTTTCACCAATTTGCCTCAGATAGTTTTTGTCCAAGAAAAAGAAATACAATCACAACATCTTTTGCTTTAACTCAAGCTTTTTTTCCCTTTGTCAGGGCACCATGAATGCATCACAAGGACTGCATTTCCACTGCCCTGTGAGTCCCTGGATATCTCAAGGTGATGGGTCAAGTCCCCCCGTGCAGATCAAGGTCCTGCTGTGCCCAGAGTCACAGACAAGTAACCAAATGAATCCCAAACCTACCGAGCTCACACTTTGTTTTCCCTGCCTGCTGAAAAGAGCTGTGAAAGTTGCCCTGCACACCCCGAGACTTCCCCAAAAAGATGTGTGACTTTCAGCTCTCTGCAGAGAATGTGACTGCAGCAGAGGCTGTGCTGAGGCTACAGACACAGAGAGACCTCGACCAGCAAGAAGGATGGCTTATCACTTCCCCCCTAAGTGACAAATCAATAAAGCCTCCTCAAAACCAGCCCACAGGTGACACTGCAGCAGCAAGGCTGTGAGCACAGGCGTGGCTCAGGCTCACAGCTGGAAACAAGGCTGCAGTGTAAAACCTCAGGATCACAGGGCCAGAAGAAAGCAGAGTAAAACCAAGAGATGCACACTAATTTCCACAGAAAGTGCCCCGTTTGCAGCACACCCCTGAAGCAGGAAGGTGCCAGGTGGGAAATGGTTTCTGGAAGGCACCAGGTGCTGCCCTGCCCTGCCCAGCTGCCCATGGCTGGCTAAGGGCAGGTTCAGAAACAAGATGCTTTTGCAAATGGAGGACCTTAGGTTGGGCCTGAACTTTGAGCAGTCAGAACAACATTTAAGAGGCTGATTAACTGCTCTGAAGCAGACTGAGAAAACCCCTGGTACAGCCCTGGGTCAGGCTCTTCACTCCCACCCACAGTGGGACAACACCCAGGGGTGTTATCACCCACGTGAGGTGGCTCTCCTGGCCTTCTTCAAATTATAGTGTTTAGCAGTCTCTTGTAAATACTGAAATAGATCTAATTATTCATTTAATCAGGGGAAAGCAATCTCCTGCTGTTTTCCAAAACCAGGCAAAATGGCCAATTGCAGCAAAGCAGGCAAGAAAGGCATGTGGCAGCCCAGTCCCCTCTGGAGTACGTGCAGGAAAGCTCTCCCTCACTCTGCAGGCATCTGCCAGCCCTGCACCTCTCATCAGAAGGGTTTGTACAGCACAGCAGAAAAATCGAGGAGATATATATATATATATTTTTTTTTTGGGTCACTCAATAAAACACACAAGCCCTAAACATTGAATTCTCCAAATCCAAATGGTACCAGAGCAGAGCAAACCAGCCATAACCTCTTCCATCAGCTGCCTTAGAGGAGGGTGGATCTCAGCTGTGAGGAGGTGCCCAGACAGCCTGGTTCCCATGGCCTCCTCTTGCATTGTTTTGCTCCTCTGTGGCTCATGGAGCAGAAAATAGGAGTGCCAGCAGAGTGAGTGGCACTGCTGTGCTCTCCTGGCAGCTCACTTAGGCTGTAATGAATGGGAAGTGAAAGCTCCTTGGGCTGACAGCCCCCAACACCAGCTGTGCAGCTGCAGGTTTCTCATACACCTATTAGAGGACACAGGACAGAGTACAGAGATAATGCTTTTAATCACCTTGTGTGCTGTTAGATCCCCTCCTACTTGCACAGATAAAATGGATGTCTTGGGGTTGCTGGCTCCTGACAGCACTGCCATCATTCCTCCCCCTTGAACTTCCTTTCTCAGTTTTGTATATTTAATGTGTCACTTCCTTTCTCTTTTCATCCTGCAGCCATTCTGCCCTGGTGTTGTTCCCCCCAGCATGCAGGGACAAGCTCTAGCACCATGTCTGTACCCACAGAAAACACCTTCCAACCTGCTGAGGGGAATTCAGAAAGCCAAATGTTTTTCCTTTCCTTCCCTCTCCTTAATGAACTATCATTTGCAGCCCTTGCATGGCCCAGGTTGTTGAGCAGCCCCTTGTTTTGCTTTGCCCTGCCCTGTGTGTGGCTGAGTGCCCAGAGATGCTCCTGTGCCATCCGTGCCTGCAGATTCTGGGCTGCTCCTGGGTCAGGCAGAGCAGGAGGAAGAGAAAGCACAAAGCCCAAACCCTGCCACCCACCAGCACCATGAGGCAGAAGGGAATTCCCTGAGTTAAGCTGAGGAGGTTGGCAACAGAGATGGGAAGCTCTCCTTTTCCAGATAGAGCACGAGTCACCTCTGTGCCATCATGGGACAAGGGAATGGTTCCAGCAGCAGAAAGCACAGGCAGTGGAGTTGCCCCTGTAGTAATTGCATTAACTCCTTTATGGCTTCTTTTCCACCCCAGAAATAACCACTAGAAGTTACAGAACATACTAAATTATGCTTTACTTATTTTTCTAAAATTAAGAACAACCTTATGAGCTTCTTGTCAATACAAACTGCCAGAAAGGCAAACTAGCAGACTCCGTAATCTCTGCTTTAAGAATCTGGCCATTCCCAAATTTCTTTCAAAGTCATGAATATTTTAAAACTAACATAGCCTGCGGTTCCTTTAATTTGATTTTTTTTCTTATTATTTCTCAATTTCTCAGCCATCCTTCTACCCCTGCATCACGATTTTAGGCTTTTCTCTACAACCACAAGCTGTTTTATAATTACAGCCTTTACTGTGTTCCAGAAATGGGTGCTGTCAGTCAATATTTGAAAGTTCACAGTAGGTTTTTGACAGAGCAATCCTGAATCATCTCAGTTTATGCAGGAATTCAGGCTGTGTTTATTTCACTGCTACCCAGCAAAGCAGATATTGCTGAGTGTGGCCAGCTGAAGTCACAGCTGGTGGCTCAGCTCAGCTCTCCAGCCTGGGCTGGTATTTCATGACCAAGCTCAGGTCAGGTCTGTGCTGCTGCAATTCACAAATACACAAATATTTGCTATGGTTTGGATCAGAGTCAAGCCTCAGCCAGCATCAGTTGCAGGGGGCAAAAGCCTTTTCCTGTTGCACAAGGGAGCACGCACAGGAAGAGAAGTTGGTGCTGTGGCCCAGTGTAAATCAGCTCTTGAAATTAAGACTTTGCTCCAGAGATGACTAATCCCTTTGCATAATTCCCCTCTGGATGTTTTGGATACAAACATGTTGTTTCTCCTGCAGTGCCAGATTTCAGAGGGTCTTTCTTACTATTCATGTCAAATCTAGTTGGGCTGCAAGTCTGTCTCAATAAAATGAAAAAATTGCTCATATTTGGAGACATAGACATACAAATGTTTTCAGAAGAATGCATCTCCCATTTTCAAACATATGCTTCCTCCTTTGTATCTGTTTTGTCTTTGGGTTTTTTTGCAGGCTTCTTAGGAAATGTGTTGGCATGAACAATATGTTTAAAGCAAAGAGAGCAAATACTTTCGGCAAACGAAGTTTTTAAAAGTCATAATGTTTGATTCATCATGGTAAACGTCTGATTTATGCACTGTCCCTCCAGGAAGGGCATCATGGTATTGCCCAAGACAGAAAGGCCCAATAAAAACTGTTACAGTCTTGAGCAGCAAATGCTGTAAATTATCTGTACCATACACTACAGCCCAAAAGCTGTTCACAGAAGGGTTTGCCACGATGACTCACTTCCAGGGAAGCTGTCTTCTGCTCAGTAGAATTTTAGGTGGCCAAAGGGAAGAAAAGATGCAAAATTAATCAAATACAAATTCCTAAGTGTTCACCCTCTTCTGACATCCCCCGAGGTGGCCCATTGGCTGGGTACACCCCACTGATTGTCTGCAGGGCAAAAGAGGAGAGGTAAAAGCAGAACAAGATTTCTCTGTTCCTTTGGAGTTTGTACTTCCCCAAATCATCCACCTGCCAACAGGATAGTCACTTATTTCCTAGACCTTCCACCTAAAACCAGATTGACTTCAGGAAATGGGGACTGTAGAGAGCAGTTACAGGAGTGAGCAGGGATTTCTGAGCCTGTTCTGCAGAGGATGCTGCTTCAGTCTCTAGAATGGCAGAGGGTGGGAGGGACCTCTGGAAGTCATCTGGTCCAAGCAGTCACCTAGAGTGAGTGTCCAGGACTGTGTCCAGGTGGATTTTGAATATTTCCATGGATGGAGAGTCCAAAACCTCCTCAGGCAACCCACACCAGTGCTCAGTCACCCTCACCATGCTGCTGCAAATAGTTCAGATTTGCATCAGCCATGAAAAGCCTGAGACAGAGACAAGATTGTCAAGAGATTAAATTCACTGTTTCAGCCCCACTTTCCCAGGCTAAAGCAGGAGCTGGAACAGCCCATGGGTTTTGGTCAATAAGTAAGAAACCCTGAATTCAGTGGGTTTAGTGGATTCCTCTTCTGCAGAGTCAAGCCCACTTGAGAGATTTGCTGTTATCCAGGAAATGCCTCCAGGAATCTTTCCTTTAAAATCCTTACAGATTATATCTGACATGGTTGAACAAGCCAGAACATGGTTTCTGCCCTCAAAAATCACTAAAAACTTTGAAAAAATTAGCTTTATGTTATGTTCCAGCCTAAACTGATCATTTGTATAGGGCATTTTTCCTCTAAAGTTATTTGTACCACGTCCAACCCAACACGTGTGACCTTCTCCAGTTTATCTCCCTGCCCTGTGTGTTCTGTGTCACAGCTTGTTCCAGGCTCAGTGAGCTGCAGAGATGTTCTCTGTACAGTGTTCCCTCCTGAGGAACACCTCAGCCCTGACAGCAACAACTCTGCCATCATTTGTTTTATTTCCACTCTCTGCTCCCAAGCACCTTCATCAGAGGCTTCGAGTTAGGAGTTAATTAAACTGACAGCGCTGCTTGGCTGCAATTCAGTGCAAAACAATTGAACTTTTATCTGATCCAATTTCTCAGAAGTGAAACCAGGCAGTGCCTGGTGAGAGAGGGAGATGTGGAAAACACAGTCACGGGTCAGTGGGGCTGTGCTCCCTTTGCATCACTGCCCCCACGGCACGGAGCACATCAATAGCAGGAGCTGTGCCGGGCGTGGGGCGGTTTGATGTGATGGCAAAGGGTCAGGGAGACTGAGGAGGTATAAATGGGGGAATTCACTCGAGACTTGACCTGCGAAAATCCTGTTCAAGAGAGTTGTTTGAGCTCTTAATCAGAAAGAAATGCCAGTTCAAACGTTTGTGAGGTGTTGGGTAGTTCTAACAAACTGTTTAAAATCACAGAACCCAACATCCCTGTTTAATATTTTTTGCTTATTAAAAAAAAAAAAATCCTTAAATTACATCTTTGAGCCACAGCTCAGATGCTCAAGAATTATGTGTTGCCAGCTAACACGGGCATGTCTTTGCTGTTGTAAAATCACAGCCTGACTGAGCACGGTGGGGTCACTGTGCTTCTCTCACTGCCTCCGTGTCTGGGGCTCTGGGCAGGTTGCCTTTGAAGAGAACTTGTGACTCAGTGGTGAGCCAAAGTGAGCTGACACTAGTTTCTCAAAGAATGGAATGACAAGGAAACCTTATCATCATATTGAGATAATAGCCAGGCTTGGGCAGGATATAGTTTTTCTGTCCAAGTGAAGGTGCAATTTTATAATGTCAACTCACTTTATCTGAAAATCCATGAAAGAAATCTTGGTTCATCTCTATCAAAACATTTCATTTTGTACATAAAATGTGCCTCACTTGAATTCCAACTTGGTTTCAAAAAATCAAATAAATCACAGTCCCTTTTTGCTTACATTTTCTTATATGCATCTGAAATTTTACTTAAAAAAACTTAAAAAGAGAGGAGAGCTTTTCAGGTCAAGAGATCTAGGAGAGAACAGCCTTCTTTGTCAACAAATTGTGCGAGGCAAGAGAAGTTTTTCAAACAGTTCCAGCAATTATGAGTAATTGTTAATACCAATGGTTGTTAAAGCACCAGCAATCAGTGTGATCAAACACAGCTCTAACACAGTCCTGGGAACCAATTCTGTGTAATTTTGGCTGAACAAAGCAGTAACAACAATCACAGATTTTAACTCTATTGAGTAAACAACCTCTCTCCTTCTCACACGCTTGGCCACGAACAATGCAAACATGCAGCAGCAAGAGGTCAGGTTTTTATGGGCTCCTGATAAGACCACAAGTGCCAGGGCTGTGCTCAGGGAGCTCTTGGGTTGTGACCTGCCCGTGGAGACGCCTCAGACACGCTCTCCTGGGTTATTTTATTTACACCTGAACCTCAGAGAGGAAACCCACACTGTGTTAATGTGAGAACAGTCTTTTATGCTGTTAAACCATTGTCCAGCTTGCCTCAACCAATCTATTCTTCCACCCTTTTTGCAGCTGTAAAAACAAGCTATTTAAAGGGTATTTAAGGATTCCAGCTTTTTATTTTACTTTTTGCTTTACTAAGGTCACCTTTTTTTCCACAGTTTACTCATAAGGACTTTCCACTGTGCTGTTCACTACGTCTTCCAATTATAATTTTTCCATAGTTAAAGATGAGTAGGGATGAGAAAAAAATTATGCCTCAGCCCATTGATATAAGACAGTATGAATAGATAAAGCTCTATTTTTACTCTGTGCTGGATCCAAGCCAAACAGTCCATAAAGGTAAAGGTACCTTTTCAACAAGTTACTAACATACAGTTATTAAACAAATAATTGCAGACTAAGATAACAGGTGCATCAATGATGTCTGGGAAGGAAATAGCATTTAAAAAGTCAGATTTCTGTTTCCATTACCATTTTTACATGACTAGCTCATCCAGCACTACAGAAGCCGTATCAGTTTCTTAGTACAAGAGGATTTTCCACCACATTGCTCTATAAACTGTATGATTTTTTCTCTAATATAGCACTCAAATTGTATTAACTATTCATATTAACCATCTGTACAATCAAGGAACAAATCACTGCATTGGGAAAATGCTGAAAAAATACTTTGTGACTGGGTTATAAGCAAGGATTTAAGACTCAAATCAGGGATTTCAACCTTGCTTTTAGAACATTGCAATAAATGCTCTACCAGCATCATAATGCAGCAAACACAGCCCCTCCTCTGAGATGAGACTCTTAAAGCATGTTGGTATTTTTTGGTTGTCGTGTTTCCCCACAAGACATTCTCCATAAAAAAATCCCTTTGAAGCCCTTTTTAAGAAGTGGCCAACGGGATCAGGATATTTTATTTAATTGTGCCAGCAAGTGAAGGCCTGGGCTCGAGCTGTGCTGTAGCTGGGCTGGTGAGAACTGCTGGGAAGGAGTGATTTCAGCTGCATGGCTTTGCTGACTCAGGGCCTCAGGACTGGTGAGAATGAGTAATTTGAAGAGTACGAGCCCAGTTGGTACTTCTGCTAATTGACACAACATTCTTCTTGCTCAATATGGAAAGTCATGAGCTAGGAGATCTCTTCCCTTCTCCATCTTAAACCCAGCAGGGATGGCTATTCCTGTGTGGCCTCCAGGAACCAGTTACACAGATTTAGATAATCATTTCCAGACCTTTTCTTGTACTTCCTCACACAGACTTTCCTACAGATGACCTTTGGGAGCTGGAAACTCTGCGTGTTGTGGAGAGAACATGATTTCCTGACTGCTGCTGTAAGTGAACCTTGAAACAGCAGTCCTGCATCATAGCCCAGCAAATGAAAAATGTGAGCAGCAAGAATGAACAGGGAATTATAGTAAAACAAATAAAGTAACTATCATCAAGGGAAGATGAAGAGTCTGATCTTTCAAGACAGATGATCTTTCTTGGACTCCATCTTTGCTTTTGAGAGCAGAAAATCAAGACTAGTAAAATGGGGAGATACTGTCTCAGATAAGGGGAGAAAAAAGCAAAACTGCAGAAGTCTTTCCCACTGCAATAGAACAGATCTTTTTTTAAGTTGCAAGATCTCTTATAACTCATCACAAAGCACTTGGGTCCACATGAGGAAGATCCCAGAATTTCACAGAGTTTATGCAGGAAATGGGAGAAATAGGAAGGTCCATGGGGAAAAGATTTAATATTCCAGTTGAAAGAGGTATTAAAAACTGGAAGGCAGCATGTGCCACTTCCCATAACAGTGACACTCAGCTGCAAACACGCAAACAGAAAGCACAGGGAGGGGAAGGCACTCCCACCAAGGATAGGATTAAGCATGCTGAGGGCAGGATGATTTAAATTAAGGAACAGAGCTGATCCAGGCGTGGGTAAAAATATCTGTAGCAGAGAGGAAAAGTCTTGGAAAGTTCCCAGCACATCTTCTGGCTCAGGCTCTGGTGTCCAGCCTTACTCCTGGGCACGTGGGCTGGGGAGAAAGCCTGAGCAGAAAAACTGATGCTTTTTAGTGCTGCACAGCCCAAGCTGTCCTTCTCTTGGTCTTTGAGAGTGGTGATGACACAAAGAACAGAGGAATTGAGCCAAAAACCTCTGAAAGACATAGGAGGCAAACGGGTAAAAAAAAAAATCAGGCTCTGTCTCTGCATTGAAGGCTTTTTGCCACTGAGCTAAATGAGAAGTACAGTCAGCCCTCAGAAGTGTGATTAACATAGCAGGGCAGCAACAGGCAAGCATGAAGGAGGGAGAAATGCTCATGTCTGCTGAGATGTCTGACTGCACTGGGAGGGGTTTCACTCCCTCTGCCTTGAAGTCCCCATCTTTGAGCACCACAATGGGAATTTCTGCCCCTTTGAAAGGCTGCTTTGAAGAGCGGTACTTGAATAAAGATATCTGATATGTACCGCAGATAACTTGCTGCAAATACATCTTCCCAAAACCTCTAGTGTGCTCTCCTAATGAAATAAATTTATTTTTTCCATGCATGTATTTCCAGAGATGGATGTATTTAGTATCTTAGTATTTAGACACACAATCCTGAGCACACAAGTGAGCTGGGAGACCTGACAGAGCAGCAGGGGTTGTACTCTGCTCCTCAGCACTGGCACCAGCAGCTTTTCTTCTTAACCCAAGGCAGCTCTGTGTGCTTCAGGGGGAGAGGAAAAAGGGGTAACAAATATATATATATATAAATTCCATTTGTCACCTTGGGGGCAAAACAATGGTAGGCAATTCATCCATCTCACAAAATTCCTGTCATCATCTTCTCTACAGCTTTGGGTTTTTTTTTCCCTTTTCCACTACATGTGTGTAGAGAACAGCAGAATGATTAAAGATGAAATAAGAATGACTTGATTGACAAATTCAGTAGATATTATATAGTGAAAGCATGCTCTCCAGAATTGTTTAGCAACAAGATTTATCTTGTGTAAATAAGATGGAGGGTTTCAGCATATCGTGGCATCATTTCTGTCCATCTGGCTTTGCAAGGAAATTATGTGGGGAAAGTAGAATTACACTTCAAGCAATAAGAAAAAAGAACCACTGAAATGATATCAGTAAGATTAAAACAAACAAACAAAAGAGAATCCTGACTAACACTATTTAAAAATATGGAGCAGTTCTAGGAAATACAAAAAGGAGTGAGAAGTGATGGAAATGAAGAACCAAGGTTTGGATTTAGTAAACGATGCTTACTTGATTACACCCATATGCAGTCACTGATGAGCTCTTGAGCAGAACTGATGAAAAATTGGATTGTTTACATGTATCAAACATAGCAAATGGGAATCTGAACTCAATGTGCCAAAAAACCTTGAGAATAAAAATGCTAGCAATAATTGCTACATTTTATGTGTCAATGGCATGCCAGCAAGGATTCTGCATCAAACTCTGGCCAATGGGAAAAGGTTGGGTATGTGAAACTGTAATATCACTTATCTACCAAACAGGCCACCCGATGACTGACAACTTTAATTTCAGTGTGAAATTGGCTGAGTGGCTGTTGAAACATCCATCCCTTCTGACAGGGATGGTAGTCTCTGGATATTTACTACCAGAACCTTCCACAGTCGTCCTCCTGCTCCACTTATCTTCATTTCAAGCAGCAAGGAGAGAGGCCTTGGCCAAAGTCACAGCTCTCCATCCAGGAGTGGGGCACAGATGGCTTCTCACTGTCTCCAGGGCACATTGTCCCTGCCTCTGTGGAAAGGTCCTTGTGCTCACGCGAAAATATAAGTAAAATATAAGTACTGGGGGGTTGTGTACCCAGAGCACAGGTACCCAGGTCTTTGAGGTAGGTGGGGGAGTAAAAATCAAAGATGTTTTATTTTATATGGGATGAATATGTGGATCTGGAGTGCAGATTTTGGACCAGAATCCTTTTCGTTTTCTTCACAGGCAAAGATAGGCCCACCAGAAGAAAAAAGCTTGATTTTATTCTTGGCCTGTATGTGCATGACCTTGCATGAGAAAGATATGAATATGATCTTGTATTGGGTTAATAGCACACATTACCTTGCAGCACAGAATGCTACCATCTGTCTTTTCAAAATAAATACTGTGAGAGAATAGTCAAAATAACCATGACTACTGTACACTTACTGTATTACTGCATACTGAATGTTACAGTGGTCTCCTGCCTGGACAGAAGAGATATTTAAATATCTGAATATTATCTGTGATTTGGTGAGCTGGAAGAAAAGTGTATCTCATTTTTAAACTGCAGTCTCATAGATACAAAGACCTGATGTGGTCCTGAAGCTGACTGCTTTGAATGTCTTTGTTTATTTAGGATTTTCATTAGTACTTGCAATCATTTAATTATTCTGATTTTGATATTTGCCATCCACTCTGGGCTGAGGGGATGTTTACAGCTAAACAACAATTAAAACAGAAGCCAGAGAGCAGATTTCCCAAATCCTTCCAAATCAGCCTTGAACTGTGAGCTCCTTCCTCCAGGGCAGCTTTCTACCAGAGGAACCACCAGCAATTCCAGGGGCTTTGCCTCAGCACCACAGGCAGATTTCACTTTGCCTCCAGTTCTTTTTTAATCATACTCAGAGTTCTCCACAGCAGTCTAGGTTCTTCTAAAGTCTTTGGTCTCAGTGAAAAAGGTCCATAGAAGACATTCCTCCATTAACTGCAGTGAGGGATATTCCATCAGCCTGTGCATGAGGGTCCAAGAGCCATTCCTTGGAAAGAAGCGATTAAAAAACCCCCAAACTTGAAAACATATCTGCCTAAATAAAGCCTTTCTTATGATTTTCTGGCTATTAGGATACCATTTGCCATTGTGCTTCTGCTGTTCTGGCTGCCTGGTGCCCCAGAGTAGCTGTAAAGTTTCCTCCCAGCAGCTCTGGAGTGACTTTGCTGTGCCAGAGCAGGAGATACGATGGTGTTTAACTTTCCTAAAAACCCCACCTCAACAAGGGCCTGAGGGAAGGGTAACATGCACGTGAAGCCTGAAAGCTGCACTGACTTCTGGACTGCAACAGAAGGCTTCCACAGAACTGAGGGATTACTGCTAATTTTTGTTCAAAAAGGAAAAAAAATGAAAGTGATGAGGATAACTTGTACTCATAGAGCAGGCTGAACACTGCATCAGCCCAGAGACTATTAGCACATAATTAATTGAAATGGCTTGGCACTTGGGCTTATGCTACTGACACTATGAGAGTTAATGTTGGCCCACTTTCCATGCTCATTACAATCCATGTCAGTAGGATGGACATATTTGGAACCATTTCCTCCTCTTTGTTGCAGTATTTGCCAATAGCAGGAGAAATTGATGCTGTGAAAGGGAGAAAACATCTCCAGCATTGCAATGGAGGAACAAATTATTCTCTTGTGCACATTATAATCGCAGCATAATCTGTTCAGAGAAAATTAACTCCTTCTTCTGGTATGGCCCAGGGAATTGATTTGTGATGCTGTGAAAAGATGCTTTGATTTGTGATGCTAAGTAATCATAAACAGCCTTGGCCCTCATAAACACATGCTTGGGGGGGCTTGAGGGGCTGTCTCTCCCAAAGCCTATAAGTTTGTAAGTTTGTGAAGTCATCTCTCAGCAAGAAATGTTTTCCCCTTCTCCAGAGTCAGATCTGCAGAGCAGAACTTTCATTTCATCTTTCAAGTTTTTCTTTTTCTTTTTCATTTCATGTTTTCTTAAGGCAAATGTGTCTTCTCTTAAGGAGGGGTCTTCAAATTCTTGAAGATCTATTCCTGAAAAAAACCCAAAAACCCAGATGTGCAATCAGCCCTCAGTGCCTGGTTAATAGCAGAGAGTGGTGGTGAGTACACCAGAGAACTGCCAAAACTTTTTGCTGGAACATCCCACCAAGGTCAGCCTTGCACAAAGCTGAGCATCTCCTGCTTTGGAAAACAAAGCAGGAAAGGTGGATGTGTATAAAAATGAAACAAGGAACTAAATAAATACTGTCAGATTTTTGTAAGCTCCACAAGATAAAGTTTCATCTTCTACTCTGGGGCGAAAATTTAAAGCCTTTTCAAAATCAGGCTTTGCCAAAAAGTATTTTCTTCCCTGCTACTGTAGTCAAAGACTGTGGGAAAACCAAAAGGGCTGTTGCTCCTCAGGTTTGAGGACAAACCTTGCTCTGACAGTGCAGACCAGAGCAGGTTGTCACTGTGGGTCCCCTGAACCCCAGCTCAGGCTGCATCCACAGCACAACCATCCTGAGCACGCCGAGTCCTGCGTGCCTGCACATCACACTGAATGCAGCTCCCCAGCAATAATTAATGCTGCAGTGTCACCAAGAGCTGGCTAATTATCAGGGATTTCTGTGCAGCACCTAGAGGGAGAGCAGCTTTGAAGAACAGCACCATCCATGCCAGCTGAGCAGTGGAGCGCTAATTATTCCTGCCTGTGTCGTCGTCGCTGCCATCAGAGGGGACAGCTGGCATTTCTTCAGCTCCTCGTACTCCTGCTAATAATGAAGAGTGTCTCAGCATGCTGCATGTTAGAAGGAGATTTAATGTGCTGGCTGAATATTGTACTGAGCTCCTGGTTGTGTCGGCAAGGCCTGCTAATTCATAAGAAGTGTCACCGGAACTTATTTCCCTTACATTTAGACACAGGTAAATTACTCTGGAGAAAGCCTGGCTGTAGCTATCAGTAGTTACTGACTTGAAAGGTTGCTAAGGGATCTGCTGAGGAACAGACAGACCTCAGAGTGCAGCAGCCTGCTCAAACACACCCCTCTAGGATACCTGATGGTGTCTTCAAGGAAAGCTCATGAATCTTATTCTTGCTGCTCTTCCTTGCAGAGAAACCTCCTAAGATTCTATCCTTGCCAGCCTGTGCTTCTCAGTCCTGTGGTGTGAAAAATTCGGTCTCATAGTGAAGACCTCCTGCTGCTCCAGCATCCCTGGACTTCCCAGCAGCTTTGCTGATCCCGTGGTGCTGCTGGGAGCAGCCTCAAATGGCTCTTGCAACTTCCCTCACCTCTCCTGTTCGGTACTGTAAAACAAACTCCACATTCCTCACCTCAAAATCACTCACAGAATATGGAGGAACTCCACCGATGCAAACTACTGCGTTTTCTATTTACCACCAGAAAGGAGAACTGCTGGAAGCCGATGTGAGGTGGTGGAGCTGGGTTCCCTCCTGCCCTGGGGCTGCAGTGACCCCTGTGCTCTGTGCTGCAGCTCTGATGGGCACTGAGGCTCGGGCAGAGGGGAGTGAGTGCTCCTGTGGCTCCCTGATGGAGTCTCCAAGGCTGCAACGTGTATTTTGATACCACAAAGTCCCAGAACCCCTCATAAAATATTCATCGCTTTTTTAATGACACGTCTTCTAATTTTAAAGTGCAGCCCCTAAATAATTTAGCACACTCGTGGAAAAAAAAAACAAAGAAAAAAATAAAGAAGTCTCCAACAAACAAAACTCCCATCTAGGTTGTGGTACAGTCACTAAACTTGTCAAGTGTTCCCAACATGTTGCTTATTTCTTGTGAGGGGTTTATGTCTGTGCCTACTATCTATCACCAGGTACTGAGAATTTTTGCTGCCTGAAATCCAGAAGTAATGATCTGATCCTGTCAAAGGCAGGGTTGTGCTTAGGGAATGTGCAATATCACATTTGCAGGTTTGTGAAAGAGCAGCTGGTGAAGCCCTGCCATCAGCTTCACCCCAGATCCCACCTTCTCAAGCTGCTATAAACTTGTTTGTGCCATAAATCTTAAATTACATCTCCTCACTGGATGCCCCACACCCTCCCATCCCACACACGTCCTGGTCACAGTCCCTCAGGGCCATCTGGTCACCCAGTCTGGACTCTGTGGTACAGACCTGAGGACACAGAGGTGGAGAGTCCAGACCTTTCCTCAGCACTCAGCTGCATAATTGAAGCACCTAATTTGGCTTTTGGCTTAAATCTGTGTGCTGTCTGCTTCCAGTTCTTCAGCCTTGTTTCTCTAGGCTAAACTAAGAGGTTACTGCGCCCCAAACTTTCTCTTTTTCCTTGCACAGGGAATGCTGTCCCACAGGAACAACCCCAAGTTTCCTTCTAATACCAATTTATCAATACACAAAGAGACTCAGTAGTCTTAAAGATGAAATAAAGTTGCAAACCTTACTAGCCAGTAGCTGTTTTTCAATAACCTGGTTTTGCCTCTGTGGTTTGTTGCTGTTCAGGGCTGACTTTGGACAGGCCACTCCCCTAAATGCAAACCCAATTCACCTCTCACTGCAAAAATACAGCATGGCCCCTGTAATGGTAAATATGCCAGCTAGCTTTCACAATTTAATTAACTTTTCCCCAATGGCCTTGCTTAAATAGACTTCAAAGTTCAAAGAAAAAAAAAAAAGAATTACATTTTAATAATACTCTTGACAAAAAATGGGGAGAAAGTTTTCATTATTCAGCATTGAAGTCATGGAAACTCCTGTGCCTAGTGGCTGTTTTGCCTTTTATAACATCAATAATTTAACACTTAATTGTTGTGCATTATTTGGTTAAAGCAGATTATGACTCTCACATTTGCATTTATTTTTCAGTAATGGTGAGATAGCTCTTCCTCAGTAAGAATATATTTGGACATTCATTTACCCTGCAAACAAAATCACAGAGTAGCTCATCTCTAATGCTACTATTTAACCACTGAGAAATGAAGCCTCTCTCTCCTGGTGTATGATGAGAAATGTCTGTTTATTACCAAGCCATTTTGATGACTTTTCTGCAGTGCACTTTCAAACCATTTAAAACCCATATTTTTAGGCTAAACTCCGGGATTAACAACCCCATCATATTGTGTTTAAGCTAAGTGAAATTTCTTGGTGTATCTTCAAAGGGCAGGAGACGTTTCTTAATGCCTTTCATTTATCAGAGGAAATTAAACCCCCTGGAGCAGTCTGGATGCAAAGGACAGCCCTGTCATCCCTCAGGACAGCGATGGCACCCTGTCACTTGTCACATCTGAGAGGACTGCACAGACTGCACGGCTCGGCACTGCTTTCCCTTTGAATTAGGGACCACACAGAGCCCACAGGCTTCACTGGAGACTGGTGAAGGGCAGGGCAAAAAACTGTTGAGATGCTTGAAACTTTCCCAGGACTGAGGGAATATGCACCATGGATAGACCCCAGGGGAGACTCCCTTGTTCTTCCCAGCTGCCCTGCTCCTGGTGGTTCGCTCTGGGGGCTCCTGCTCTCCCCTGTGTCCATCACACTGGCCTGCTCTGATGGACAGCCCTGCACCAGGACAGTCCTCCCTGATCCTCTCAGCTCTTATTGCAGGTGAAAATCCCATCCCCTGTTAGTTATGGGGGATTTCAGTGTTTTCACCTCAGAAGAATGAAGGCTTGATTTAACTTTTTAAGAAGTACCACCTGCATTCCTGCAAAGCCTTGCAGAGGTGGGAACTACTGAATGCTCACTCAGTGCTTAGATCACCATCACAGCAGCACGGATGATAGCAGAGATCTGAGAGGGTGAAAGGGTCTTTCAGGATTAGAAAGCAAAATGTGAGCTCTGCTGGGATTAAGTGGCAAAGAAAATTCACCTGCTGTTTTAAACCCAACAATCTTGTAACTTAGAGCAATCTTGAGAGGCTAATCAGAGCAAATCACTCTCAACTATTGATTTTTTCAAAAAGGGATCGTTAAACCCATATATTTCTCCTACAAAGATATAAAAAAAAAAATCCCAGAGATTTCAAAGAAAGCAATTTTGCTGCTCAAATCTTATGGACCTTTTCTATGTTCTACCCTTTTGAACATACCCTGAAGCAGAGAGGAAAGAAGTAGGGACCACGACCCCAGTCTATAGATATGTAAATTAGAAAAAGTTAATAGCTTTGAAAAGTTTTCAGGTTCAAGAGGAGCACGGTTTCTGTAACACATTTGATAAGGTTTGAATCTCTGAGCCTTTGCACATGGGGCATAACATTTCCACGGCCACACTAACACAAATCTGTGTTTTGCAGAGCTCCAATGAAGTCAGCTCTGACAGCAATTAGTCTCACCACCTTATCATACACTACAAAAAGTCAAGTCACACCGAATACAAAACTAAAGGTTGAATTTTCCGAGGTTCCTAATGCCTGCTCAGGCATCTGTGCAGATTTAAAAAAATGTGCATTAATGAGACTCCACGGAACACTGAAGCTACTGCGGAAAAATTGACTCCCTGAACTGCGGGTTATGATCCTACTGGGAATGAATTTGTGTGTTTTGGGTGGTAGGTACACTGCCTGCTCTCTGGAAATAAGCAGCCTGAGCAAACTGTGCCACTCGCTGAGCTGGAAGATAACATTGCAGGTTGATTACGAGCATCCATAATAAAAACTAGAAATCCTCAGGAACAATAAATACCCAAAATACAACCTGAATCCCCTTCAGCGATAAGAATAAGCAATGACCTTCTGAGCACCTCACCTCAGAGATATGTGCAAGGTGGCAATCTGTCTGTGTGCAGCTGGGGGAGATGTGATTAACAGGGGCTCTGTGTCAGCCTGCGAGCTCCATTTTGGGTGAGGCTCTCTCCTGCTGTCTCTTTACCTCTGCAGAGTGATGATACCTGCAGAGGTGTCAGGAGACGATCTTGCCCCTGGCACGGAGCTAACAAGGATCATTAAACTCTGATGAACATCCATTTAAATTGATCTTAGTCAAAAACCTGGCTTCTGTCCAAGGCAGCTGCTACACTGGTGGGAGGGGGCTGGGAAGGCAGGGTGAGACAAGCTAGAGCCACACAGGATGCCTGTGTCCAGGAGGTATTCCATGGAAAAGGCAGTGCCATGGGCATTGCAACCACAGGAGTGGAGCTCCCCAGACTCTGCATGGCAGGGCCAAAGCTCAGCCCCTCCAAGGAAAAGGCTGCTGCTCTGCAGCTCCCAGGGGTGGGCTGGTGGCAGAGGGATGCAGGCTATTAACAGGAGTTGCTGTGTTAGGGATGGGGAGCTGGCAGACATCCAGGGCCCTGACCTCAGAGCAGTGCAGAAGCACACACAGAAAGAGGGATTCCATCTGCCAAAGTCCACGGAAGGTGCTGTTGGGGGCCCTGTGGAGAGCAAACCCACATTTTGCTCAGTGCTTGCTGTGCTTTTTCTGTGTCTGCTCAGTAGTGACACTGTGGTCCCTGAACACTGGCGTCCAGCAGATCTCAGGGAAGTGCTACAAGTCAGCTCTGTTCAGATGCTTCAGCCCTGGAAACAGGAAATGCTAAATGAGAATCCAGTAAGTCAGCTGGCGTTTCCCTGCATATTGGGTGTCCATAAAAGTACTTGTATGTGTTTAGCAAAGCATTTAATTAAGTGGAGCTGGGTGGTAATATTTACTCAGCTAATGCCTCTTTATTAGCAATTGCTTTCACTTGTACAATGGTCCTGTCTTTTGTTTTTAAAGGCCTGTGTTTTTCTCACCACAACTTGCTCTTAGAAAGAATCCAAAATCTTTTGAAAATGACTGGTATTCCAAAACCTAGGGAAAAAATTACCTGCTTTCTAGATAGCCAGTGCTATTTCCCTGGTTGCAAAGAATACAGATTGCCCTAGAATCACAGCCAGTCTATAATCTGCTGTACTTTATCTTGTATTTAAATGCTGCATTTTCACATCACTCTCACCCAGTCATTCATGGAGGAACACTTTACCATTCATTACTGTTCACACAAATTGCAGCTGCAAGTGGAACATTATCTAATTATTGTTTTAGGGAAAGCAAAATAGTAAAAAAGCCCCCTTGAAATCCCAAAAGATTTAAAGGGAGAGAAAGCTTCAAGGTTTCTATTATAAATGCTCAGCTATGCTGACCTTTGACAAATAATCTTAAGTCACACACCAAGAGAACAGAAAGACCTGAAAGACCTGACCCAAATGTCATTGAAAAAGCTTACATTGGGTTTTAGTGGGATCTAGATCAAGCTCAGCACTAAATTAATTTCTGGGTTGTTATAATCTTTATACTTGACTATCTTTCATGTTGTACCATATGGTTATCAAAATGTATTGCATTTCCATCTGGGTGCATGCATGAGCTATACATTAACTCTCAGAAATGAATCCTCATTATGAGAAGAAAGAGGGTGATTTAATAGCTGAGGAGGTCTAAAGGTACAGATACACCACTCAGTGAAATGTTCCCCTTGGTCTGTTTTATAAATGGCATTTCTTGATTTTTCTCCTCATTTTATTTCCTGCCTGCTACTACAGGATCATGTTTACTCTGTGCCACTTGGCACCCTGTAAAATGGAAGGATAGTTTTGCTGAGAGAAACAGAAAAAAAACCCCAAAACCCACCAAAAACAAACCCCCATCATCAGCCCAAGGCCCCCTCGTGCCCCTGTGTCCACCACAGGGTTTGGCTGGAGGCTCATGGAGGGATCAGCACTTCCCCCTGCACAGGTACTCATTTGGGAAACCCTCATTCTCCTTCGGCAGAGTTTCCTGCTCAAATGGCACGCTCCTTTGAGAGGGAGGATCTGAGCTCACAAGCAAGATTCTGTTATGCTCTGGCTTCACAAACAGGAGCTTAAAACATCAACAGAGCCTTTTTTATATATGGAGTAAACAGAAGTGCCATGAAGGAGCTTGCTGTCTGCTGGAGATTCATGAAGTGAGAATGGGCATGATTTTCCAGCAGATAGGAAGTAATTCACTGCCTTCAAAGTTTCTGGCTCCACAAAGATCAGAGATCCAAATGCCTGGTACCATTTCCTGCCAGCACAAACCGGGAATTGTGGAAATGCAAGAAATCTTTCCGTGCAGAAGTCGAGCTCAACTCTGACAAACTCTGGAGCACACAATCCTCAGTGTTTTAGATTCTTCTGACTGAGGGTTCGAAGGGAAGAGAGAAGGTGTAAGATGTGTAATAAATTACATTTGTTTATAATTCTGCTTTAGTTTAGAACCCACTCAATTTATACCAAAAGCTCTTGGCTCAGAAACACTGTGCATTTTGCATAATACACAAGTACTCATAGAAAAATGTAGTATACAAAAAAGTAGCCAACATTTTTTAAAGTGACTAATGATTTTTGAGTGTTTAAATATAAATAACTTTAAAGGGAACATAATTTTCATAACCCTTGAATAAATCTTTTTTAGCTCTTCCTAAAGTAGATACTACACTGCACTGTGGAAATACCCTTAGAAATTTGGGGGAGCTTCTCCTTTTAAAATTCATTCTTTTAAAATGATGAGCTTTTCCTCTTCCATGAGGACTGTCAAGATGCTGTCCGTGTGTAACATAAGTCCCTTTGAGGTTTCTCTGAATGTCTTACAAAGGCATGGCATTCTCTTAACATAATGTCCCAACCACTCTATTAAACAGCCAGGACTGTTTAAAAGCTTTGGTGGCTTTTTTTTTTTTCATTTTGCTTTGTTGTTTTTCTTAAAAAATAAAACCAAGTGAATATGAAAAAAGCCTTCTGTAGAAAGCTGCTTGTGATGTTTTCCAAGTGCATCTTCTTTTGCTAAAATACCCTATTTATATCTTTTAAACTTCATCCTCCATTTTCTGCATTCCACATTTTTGTGCTAATTCATGCATTTACCATTTTTCCTTCCAACAACTTCAGTTATTCTGCCCGCAACTGATTTTGCTCCCAAATATTCTTTTTCTGTTGGTCACCTGACTGTGCTGTTCCCATGTCTCAGATACCTCCTCTTGCCCCCTGCCCTTCCAACTTTTCTCCTTTCCAAACACACTAATTTAATTTCTTCTTCTACTGCTCAGGGGTCATTGTCCTTGGACTAATAAACAGATAATTTGATGAAAGAGCAGCAGAAAGACACTTGCTGCCCTGCCTCACAAATATACCTTCCAGAGATGACACTTTTTGTTTCAGCCTCCACAATAACATGTGAAATACAATTAATCTTTAGTTCCTCGTGATGACACTGGGAACCTGGACTGTCTGGAATAACTGAGCCTCTGAAACATGCATGTGAATTTTTTTTTTGGTTGACTCATTTTGGGATTTTTGGGGGTGTGTGGGGCATGTTCTGGTTTGCTGCCTTTTTTTTTTTTCTTGAGAAAACACATTGATAAGAACAAAACCTTGGGGACAGCAATATAAATTCTGCTTCTTGGCTCAACAACTGCTATGCCAGGAGACAGAGAAGTCAGTGGGAGACCTGAGAATGGTCTCAGGGCACTACAGAGCCCATGAATATTTTTTGACCTCCTCTTTACTCCCTCCTGCCTGCATGACTGCTGCTGAAGTGAAAAGCGAAACCAGCCCGAAATACAACCCTTATATTTACATTTTTTGAAAATGTTCCAGCACTTGGTTCCATCTGTGCAAATCAAAACCCGTGGCTGAATAACACACAAAGCCTTATTCAAAAATACTAAGAGGAATTATATGGAAATTAGGGTTTCATTGTCTTTCATCTCATAAAGGCTAATAACGCTACAGAGGACAACCTTCTTATCAAAAATAGTTTCTAATACAAATTGCCTTTGACTGTATTTACAATGTCACTTTTAATCAAGTAAATTGTCAGGCTACTGCACTTCTGCCATCTACGTGACACAGAAATATAATGAAGAGGGAAGTGGGTACAAGGGCTTTCAGCTTTAACTGGCTGCCCACTTCATACCAATTACTACCTCTTTAGTAAGCTTGCTCTTCTGTTCTTAGAAAAACACTAGAAATAAATGTATGAGCTCCTCTGAAGGAGACACCATGCAGAAAAAAAGCTCATTCCACTTACCAAGAACATTTGTCTTTGTAATTACACCTACTTTTCTTGCTCCTATGCAATTAGTAAATACAAGCTAAAAATAGCCACCTGAATGCCAATATGGTCCCTGACTGTTTCTCTATTATGTCACTTTTGGGTTAGCTCAATATTCCATTTGTTTGTAAGTTAACAGCTCTATTCAGATGGGTTTACTCCTGCAGGTGCATTTTCACTCAGAGCACATACTGTGCATCCACATGCAATTCCCACCAAGACTCAGGTACAACCAGCTGTGCTGTGCCCTGCTCTCAGCATCCAGCTGCCATCCTGCAGCTCAGCCACACTCTGGCATGTTCCCTGGGCTTTCTCCCTGGGCGTATTGTGACATGTTTTTAAACACAGAAGGAACTATTTCCACTTTTTTTTTTTTTGTATTGGTGGTGCTATTGTCTCTTTTAAGCTCAGCACAGAAACAAGTATTTAAAAGCAGAGACTGAATTTTCCTAGGGCAGGTGATGCCTTTCAGAGTTTGCACTGTCCAAACCTTCCCTCTGCAGATGTTGCTGTCACCCCCTTGCACAGCAGGGCCAGGACAGGAGCTCCCTGCAGAGCCAGCATGGAAAGAGTTCCACTTCCAGCCAAAAGGAGAAAGCACTGAGCACATTGCATCCCTACGCAGCCACTGGAGATCCTCCAGTGTTTTCCCTCGTTGCTGGCTGGGTAGGAGCAGAGGGAAAGCCCTGTATTTTTGCTGCCCACCACAATGGTGTGTCTGGATCCTCAGGCAGGGAACAACAGTGTCCTTTCACTGGGAGCAAAGGAGGTGGGTTCATTTACACAGCTGTGGAATAAGAAATTCAGGGATAATGAGTCCACACCTTCACTGGCATTGCTTAAAAGAAGAAGTAGTTCTGAGAGCAGTGGAGTTAAGGTTCTAGTTGCCTAGTGTGTATCCTCTGATATTTAGAAAAACTGAACTTATTAACCATTTCCTCTCTTGTGAATTAACAGAGGAATGTTCTTTGCTGAGGCCAGCTGTCTATTTTCACAAAAGATACAAGAACTTAAACACAATTCCACCATGAAATGTAGGTGAAAAATTGGGTTTGAATGTACTACTGAGGAACTGACAATGTGGATAGGCACATCTGAGAAGCTAGTCTAAAAAAAAGCCTAAGTACTAAAATGTTTCAAGTCATAAAAACGCATTTTTCTTTTTTCTTTGTTCATTCTTCTTTGCTCGAAAGACAGGTTTCTGCCATCAGAACAAAATTATTTCAGCTGGAGAACAAATACTCTCAAATTTAATCTTGTGCATAAAAAAACCTCAGAGCCTGATGGATTATTAGGCTGTGGAAAAGAGCAAAGCATAAATGCAAAGAACGAGAACAGAAGCCTAAACCTGAGGAAATCAGGGAAAATTCTCACTTGGTTTGCATGGATCAGGGATCTCCTTCCCAGGTTTTGAATCTCAAGTCTAATTTTCAGAGATGTCTGTTAAAAGCTCCATACACTTCTGACTTCTCGAAGCTGGAATATTGGAGAAGGTGGCTTTAATCTGGAATTTTGCTCTTGAAATCAGGACAGTGTCAGGTAATCCTGTTCTTTTATAACTCCAGGGGCTTTTACAAGGGCAGAGAGCAGAAATCAAGTGGCCAAAGTCTGCAAACAGCCCTTGAAATGTGAAGGCAAGACCCAGCATTTACAGACAGTGTCATAAAGGTCTTGCAAAGGGCCTGGTTTATGATCCTTTAAATCAAACCTGGATGTCCACTTTAGCAATTTTTAGATATTTTCATGTGAACAAGTGGACTTAGAAGGAACAGTGGAGAAGCTTTCACTAGGAGTTGAACAATGTCACCAGGTGGCTTCTTGATCCAGTTGCTGGATCAAGACAGTAGGAGAGATCCACGGGACTAACCTAAAGCCAGACAAAGCTTTCCACAAGATCTTTCATGCTGAAACCAAAATGAAGCTTAGTTTTTTTCAGGGTATTTTTTTTAATTTGATGTTATTTTTTTTTCCTCTCAGTATTTCCTCAAAAGGAAAGTTTCAAGGGCTTTGTTTTGAACTGAACCATCACTCATTCACGTTTTCTTCAAAGTTTGTAAACTTTTTTGTTTAAACCAGCACAAATCTATGGGAAACCAAACCTCTCCAAGTGCCAGAGGCAGTGATCAGAGGGCTGGTGACAGTCCTGCTCTTGCCACCAAGGGATGCCAGTCCCACCATCTGCTCCCTCAGTGCCCTGTGGTGAGACAGGCTGGAGAAAAACAAGTTGCTAGATACTAATCTGGCAGTAAGGAAGGGAACCTCTCGACAAGAGATTACTGATCAGAGAACACCATCCCTCCTTCCAAGGAGAGGAAAAGGGGAATTTTTTTCCAAAGGGAAACTTTCAAAGCCAGGTTTGAAAAGGTCACTTCATGTGCAGAGCTGCCATCCTCCTCCTGACAGCTCTGGTCATAAATTCAGAGCTCCAAAATGAGGAAATAAAAGTTTTGATTATATGCACTAAATTTCTATGATACTTTTCATCTCTTTCTTATCTGGGAACTGTTTCCTGAAAACTGCCTCGTAAAAATAGTGGTTCTATCAAGTCTGGGGCATTATCTCCAAGACATGCTGATTTGGCTCAACACTTTTGGTGACAGGGGCTGCAGCAACCCCCAGCCCAGTGCCCTGGTTCTGTCCTGCCTCAGGCCACTCCTCTGTCAAGTCAAACAGCCAAACTCTTCTCTAGCAGAAGAGTTTTTATTTAGTGACCAGGTCTCCCCAGGTAACAGCCCCTCTGCCACTGGAGGCACCCACAGTCAGTATTATCCCTTTCAGCACTCATCATGTTGGAGGCATCCACAAAAAGCTCTGACTACAGGACTTGTCACCGTCTTTGGGTTCATCCTGAAGAGGTTTTTGTTGTCTTGTTAAGGTCTTTAATTCTCCACCAAGGGCTGATGAAACTCTTTACCTGCCCTTCCTCACTCCTCCTCACCTTCCAGAGACCTCAGCCCAAGAAAATATTGGGGAGAAAGGTTTCTCCAGCTCTCTGAGGAAGCAAATACAAGAACTGTTTATGCACTGTGCTGCTCCTGATGGCTGCTGCTCACCCCTGCAGCACAGACATCAGTTCTGTTCCCAGGAAAACCAGCCTGGAGCTTCAGCTTTTGGGCAAGTCCTTTCATTTGCCAGTGTCTCTGCTTGTTGACAGCTGAGGGGGGATAACCACGATTTTCCTACTCCCTTTCCATGCAGGTTTATCTGCCCAGGACCATTGCACACAGAGATGCCTCAGCCAGGAGGAGCAGCCCAGATGCTCCAGGAGCTCTTGCATCCCACTCCTGCAAAGCCAAGTGTTGTAATCCCCTATTCTCTATATAATAAACATTAAAATCTGCCTGAATGAAAGAGCTAGAAAACACACAACAGAGGAAGGACCATTTTTAAAACCCACAGTCCTAAAATTCCCTTTTATATTTAACCACTCTAACACTCAGGGATCTGAACCTTAACCCTTTTTAGGAAATAGTTTTATTGGCCAAAAAATTGAAAAGAAATTTTGTAGCTATCAATACTTAATAGTAACTTAACTAGAATGTTAAAACATAGATCCTATACCAAAATATACACACATGCACACCTTCACCTATCACACATGTGAAGATTTTTCACACAAGTCAATTGGGCATTAGTTCTGTTGCTTTTTATGGAACAAATAATTTTATCTATAAGCAACCAGCTTTGCTTATTGAGAAAAAGACTGTACATTGAAATACTATAAAATGAGAAATAAAATATCAGTTTAATGGTTGGATTGCAGCATTTCTTTTTCTAAACACAAAGAATTTAGAACATTGAGAGGAAAGGACAAAAGAATGAAGTTAATATATCTAATATTCCTTTTCTTCAGGAAAAAAAAAATACTGCAGGACTAATTTTCTCAAATCCCAAAAGAATGAAAGCTCCTTTTCCCCCCACTCTTTCTCAATGCAATTTTCATTCTTTTGTTAAATGAGAAAGTCTTTAATTTCCTTTTTCATTACCATTTGAGTTATAAACACAAGCAGAAGGGTTCTGGGGATTAGACATTAAACAGGAAGGCACACAAAGCATCCACGGCAGCCCCGAAGTGTCCCTGCTCGAGGGGAGGGGACAGCAGGGCTCGGCCAGGGGCTGCTCCTCCTGCCCCGGGATCACTGACTGCGCTCAGCATCCTTCACTGGGCGTTTCTGACTGCCTGGCAGTGACACTGTCCCCTGGCAGTGCTGCCGTCCTGTGTGAGCTCCCGATGCTGACCCACCCCTGCAGCCCTGCGTGGGGCTGCAGTTCTGCCCCTCACAGCTCTGGTCGCTGTCGCTGTGCTGAGCTCACAGCCCTGCTCCTTGTGCAGTGGAAAAGCTTCTCCTTCCTGAGCACATTAAATGAGACCTTTTCACCCTCAAGTGTTTCTAAGGCCTTGGAACCATGTCTGGAACTACCAGTTTTCTTTTTGCAAATTATAACTGCTGGCTGTAATAGTGAGTCTGACCCTCAGCATATCAAAACTCCCATTATTTTTGTATTACACCACAAAAAAAAACCCACCCCAAAAACATTAGGAGTGGCAGCAGAAGTGTGCTGACTCCTTCAGGGGCAAAGCCACCAGCTTTCTCTTGAGTTGGGTTTCTGCCTCCAGGTCAAACCCTCAGCATTTGTGTGGTGGGCACTGTCAGCAGAGGAGAGGTCTGCAGGGTGCCCTGAGCATTGCCAGGGTGGGGCAGCCACAGCTCCTGGGGGCTCAGGGCAGGGGGGAGGAAAGCTCCCCAGGCATCCTCACTGACACCATCACTGCCCACATCTGCCCTCTCCAAGAGGTCCTACACTTCACATCACACTTTTAGAAATACTGCCAAGAAAAACCCACCTTTTTTAGCACCAGAACACTCTTGCTTTCCAGTATTGTTTCCTATTTGCAAGCTAAAGATCAATTTGTTCTTCTCTTGCCTCCATTCAGCTGCCAGAAAGGTCATTTTAGGATGAGGAGTGCCAAACAGCAGAGAATATTTTGGGAGAGAAAACCAATGTGGCTATAGAAATAGTCGTGTGTGATTGCCCTCCTTGAGCCTTTTAACTTACAAAAATCTAATTAGGGAAGACTTAATGTACAGCATGCATAAGGATGCCAAAACTTCTAACAAAATATACGCAGTACCATTTTCTTCATGCTTCATTAATAAGGAACAAAATGTCTCTAGACTTTCTGTAACATATGCACAGAGTGATTTCAAACCAGACTGAGATTCTTTTCAAATGAGGGTTATAATATACTCGAGCAATAACAATGCATATTTTTTTTATTGCTTTGCTTGTAAAGTTGTTTCCATGCTCTGTGAGGACAAAGTTATTTGTCATTTTTGCAAAATATAACTTGTTACTTTGATGGTTTTTAGGACCTTTCTATTTCAGCTATTGATTCAAGGTTGAGTGTAGCCTACAGCAGAGCTGAGCTGGGGAATTGGAGTGCAAGAGCAAGACTTGGATTTTCTACAGAAATTATATCTTTTCATACAAATTAGAGTCACAGGAAAACAAAGTTTTGATTCATCTTCTAAATCATATCTAAAGCGTAGGGCTTTGTGCCATCAGATCACAGGGAAGGGGACATTTCTATCTCTTCCTCATTTGCTTATCTTGCTCAGACTGCAAACAGAAGAATTTATTCATTGGATAGATTCTGGAACAAAGAACCTCTGAACACAAATGCAACCTTTAAGATTTCTGCCAAGGACTGTAGAAAAAACTCAATGCTGAGTCCTGTTTTGTCTTCTCAGGCAAAGATGCCACTTTCTTCCTCAGCTCTCGGCACAGAAGGCAGGGCTGGAGCAGTTTGGGCAAAAGACAAGTCTGCCCTGATAGTGATAAATGGGGCAAGTGCATCTGCACTAACACAGAATTTCCCTTTTCAAACCCACTCCCAGAAGGAATCAGGTAGAGGCACTTCCCTGTGGGATCTTTTCCTGAACATCACCTTTCCCTGTGTAGGCAAAGGCAATCAAAGTGATCTCACTGGTATAGAGTATTTGATAGTAAGGCAATGGGAGGGGGAGAATATTTGCCCAGAAGGTTTTAAAAATATATTCAACTGTCTTTGAATATGTGTGTATGCTCCTACAGCGAGGTGTTAAATTGCATTATAACTATTGAGACATCAACATTTACCAACGTTTGTGATTCAAATATAATCACAGAGTGCAAAACTGTGAAACTATTTAGAGTCATCAGGGTATGGATCTGTAAGCAGAGGTTTGTATATCATTTGATAGCTATTTGTTTCTTGTTAATGTTTATGTAATGTCATGATGTTTATGATGGCCTGACTTTCCATGTGAGGCGATCATTTCTGAGGGGTAACTGGCATCAAATCATTGTTTTGCAAATACAGAGTATTTTCATATTTGGCTGGTGAAACAAAAAGGCTTCCTAGTGTGAGTGTGCTATTAAAATGCTAATAGATCCTATTTGAGAAAGCTTACTCAGACCTCAGCAGGAAACACATGCAACATTTACAAAGATTTAGATATGTGTTTTTAACATAAAAGGGTCTCCCTTCCCATGGAACTCTAAGAACCTTTAGACAAGAATGAGGATAAAGTGATAAGCCCCAGGCAAATGAAGAAGAAAGAAAAATATATGGATGGCTAGTGAACTTAATTATGGTGAAATATAGATATAATTGTGAGCATGAAGTATGTGCATATAATGTGATAGCAACCTTTTGTATTTGATGTCTTAACCCAAAATCTAAATGTGAAGATCACTAACTTTTTTTCCCCCAAGTTACTTTTGGCTGTTTCTGCAGATCAGCCATCTGAGTTATTGCATGCCAAGGAACTGCTCTGTTGCTGGTGGGGATTTTTTCCATGACTTGCCACACTCTGCATGAGAGCAGGGAAAGGCACAAAGGGACGTTTTTGCTCTATATTGCACTTTGAGTGATGAGCAGCACCTTCCAGACACCAGGACGTGTGTGTCAGAACTGCTGGGAGCTGTGACACAAAGCCCAGAGTGTGAAAATAAAGAGGAAAATCTTGCTGTAGCACTCTGTCCCTGGTGAATCGAGGAGCAGAGCTGGCACTGCCTTCAGCAGGGCTGAGTGGGTTTGTTCTGTATCGAATTATTGAACTGAATCGAAGCTGCAGGGTCAAAGCAAGCAGAGAATTTGAGAAGCCTGTGAAAACAGAGCCCAGATTTGCTGGAGAGCTGTAACCTTCCAGAAATGTAATTAAACAAACAGGCAAGGAGTGTTTGGGATTGAAATCTCTGTTTAAACATCCGCTGTTGCTTTATTGGAATATCAGAGTGGAAGATAGAGTTCACATGTTGAAAAGGCCAGAAGATTCCTTTTGTCTTCTCTTTGTCTTTCATTTTTTTGTGTAGTCCTCCACTGAAACTGAATGTTGTGTAAACATGACATTAATGTCTGATGGTCAGTAGGGTGACACAATTTGAATTCTTGTATTAGGAAACAAATTCCTAGTCAAAACCAAATTCTTTTAGTCTGTCTCAATGCAAATAAAACACATGAACTAAACTCACTGACAAATGGCCTGGATATTCCAAGTTATCTGTGTTTCAGAAACATCTAATAAGCAATTTGGATTACTTTTTTTGAGTTTTGGCTCCACTTTAACACCGAAATGAATGTACATAAATTAGTTTATGCAAATGTCATTACAATTCATTACCATCAGCTTAACATATTTCCTCCAAGTGGTTGAACTCCCTTCCATTGTGGGAAAGTGCAAGGCTTAAGACTTGTCCCAGTCACTTAAAAAAACCAATAAATGGAAGAGAAAATGAGAGATTATTTAGCTCATGGCTTTGTTTTGCTTTCCTAAAACAAAATAATTCTGGATCCTACTTACTGGAAATCTGCTTGGTTAAGAAATATTTAAATGTAAGCAGCACAGGACTGTTTTGCTTTGTTAGCCTTTTGTTGTCTAGGATTCTTGGAAAGGTTTGCAGTGGAATTATAAAAACAAAAAGGAACAGTAGGTTAACATTTTGCAGAACCACACAGAAGAGCAAGACATCCTGATTAGGAAGGCTAACCCCAAACCCAAAGTGTATCAGGAACTTTATGATGAGCAGTTGACTGCTGGAAAATGCCAGCTGGCCATAAAAATGTCTTTGTCCAGCTACAGGTTGGTAATGAGCAGTTTTTATGAGAAATGTCCTCTCACATAACCAGTGTCTGAAGGACTCCCAGGGCTGCAGACCTGGCCCCCAGTCCCAAGCTTAGAGCAAGAGGGACAAAGCATTCCAGAGATCTCATCAAACATCCACACAGCCCTTGGAGGTACCAGGCTGCTCCTGGGAGCCCAACAAGTCAGGTCTCAGCTACTGAATTGGGAAAAGGGGGAGAGCAGCTGTGTGAATCCAAACTGGAGGTCAGGAATGGGACAGCCCAGGCCTGACATCAGCACTGGCTCAGAGCAGAGCTCCAGGTGATTCCTCTGGTGCAGATCTGCAAGCCAAGCCCAGCTCACAAACTTCCCCAGCCCTCGTGGTCCTCACAACCCTTTGCTGAACTGGTGGCCAGGTGTCCATCCCATAATCTCCGTCTCTATTTTGATACCAGCTCCATATAATCTTTATTCTTCCTTCCCTTTTACGGTGACTATTTATCTTTAGGAGGGGTGTATAACAACANCTATATTCTATATTCTATATTATTATTATTATTATTACTATAATAGCTTATTTCTCTTATGTGGCCCCTGCAGAGATGGACATAATGGAGCCCAGATCTCATCTGAGGCCTTCAGGCAAATGCTCCTTTAATGCCAGTATCTCTTAGAAAATGCACAACAAACAGACCAGAGAAAAACTAATTTTCTGCTTTTTTTTCTTGCTTAAATCTACTGCCAATTCAACAGACAGGATCCTTTCATCCCCTAAATGTCTCTCCCATGTACCAACGATTAAAGGCAGGAAAAGAGCTGAAGCTGGGCAATGGTTTCAGCAACTGCAGTTTGTGCTCTCAGTAAGCCCAGCCAGTGGTTCTGGAAATCAGAGCACATGGCTGCAGAGTTTTCCCAGAGCCTGGAATCCCACGTTGCAGAGATTCAGATGTCTGTGCTGCTGCCTGGCATGGTCAGCTCATTCCTGTGTGTTAGGAAAAATTTGTCAGTCTGAAGGACAGTAAATAGAATTATTTCCCCATTCTGCACAACTAGTTTATAAAATAAATTCATGCACTTAAATAACTACTGGTAAAAGCCACACATTGATCTGAGTAGGATGAACAGGTTTGTGATTTTTTTAAAAGGCTCGTGTTATACTGATCCAACAGCATGACGAAGTTGCCCATTTCACCTATATCAGTATCACAGTACCCTGAAAATTATAGTTTCAATCATAGCAGTACTGAACACAGAAAATATGAAGCACATCATATTAACCAGGAGGCATTCCTTTAATTCAGATGTTTGTTCTGTAGAGAAAATCACTTAAGAAATAGATCCAATTAATTGTGCTGCTAAGATGTCAGTACAATCTGCTACATACACGTAGCAAATGTGAGTAACTCTCAGTTTCTACCTTCTGTGCTTTTCTGGGATGTGTAGAATCACAGCAATTAATTTCTGCTGTTTAAAGAACATGTGAAAACCTATTTTGACACATACTCTGGGTAGCTGGGAGTTAAACACACAGGAGAGAATAAGTAGTGGGTGGGAGTTTCAGATGAGTGGTAAATAACAGAAGTGTAGTGATTTGCAGTCTTTTAACAATCAGAGGACAGATTATTGACTTGCACAAGAGATGGCAAGGGAAAAGGGGGAGAATGAACCTAATACTGCAAGACACAATCAGTTAAGAGCTGATTTAGTAAAATAATGCTGACTTCTTGTAAATAAGTTACCCTCCTCATTGCATCCAAATGACAATTTAAAAAAAAAACAAACAAAACTAATTCCAGTGCTGCCTTTGTGTAAATGTAATGTACATGTCATTTTTTTTCTCTTTGGAACACAGGCTACCACACAAGTCAAAAAGGAGATAAGCTTCCAGTGGGATCCAGATTCTGCCTAGAAGATGTCACAGCTGTGAGTAGCACACAAACAACTCATCACTTGGTCGGTCTGTTATCCTTGTGTTCATCCTGAGGAAAAGCTGAGAGAAACTGGCTCTTACCCCTGCTCAGAAATGTGGGAAAACAAAGTGCA
The DNA here is from genome assembly GCA_013397195.1 of Hylia prasina. Taxonomy (NCBI): domain Eukaryota; kingdom Metazoa; phylum Chordata; class Aves; order Passeriformes; family Sylviidae; genus Hylia; species Hylia prasina. The sequence continues at coordinate 303,174 of VYXD01015114.1, read as the reverse complement.
CAGCCTGGGTTCTCTCAGTGCAATAATACCTCACTAACTGCCTTAAATTCACTGCTTTGAAAACAGCTTGGATTTGACCTCCTTTTCTTTTCTTTTTTTTTTTTTTTGGTTGTTGTTTCTTTTGAGTTTCCAGTTCATAATGACATTAACCTTTAGAAGAGAATTTGCTTTTTATATGTTCTTTCACACAGTCCTCATTCAAGAAACACATAGTACAAGAAAACAAATATTTCATCTCCATCATAACTGGCCCCAGTTCACCTGAATCAGTATTTTATGTGTCACCAGCAAATACTGTATGGGTCAGAGAAAAAGCCATTTGCTAGCACAGAACAGCTTAATCCTCATTTTTTCAAGGAGTACAGAGGCTTCTTCAAACCACACCAGATAAATTATGTACTTGAGACAAGCACTGTGTAATTTTTCTCCTGTGTTAAAAGCAATTTTCATGTGGCCTGCTCTTTCTAGAAGGGTCCAGATGTCACCAACCCTTTCCTGAGCAGGCATAAACCAAACCCAGTGGTTTCAGTAAATTGTTCTTTCCAGGCAGCTCACTGGTGACCTGCTCTGTTATCACACATCATCCCTCTGCCAGGCTCAAATTTCAGATCCCTACACACCTTCCAGGACATATGCATGCACACCCACATATTTATATGGATTTATAGGGGACAATTGCAGCTAGAGCTGCAGAAGAGAAGTGCTAACTTTAAACAATTACTGGTTTTGTTAACATATTTTGCTCTATGTGAATTTATTACTTTTTTTAATTTTTTTTTTAACTGCAGTTAGTGGTTTCTAGATGAAATCATAACAACCACTAATCACTGCCAACCAGGTTGTGTTCACAAAGGAAAATAAAAGGTTCAGAATACATATGAGCTTCTGGGCTACAGTGTTTACAGAGCTTCCAGGATTTTGATCTGTGCACGTCCCCAAAGTACCAAATGTTGAAAATCCAAAACAACTGCCAAAACTCACATTTGGCCCTGATTATTTCCTTGTTTATCATGGTTAGCATTCCCCAGATAAGAGATAATGTTGCAAGTTCAATAACCACAGAAAGTTGTGAAGACATATTTAAAGGGGAACATAACTATTATTTTTTAGTGTAAAACCTGGTAGATTTTAATTGAACAATGCACAGCAACGTTCAGGTCTCCCTTGTGAAAAATTCTAGGTAACAAGATAGATGAAAAACCAGAATGTTTCTGTAAATCTGCATTTGTCTTTCATCTATTAAACTGCTTTTTTTTATTCAGCTTTTTCAGCTGCTTTTTTTATGTATTGCTGTAAAACAATCCCTGAAATTCCACCAGGTCATTCTGCCATGTAGTCACAAAGATCTCAGCGACAGAACTTTCTTGTCCATTTGCTCCTAAATCTAGGTTATGGATATAAAAATAGCAATTACTGTATTGCTGTTTCAAGTTACCCCATGAAGGCACAAACATGGAACTTATTGTCACAAGCCCTCATTAGGCAGAAGAGCAGCTTCTAACAGATTACTCTTTGGTTTGCTCAACAGGAATTTGCAGAGATAAGCACAATTTTTTTTTTTTTTTTTGAGAAAAAACACCAGCCAGCATGTTTTACACCAAGACAGCACCACAGACAGCTGGGACTTAGAAGGAAATTATGAAGAAAGGTCAGAGTCATAAGGGCCAATCATTGCAAGGTTTTTTCTCCTTCAGAACATTTTCCCTGAGCTCTTGCTGGCTCTTGGATGGGTTGGATGGTTGATTGCTCTGCACAAAGAGAGAAATCTCCAGATTTGTGGAGAGGCTCATTGTTCCCCTCACTCTTGGCAGGGTGATCTGGCACGTCTGCTCTTGGGTAGCACTCAATAAACAGGTGAACCAGGCATGTGAAAAGCTAATATTCTGCTGTTTTGACAGTATAATTGTCTCTAATAATAAAGGAAAACAGCTGCTTCAAAGAGTCTTTCACTTAGAAAGTGTTTGGATCCTTATACTTTGACTTTTATGTGGTTTATGGTTCTGCGAAATGGTAACATCTCGTTTTATGAATGACAGACAGATGGAGTTTGCTGCAAGGTTTATTGATAGTAAAGCAGATAATATCATTCAAGATACTTAACTGCAAGAAATACTGGAGATAACAAAATACTGCCTTCTCTCACTTTTTAAGACTCCTGTTATTTATTTTCAATGGCTCCAAGTTTTCTCTTTTTTTGGTGAGTTTTCAGTATTATCACCTGGTAAGTCTAAAACTTTGTGATCTTTTATCCAAGTGCACAGGGAGAGAGGAGCAGGTGTTTTAATTAATTATTTGAAAGCCAGCAGAGATGTAGTCCAAATTTCAGAAGAAGGTCTGTTTGCAGCAGAGCCGGGTGCCATCCATCTCTTTCTCTCCCTGTCTCCCTCCCACACCCCACATTTATCTAATTGGATTTTCTTGTCCAAATCCCATTCTCTTAATCAAAAGGCAAAGAAAATCAATCTTTTTGTTTCCCAAAATCAGAGTAAAGCATTTAGTCCAAAAGCACTGAGAGACTCTGCAAAGCTCTGTCAGACCCAGACTACCAAATTGGTTAACCCTTGTCACTAAAACCATGGTAATCATCCATGAAATCTGCTGCTCTAAAGTTGCTCTTTGTTATTTTAGGAAAGGTTTTCTTTTTCCAAGCCTTTGCAAAAATCCATAAAATTTATTAGGGACAAATGGATGGGGACTTTTTTTAGTTGGTTTTTTTTATATTATCTGTTATCAAAACATAACATTTTGGAAGCAGATACTCCAAACATGTGGTGGTATTATGCAACATTTGACCTGGAAAGAAAAGCATCTGAAATGCATTTTTATGAATTGCTAGACATTTACTGTGACACACTAAATCCTTGAAAAGAGAAATTCAGCTCTGCTGCCTCTCTTTCTTTGCAGAGATTTGTGTCTCAGGACACAGAGCAAGGGCTGGATGCTTCATGCATTGCCTTCTCTGGGCTGCATCCTTCCAGCAGCACAGAGATGCTGCACCTCTGTTCTGGGGGCCTCCAGAGGGATGCAGGGGATGTGCACAGCTGAGCCCTGTGATTTCCAGACAGGAAAGTCTGGGATGATAATTGAAATCCCAGCTCCAGCTGCCAGCCCAGATTTCTGAGTCTGGGAGCCTGGAAGGTGGAGGGTCCCCAAACCCGTCAGGCACAAGAAAAAACAAACCCAGGATGAATCTTGCTCAAGTTTAGTGCTGAGCAGCAGGAGGGGAAGGGCTGCTACTCCCTGTTTATCCACTGCAGCTTCCCCTTGCCCTGCCAGGCAGGATATTCAGTGCAGAGTGTTCACCCCATAGCTGAGGTGGCTTGAAAGAATGAATTTTTGAAGCAAAGCTTTAGGCTGGTGGACACACTTTTTCATGGGGATGCTTCCCTATGCCTCCTATTTGACATAACAAATAAGAGTTGGCACAGGGCAGGCATTTAAAAAAATAGTGAGAAAATAAAGTGGCTTTAAGACACAATTCACCAGGCCTGCTAAATTCTGTGATAGCTGAAAAATAGCTCCATTTTACAATTCCATTGCTGCATTAAAAATCTACATATCCATACTATAAGCTATGTCTGTGCTGAAAAGGAAATAATGAGAGATTGTGCTATCCCCAGTGATACGTAGTCAAAACAGAATATTGAATTTTAATATCAATGATTTCATGAGAAATATTCCACAGGAAAGTAATCAGGCATATATACCATTGATGTCTAACTGAAATGTGTACTAGCAGCATGGAAAGTATGTTTAATTTCCCCTTTCATTTTTATGGAAAGAAACAAGCTTCTTTTCTGCTCATCCAAATCTATGAATATTCAAGTTGCTTAACTGAAAATGCTTGGAAGGAAGAGACAGCAAAAGAAAATTATATTGTATAGGTCTTTTAACAGGAGGGCTTGGAAGAACACAAAGTTAAATTTTCAACACCTTACCAGCACCAAATTTAGAGAGAAGAGTTTGTCTGCAACAGTGTCAATGCTTTTGTTCTTCTCAAAAGGGACAAACACAGTCAGGAGCACAAACAGTGAAAGCTACAATTTCCCTTGTTTCCTGCCATCAACATCCAGCATGAACTCTGTCCCACGCTCTCCCATTATTATGCAGGTAGGAATTTGAAAACTGCACAATTCAGAGAATATAAGCAAAGTGGGCACAGAAACAATCCAGCTGAGGGACTGCAGATTGCAGATCTTTGGTGAAACCTCTGTAGTGAGCGTTCTCTGCAGCCCTGCAAATTTCTCACAGTCGCTCAAACAAGAGCCTCCAGCAGAAAAGATGGAAAACCCCCTGGAATTACACCTTTACATGGTTATCTTACAACAGGATCCCCTGGCAGCTGAGACCCCCTGGTATTGCTGACCCTAGAACCTCACTGGTTGTGGTGTGAGGGAGCTCTGCTTTCCTTTGGATGTCTCTATCTGACTCATCCTGAGGCCCTACTGCCACCTGAGGAATGAAGAAAATCTCTTTGCACGTATTTTGGGTTGTTTTCTGACATTGGCTGCCCACATGTTGCCTTTCCCAGCTCTCTCACTGAAAGAAAACCCCCAAAGGCAGATCCCCCTGACATTCACTCCCTCCAGAAGGAGTGGCCACTTGATGTCCACCCTCCCCAGTGCTCCGCCCAACTTAGGGCACTGCTGCCCTGGACTGGGCTGGAGATCTCTTTCTGTGTCTCCATCCAGATGCAGCTGCAGACACCCTAACCAGGAACCAGTCATGAAAAGCACTTTTATCCTTATCTGTCTGCTTTCCTAGAGTTTCTAAAGTGTCCTAGGGTGACACCACAGTCCTCCCCAGCCCTGGTGAGGTCCCTGCTCACTGCCAGGACCCAGAGGAAACATCTGGTCCTGGAGAGAAGCCTCCAACCAAGACACATCCAAGCAATTTAGAGCTCCTTGTCTCAGATTTTTCAGTGGGTTGCAGGACAGTCTGCTGGTGGAAAAACAAAGAAAATGACTTTTAAAAAGGAACAGAGGAAAGGTATGGATTGTTTATGTCCCATAATAGACACATCAAGCAGCTGTATCAGGTGTCAGTGTTGACTGCTGGTTGCAGTCCAATATTACAAGATAAATTCCCAGCTGACAAAACACAGCTCCATCCCCAAACAATTGTTTCACAGTAATATTTGCTGGAAAGTCAGTGCATAGCTTTGGGAACCCTGTAAAAACTCCTCCAGGGAAGAATTTCCCTCATGCTGCAGCGAAGCCAGTGTTTCTACCAGCATTTATCACACACCTAGCAGCTTTATAACCTTTTAAAATGTGCAATAGCTGGGCTTGTGACAAACTTCCTGATCTTTTACAGGAGACACACAATGGTTCCCATCCATTATGTAAATCCAGAATGCCAAATAGCTTCTCCAGGAATTGCCTGGATAAATCCAGCAAAGCGAGTTGGGAGGCACTTAAAGCCAAGAGACCAGGTCAATAAGGACAGGGTTGGCCTAATCCATGAGGTAATTAAAGACATAAGTAGCAGATTTGAACATTTATTTATACAGTCAAGTTATGAATTCCTCAGTGGGGCTGGACCTGGAGAAGGAAAATCGAGCAGAGATGCAAAACCTTTGGTGCACTTGATTGCCTCTCATGGAATATTTCTTTTAAATGATGGCAGACCATCATTTAATAGAAAGATCTATTAAATGAGGCCAGAAGATTATCTTGTTGTTTTTACCACCTGCATGTAGCAAACCTGGGGGGCTCCTGTGCTCAGGGCACAGCCAGCACTTGTGGGAGCAGAGCTGGAACAGCTGCTGGAAATATTTCAGTTCAGACTGGAGGGAGGCAGGACATGCAGCAACTTGCAGTACTGGAAAATGCAGCTTAGCATAAAGAGCAACAGAAATTGAAAAGCCTCATCTGAACTGGAGCCAGTAGCTCATGGATCTTCCTCTTTGGCAGCTCCTCTGCATACATCAGAGTGGGAAAACATTAATTACACCACAGCAGTCCATGTCTTCCAAAAGACAAAGTCTGTTCTGTTTTCCCATGCCACCATCAGCCATCCCCCCTGTCCTGCAGGCACTGCTGTATCCAAAACCACATCCTGCAGCTGATGGAATCAGCAGCCTCACCTGGAGCACAGCCCCTTGAGAAAGGAGACAACTGCAGACCTCTGCTCAGTCTTCTGACTCCCTCTAGCTCCTCTGCACTTCCAGCCTCTCACACCCCAAGATGAAACAAGGGAATACCCTCTCCCAGGTTTGTGCCAGACTCTGCAAGATGGATTGAGCACTTCAGACTCTAAAGATGTGAAAACAAACCCTCCTGCAAATATTATTAAGAGTTCAGTGATCCATGTCCTCCTAAGGGCAATCATCAGCTTTCTGCTCCTGCCAGCATCACCCCTGAGAACTTCTCTATAAAAATATTCTCCAAGCAGTTGTCCAAATGGAAAAAATCCAGGTAAAATAGAAATCTTAAAAACCACCCTATAGACTGCTGATGAACTTTATCATCCAACCTTGAGCCACTGGAAAAGAAGTAGGAGGGGAAAAGACAAGTTCAAACCGTCTGAGTTAGAATTGGAGCTAGTTATCCATACCCTGACTGAAATGCATTCATGGGACTCCTGGAAAAGATGTATTTTTAAAATGTAATATGCAAAAGCAAATGTAAAGTGTTGGTGGCTTGAAAGCAAGTCTAAAGTGTGAAAGACGAAGACTCAGAGGCACATCCATTCAGCTGTCCAACAATTTCAGGGGCTGCTGTCTACAGAATGGGCCCTGGTGTACCCAGGCATAAATGAGATTCAAAAAATTGACAGTTGTGAATAAGTCTTCTCTTAAAGTAAAAATTCACAGAGCAACCTGCATTCAAAACTGAGCACCTCTTGCTGGCTCTCCCCTCCAAACACATCCAGTTTTATTTATGTTTAGCAGGAAGATTTGTGTCAATTTTGCATTTTACATAAACAACATCTGCCTGGTGATAAGATGCACTGGCACAAATGATCCTGGATGTTTGCATCCACAAACTGTTCTATAAGAACTTAATATATTGGCCTTGTTTTTCATCAGTCTTGACCTGTTTTACAGGGGCATAAATCAGAACAAATTACATTTAGGTGGTAGTAAAACCAGAACAATTTCAGTGGACATTAACTTTTAAGGCTTTTGCAGCTGACAATGGGGAAGAATGCACAGGAACAACTCTACCTCTTAGGCACCTCATACAACACTGCTGCAGCTTTAAATTGGTGCACAAGCACAGAAAGAATAAATTAAATAAGAGGGATATTTCAATTCCCTATGAACTCACTTACTATTTCAAATGCATCTTAAATATCTCTGTGTAAAAACAGACCTCGATTAAGACATTCCTCAGATGAAGACACATATTTGCAGTTTTCACTGACAAGTTGTGAGATTTTTTTGTTCTCATCTTGGTCCCACATTTTGATGGTTTTAGAAGGTTGCCTCATTATCAAGGTTGAGCATCCCCTATCTTACAAATACAGCATTTGTTGCAGTAAGAATTTTTAATTTGCAAAAAAAATTGGATTAATTCAAAAGAAATAGAAAAGAAATAGAGAAAATAGAGAAATAGAAAAAGAAATAGAGAAAAAAGAAATAGAGAAAAAATATTAAGGGAGTTGAGGAAAACTACAAAGGAAGTTATTATTAGCTGCTTCTGGGGGAAAAAAAAAGTACTGCAATGCTATTCTGATCCTTGCTTCTAGGAATCAAAAATCCTTTCAGTAAATTGTATCAGCCAAGTGTCAAACTATGGATTGATCTCTCTGCCTCAGAGTTCCCAATCCTGACAATTTGCTGATGCATTTTCAGCCAGCCTTTGATTACATTCCCAACACTATTTTCGAGGTATATTGTACAAAGGTTCTTGAACATATACTGTTGCTGAAATCTTCATAAGATGTCAGCCTTGGAGGATTCAATGGTATCTGCAATGCTCTAAAATATACATGGCCAAAACTCAGCCTTTACATGGTATTGAGGCTGATAACACAGCACATTTTGCAAACATAAAAATTAATTATTGAAATAATTAAGCGGTTTGTCCAAGGTCACACATAAAATTGTTTGCTTGAGAGCTATTCCTACGCCTTAGGGGAAAGTCCACGGGATGAAATCAGTCAGTGTTTCTGTACCCAAAGGTGAGATGAAGTGACAACTCACCATAAACCACTATTTTCCCTCCATTTCCCATTTCTTTACCAAGGCACGTGGCAGCACAGGGCAGAGATTTGTGTGCTCTGCCCTCCACACTCAGGCTGCAAGGGCAAAGGATGGATGCAGGGCTGGGGAGCAGAGGGCAAAATGGGCAGAAACAGGGGGAAAGATTTTGTTTAGAGCTTTGCAAGAGGCTTGGGAACAAGGTTTAAAGGTGCTGAGGTAGAGGGTGGTGTAGCAAGGGCTGAAGGAAAAGACCAATCTGACAAAGACCTTTAAAAAATCAGGGTGCGGGATTAGAGAGTGAGAGGAGCACAAAGAAATTTTATGATACTAAAATCACATACAGCATGAAGGAGAAGTAATGTTGAAACACACAGCAATATTTTACACACCTAATTTATTAAAAATCCACTCTCAGAAATAAGTATCTGCCTTCACAGCAACTGCTCTTCTCCAGAGAACAAACGTGGTCTATTAGTTTTCCTTTATATATCCTGCATTGTTGCAATATAGAGCAATGCTTGAATCTAATTCTTCTGACACAGTTATGAAAAATGTAATTTTTAAACCTTAAAATATTTACACAGCTAGTGAGACTTACACAATTAGAGCCTGAATCAAATTGTCATTTATATGTGGTATACAATGAAACATTTGTTAAATTCAATCAGTTAAAATAAAAGCAGCAATAAAGCACCACCAGACAAGAAGAACCCATTTTTGCCTGCATCCAGCTGTTTGTTTATTTATGTATTCATCTGTTTAATAAATTTTCACCAGCCTTGAAAATATGCACATTTTCATGACAATTTTGGAGAGACAAGGGATGGGATTGGGGTGGGGAGCACACAAGTTTTCTTCTCAGCCAGGAACATGGAGTACTTCAATTTCCATCTGTTCTATTGTGGGCTTGGTTATGGTAATATTTGGTTGCTGAAATCCCCTTTTTATGCTTGCACACCCACCTGAGCACCTTGAAATCCATTACAAGGAGCGTTTTACCACCCTAAACTCTCTCAGTGGCATCAGCATCCAGGTCAGCAACACATTCACTGCTGAAAGGGATCCTGTGAAGTTTGGTACATGCTCAGGATGTTCAACTTTGTCCCTCTCTGACAGCCAGGACCGTGTCAGGGTCAAGCCCTGCCCTTGGACAACACCCTTCAGGAGTGGATTCTGTCCCATGAGTGAAGTTCAGGAGAATTTGGGATCAATATTAGGAATGCTACTATCTGTCACTGGTAAGAGTTTGCCAAAATAAATAATTTTGTTTTTCTTACTTTGACTGGTGTTTACTGCTGGTAGGAGCTCCTGTTAGACATGATCATGCAAACAGCCCTGAGTGCCAGTGTGCATCTAGTCTTGTTCAACCATTTCTTTTCATTAGTGGGATAAAGGCACTCTGCTGCATTCAGAGCTCCACTTTGTGCTCTTGGAGTATTTGGCTTAACCCTTTTAACGTGATTAAAATAAACTAAGATCAACACAGCCAGCATTCCTCAGAATGACACAGACAAGCCTAATTGCTATTGAAACTTCATAAAGGAAACAAAAAAGCCAAAACTTTTTCTCTTTTTACTTTAAGTAGGGTGGAAAAAATCTAATTGATTGTGATCAGTAAAGCCAATACTTTGAGATGTTGTCAGGGTTACTGGATTTATTGTCCTTTCTCAGCAGTCTTGGCCATTACTTAACTATTGGATTAATTGTATGCAGAACAAATCATCTGCCATTTCATTTTATGACTCATTAAGCAAGTATAGCAGATAACCATTACTGGATTTTGGTGTAAGAAGATTTCAAAACTTATGCACTGCTAATGATGCTAGAATTAGGAAAAGCAAATACCTTGCTGTGTGCAAAGGTCAGAGTAAGCACTAATGGAATACTTATCTGCCACAAAAGTAAAATAAATCAATTTCCTGAGCCTTGTGAGAGATATAAAGCTGAGACAGGGGGCTGAAGGGTGAAGAAATTGCAGTTCACTTGCAGCTGGCTCTCAGTGGCATTGTGATATAGAGCACTGCTACCCACAGAACCCTGAATGTCTGCAGGAGACTGTTCCCTGCCAGGAGAGATCTGCCTTGGACAGAGCTGGGGCCAGCCAGAACAAGCCTGGATTTTGGGGAGGCTGCTGTGAAATGAGAGAGGCTTTGCAGAGGGTCACACTTTGGAAGGACAAAAAAGGAGGGGAAGGGGTTGGTCTTGCCAGGATGGGAAGAGTACAAGTCTAGGCTGTGATGAGTTTTCTGGAAATGTCTCCAGCTCCTTCACTCTCAGCCTGTGCTCTCCCCCAAACCCCACCACCATCTGTAAAATCTCCTGGGGTACAAACCTCCCTCTGCTCCTCTGGCAGGGGACAGCTTTGCAATCTGTCCCTGAAGCATCACAGAGGATGCTGATCACACACTGCACAGCCTCCTGCAGACTTGGAGGGAAAGAAGCAGAGCAGGGAGTGAAAAAAGTGGAAAAATATTGTTGGTGTACTAATAAAACCCTTGCTTCACTGTAAGTAGAGTGTGGACTTCTGCACTTTGGGGTGCAGAGCACAAGATCAATTAAAAATAATTGCAGATGTGTCTTCTCTCTGTTCTGGATTTCTATCGCCTTTTTTTTTTTTTTCCCCCTGGAGATTAACTTCTTATATTGTTCTTTTTCAGGGAACTAATAATAAGGAGAACAGCAGTAATCTCTCACTAGTGCCATTAAAAGTATATTTTATTTTAATACTCATCCCATGTATTTGTTGCAATCTGACCTTTAAAGCTGTGAATAATGTCAATCAAAGCATATTCATTTATCTTCAACATTTTAATTACTGTTCTCAATATTGATCCCATTTTATCCATTTTCTACCCTTATTATATTACAAATATAATATTTACTTCCCCTCTCATTCTTAAAATATTAAAAATATGTGAAGTTAAATCCTGGCGATACCTGCTGTTAGAGATAAAATGTTTTTAGGAGCTGGAAAGAGGCAAGTAAGATGTGTAAGAAGTCAGCACAAAGCCCTCTAAGTCTTGCTGAGTTAAGAAAAGTCTGTGCAGGTGGGGTGATTTCCCCCAGGTTGAAATCTTGAAGAAGGAAGAAGACACCTAAAATGCTCACTAAGAAAAATCAAAGTGCCCCAGTGGAACCTGTAGTAGATGGCCTGTGGCAAGGAAATGCACACTACAAAGGTGTTACAAATTCCCAGGAGGATGGAAGGGACTCTTTTGGGTTGGGAACAGGAAGGAGAAATGCAGAAATTCAGTTCCTCGGTGACTGGGTTGCTGCCCTACTCCAAAGGTTGGATCCCACCTGAGAAACCCACAGCATCAGAGCAGGAGGGGAGTGAAAAACACTGTGAGCCTCTTCTTTTAAACGAATCTCATTTCTTATCTCCTGCCTGCCTGGAGCTGTCATTTCAGATGGAAAATCCTGGTGATCAAACGGCAGGGAGGCACTGGGCTCGTGTGGCATCGAGGTAACCCCAGGACTGAACAGATGAAGTCTTCGAAATGACTTCCTGTCAGTGTTACAGCATGTTCTTAGAGCTTGCATGATGTTTGTGAGTCGTTGGGCTTAATCCTCTCCCTGATGAATGAGTTTTCATAGATCCAGGACAAACTCCTCATTTTTCTTTTCCTTTTAATAGAACTCCACTGTGCAGCTCCTCTGGAGCTGGCACCTTGTAGGGCTGTTTTGTCATTACCAAGTTGCTGCAATGTTCTCCTTTGAGTAAATTCTAAATCTCCCCCCCACGCCAATTTACTTTTCTCCCATCATTCCATGTAACTGCATTAGGTAGGAAAGATGTCTCAGATGTTTAGCAAGAGAAAGGATTGCTTTGCTGTGCTTAGGAATAGAAACATTTCCTTGTTCTGCCAGCTTTCCTCACTTAAAACTAAAAGAAAACAACTGTGGACTGTCTGAAGGGTTCAGAGCAAGCTGTCCCCACAGCACAGCCATCCAAGTCTTTACAGCTTCATCAGCTACTGCTTGCAAAATGTCCTATACTGAAGAGTCACTGAAATTGCTATTATTGTTATTACTTGAATATTGTATGTATATTTGTCCATAAAATACATTTCTCTGCCCTAATAGCACAGACTCATTCACCACATCAGAGCTTCTCACCCTTCCTTTGTTTGATACTGTCCAAAGAGTACCATGGAGAGCACTATTATTTCCTCAGACACGTTTTTTTCTTTACCCTTTTCTATTTCACCTCATTTAACATACAAGTACATGCTAGGAGTGCAAAAAGAAGAATTGCCATGCATTACCATCTGAATGCAATGAGAACCCATTTTATGCTGCCTTAACTTTGGATTTCTAGTGCTTTGAATGCAACTGGGGTAAGCATTTTGCTTAACAATGGGGTGCTATTATTAAGAAAATAACAGTTAATGGCCATATCTCCCTGCTCTAAGAACTCTCAGCTGCATTGAAACATGAAGCAAATCCACTATTTTGCAGTTCTAAATGAAAGCACCACTATAGGTGAGATGTTTAGATTGCACTGCTGAGCACTTTCCTTCCAGCAAAATTTAAGCTTCTCTAGTAATTGAACTGATAATAAAAATATCTAAAATAATATTATCCATTGTTTGCAGACAATTATAGGTAATCATCTTACGTACTTGCTGAACCTTCTATTTAACTCCCTTAGTGTTGCGGATCATTTTAATTGACCTCATGAACACCTCAGGTGCCCAGTGACACATCTGTTCTGAAATTACAGCATCCCAGGGGGTAACCTGAGGCTGGAATTCAGGCAGAGCAGCTGCAGGTGGGCAGGACTGGCTGTGACAGGCCGTGGGGACAGGGAGGGTGGCAGGAGCCCTGTGCAGGGGAGGTGAGGTGCCAGTCACGGCTGCTGGTAACAAAGGGCAGGGGAGCAGCCCTGCCACAGCCCCAGCTCTGCATTGCCATCATCACCATCCTGTGACACCTGCAGAACCTCCCAGGAGGCCAGAGCTGTTGTAAAGCACACAGGCATTCACAAAGCCATGAGAGCTTGTGCCCTGCTCGCTGAATCCATCGACCCTGGTGGTTCCACGGGTGGGGAAAGACACACTGAGGTGGCATCCGCAGAGCGGGGCAAGGACTCCCTGTGCTCACCCTAAAGAGGACTGGCATTGAACAGGCCAAATGAGGCTTCTCAGCAGGGAATGAACAGGGATTGTCTATCAATCTGTCATGGCAAAAACGAGCTCCAAGCAGAGGCATTATTGCTCTTCTGGACAAGGAGGCACTGAGCTGCCTGGGAAGTGGGCTGCAAGAAATGTGTTAAATGAAATGACATGGGAGCAGCAGGAGCAGGGAGAGATGGAAATGAGAGCAGAGATGTTATTAAGGCAGACAACCGAGATAGCCTCGGAGCTACCAGCATATGTGTCAAATAGCTGGTTGGTCAAAGAGTTTTAGTCACTGTTCTCACAGTTCCTCATCAGCAGACCCTGATGACAGTCAGTGAATTAATTCCTTTCAACATCTCCATGAGCTACTTTTAGAAATGCAACTTTCCTACCTTTGCCTGTCTCCACTTTACCAGAGAAGTTTAAAACACTCCACAGAAGTTTTCAAGGGGTTAAAATACATGGCCCTTCTATTCTATTTCTAATCGTGGGGTAAAGTTTCACATTCCTGACATATTAAGTGAAAATAATTCTTTAGTATTTTGAACTACTTCCAATGCCATCTGGAGCATTTTAACACTAGATGACTCGTTAGCAACCAGTATAAAATCCAAAGTGCTTATAAGAAAGATACATGGCTACAAGTTACCCTATTAGTATTCAATGGTTTGTTTTATAACTTTTGAAGATACCAGGCTCTAATCTGCACGCAACTCCAATTAATGTTAATGGGAATTATGTGAACATCCAGAGTAGTTATATGGCCCTTAAACTCTTGGTAGAACAACTCTCATTGTCTACTAGTCTAAATTTGCATAAGCAATTAATGTCTCATTAATGTCTCATTAGGAACTCATATGGTGTGAGGGAGGAAAGAGCCTAAGTGCCTCTATGGAAACTGCATTAAGTCACACGTGAAAATGACTTTACTGGTTTAATCTTGTTTTGTATTTGTACATGCAAAAAAAGACAAAATTGTAGAGAGGTGCGGTTTGGCAGAGATCAGTGTGGCTGCTCTGGGGTAAGGCAAACCTGCAGTTGCAGGAGATGTTTCCAGCAGGACACAAGACATGTAGGCAGGAACCATTAAAAGGCTACTGAGGTCTGAGAGCAGAGCAAGCTCAAAACATGCTTTAGTGTCTGGGATTTGGTAATTCCCATGCCTAACTTCAAACAATGGAGTAGTCCCACTGAAATCAAAACCTTGACTTTGCTGGCCTGTAGCCATCACCCCTTCACCCTTAGGAGAAATCCAAACCATTTCATTCAGTAAATGTGAAAACTGAACCCAGGATTTGAAGCATGGCCTCACCAGTGCCCAGCACAGGGGGTAGTCACTGCCCTTGTCCTGCTGGCCACACTGTGGATAACACGAGCCAGGGCATTATGAAAAGCCCAAATCCTCTGCAATATTCCATGATGTTGAGGAGCTTTGGTGCAGCTGCTACAGGGAGGGTTTTAAGGACCAGCCTCTGAAGGACTGATCTGTTCAAGAGGAGCTGGATGGAGACTCTGCACTAAGCACACACTGAAAAAGTTGATGTTGCCTGAGAGAAACCATTTCTCTTCTGAGGAATTCTGAAGGGATTCATACTCTGAAGTCAAAGAACATCCTCACTATTAACTGGAAATATAACTAAATGTTCATGGTGTGTTCACAAACCCTGAGAGAGCACAGCCAGCACCCTGCTCCTGTTAGCTGTCACTTGTACCTGCAGCATCATTTTGGGCTGCTCCACCAGTACAGCTGTAAAGAGCAGCACCTTTGTTCTAGAGAATCCCAAAGGGGCTCAGGAGTTCTAGCCAGGCTGAGCTCCCAAATGTGCAGTGCTGTTTCTTACCATGATATTCCAGTTGAAGTGGGAGGAATTTTACTGATGTGTCTTTAGTTCAGTGGGGTTAGACAGCTCTGTCAGCCACAGAGCCTTGGGCCAAAGCTCACAGCTGGCACATAAAGGGAGCTGCACCAAGTGCTCTAATTTTCAGAGGAACAGGGAGATGGAAGAATTTAAACAGGGACAGTCCAGTCCAAAATGGAGAGCCATGAGCAGTTAATCAGAAGAGCAAGCACAGTGCTGAAATGTACCTGGGGTAATTTATGGAGAGAGTATTTTTTCTGGATGAGCTGTTTGTTATGTAAGTACATGGAGTTAATCCAGTGCTGATTTGTCAGGATATGGACCATAGCACCTAAAGAATACTCCTGGCAAATATTTCAGATCCAGCTACTCTGAACTGTACCTCTGATGCCTCTCAAAGCCGTTAGAACTGATGTTATCTGGACTGAAGGAACACGTGAAATCAGAAAGACTTTAACCTGGGAAATGGTGAATTTCTGGGAAACTGAACTGGTTTGAAATGGTTGGATCTGGTTCTATCTGCTTTGAACCAGTTTGAGCCAGTAGGATCTGGTTTGAACTGGATGGATCCAAACACAAAGAACACAATGGAAAAATTAATATTTCTAAGCTGTGTTTTCAAAACCATTTGAATCTTCACATTCAACCCATTTTACACCTGCTGAAAACAGGGGTAACTCCTCACATGGCTGGAAGTCAAAGCCAGTGTAACCTTTTTCTCTCCAGATAATCACCAACTCAGAGTCCACCAGAAGTGAATTAAAATACTGAAAATAGAATAAGGTCGCTCTTTCGTTTGGTTGAGAGCCCAGTTCTTCCCTCTGAGAAAGGCACCTCTGTTTTCAACAATAGCTTGATCAACTAGAATTTCAGGACCAGCATCTAGAGAAAATTGAAAACCAGTGTGAGCTGGGCAATCACTAAACTGATGCAGTTGTACTGACACAAGGGACTGACCTATCTGCAAGGGACTGACCTTTGGAAGGAAAAATGGGCCAAGCACATCCTCACCAAGAGCCATCAGCACTCAGAGGGTTTATTAGACTTTGGCTCAGCATGTGTAGGGTGATACCCTGAATATAAGGAACTGACCCGGCAATAGCTGGGCTCAAGGCAAGACAAGAAAGGCAATTTTATTACTGAATTTTTAAAGGCAATGTGTGAGTAGTTGAGAATTGTGGTTATTTGCAAGGTTCTCTCCACCTCCTGAAGGCTACAGATGTTCTATGGTTTTGCAGAGTACATCTGTATTTCTCACTGAATCTCAGTAAACCCTACACTAACCCAGCTGCTCTGACTGAAATGGAATTTACTTTATGCACATCAGGAAAAGCTCTCCCAAGCACATCCTCCTATACATTTGCACATTCTTGTAAAATAAGGCGTGTAGTTGAGATAACCAAAATCTTTTTTGAACAACTATTTTTTGGTCAAATGACCAAAGTAACCAATGATTTATGGTCAGAAATACTCTGTAATGTGTGTGAGCCCTCCATAAATGTGTGAAACATACTTTTCCAGTAAATCAGGGCAGATTTAATATATTTTCACTCCATGTTTGGGATCAGAGTATCAGCATACTTAACCTTAACTGTCTTTAAATACACTGCCAGGGAAAAAAACAGCAGCACCGCAGAAATTATGGAATCAGAGTCACCTCCTATAATTCAAAGCCCTGGCTTCAGTGGGGCTCAGCTTCTCTGGCTGTGAGTAATGTGAGTGTTCCCACCAGCCTGCTGCCTGCCAAGCTCATGGTTTGCATACTTCAGTAGAAATAACAGACCAAACATTAACAGTGTTTATCTCCACATTTCTGTTCTGCCCTTTTGTAAGAATTGAGGCACTAATCAATATTTCCAGAAGTGAACATGGTGTTAAAAAAATACTTTTGATTAAACAGTTGTACTGGCAGTCATTTTTTTTTAAACAGAGATTTAAATGTTACAGACAATCTGTTATGTTTTAGGAGTGAGTGTGCTTTATTAGGCTACAGAAGTCACTTTGGACTTCAAAAGTAAAATTTTCCATCACCTTTTAATTAGAAGTCTTTCTACAAGAATATAATTTATCTCCAGTTGAGGCAACAGCCTATGTGAATAGAGCCTGCCTCCATTTCAATAGATCAGCCCAAAGCACCAGATGTTTTCTGTGAGGAATAAAAGCCTTTTGGGTTGGGGATTTTTTTCTGTTCTTAGCTGCAGTCTGCAGGCCAACACACACAGCCATGTTGGCATTGAACGAAACAGTCAATTGGATGGTTAATAATGATGATTTCTTTGGGCTTTGATTTACTCAAGTGAATGATCAGAAAAACATTTGCAAAATGAGGGTGCGTAATTATGTTCTCCAGCATGGTTTTAATAAGAAAACTAAAGGAAGAGAAATAAGCACAATACTGAGATAGTGATGAACAGGACTGGGTGAAAATGTTAAACACAAAAAGAATTGGTTTGTCCACGTGCTCTGCAGGCAGAGCCTTCCTTGCAGACCCCTTGACTCTGTGCTCAGCCTGGGCTGTGAACCCCAGGCTCAGTCACCACAACTGCACCAGGACATTGTGACCAGGGGCTGCTGGGCCAGACCAGCTCTGTGCTGGACAAACCCAGGCAACAACCCCAGAGCCAGCAGCTCTGTCCCTGTCTTTGCTTGCCCTGCAGGGTCAGCTGGGCTGTGAATGATCCCTGAGGCTCACACCTGGCTGCCAGCCCCCCTGGGCAGTGCTGGAGGCTGCGTGGGGCACTGGCTCCACAGAGCTTTCCTTACAGGAGCTGGAAAACTGGCAGCACTTCTGCTTCTCGGGCTCAGCCCTTCCACTGCCAGCACCAGCTGAAAGCAGCAATATTTTAACTCAACAGGAGGGGCTGCACAGAAGTGCCTGGCAGGGGACACGCTGCTCCCTTTGCCACTTGTGCAGCTGAGGAGTCGTCACCCAGCAGTCAGGTGTCAAAGGACAGAGGGGATACAAGCCAGAGCCCTCAGTCTGCTCCTTGTATCCTTAACTGTTGTCAGACTGAAATCTCAGTCCCACAGCTGTCTCACTTGTTCCTACTCGGACACTCAATCAGAAAGCAAACACGTGCTCTGCTCATGCTGACAGACTTGGCTCTCAGGGTTCAACAGTTCACCTTAAAATAGGAAAACCTTCTTCTGCCAAAAATTTAGACTGTCTGCATAACCAAGCCTACTGGCAGGAGTTTTCTCCCACATTCTTTCTCTCCTTTCTGCTTAAAAAATTCTCTTATTAGCAGCAGACCGTGTAAGAAAGATTCAGCATTCAGATCCTTGAGTATAAAACACCATAAGGAAGCAACAAGAGAAAGGGAGGATGCTGCTGTGTCCCAAGGTATGCTGAGGCTCACTAGAAATGGTACAAATTTCTAACATCCTGTTTGTTTTTCTGGTTTCATGGCAAAGTGTGGGTGCAATACAATTTTCAATGTTTCACTTCTTGATGCCTCGTTAGCAACAATTGCAGCTCTCAGGAGGACTGAGCAGTGGAGTCTCTCATACTAACTCCACATAGAGTGAATCTTTGGGGAATTTCAGACTTCACAGTACAAGCTATCAATACAAAAAATCACAACTGCCTCTGGTTGAACAAATATGACTGCAGTTACTGTAGAGGCAGGGCTGTTAACTATTTAAAACCCCTTTATCTGATGTTATCATTTCAAACCACATTTATCTCCCAGTATCTGAGATTGAGCAAGCCTTGTCTGTCAGACTGTAATTACTTTCCTTCCACCCCTCTCCTCAATACATATAAATAAAAGCTTTTACATCTTACCTCCCCAGCTACTATGAAATGCCTTTGTTTTTGAACACAGTAGAACAAAAACAATGTTGTATTATTCAGCAGCCGTGGGAAAAAGTTCTTTCTTCGGATGCAATTAAACTTAAATCGTTAGTTCTGCTTTTTATCAAAAGCCTCTATGAAAAATGTATAAACACAGCAATCTCTGCCTGTTCATTTATTCACTTTGAATAAACTATGCAGAATGAAATTGAGCTTTATTTCATTCTTGCTCTTAATAAGGTGGATAACTAGCTAGTAAGTTCTCAGGACATGTTACATGCTGTATTGATCTTGTTTCTTTAATCTACTTCCAGAAAAAATAAGAGCAGGATTCTTGATGCTTCAACTGCCAGCATTTCCCCCTCACTGACAGTGTAGCTCTATGCACCAGCTGAAACTGGTGGATTTGGGCCCATTTATCTCTCATTAAGTCAATGGGCATTTTCTCATTGATGGTGACATCTGAGAGCCTGCGGCTGATTCTCACGGCATAAATCCACAGAGCTTTGGAAATTACAGTTTAATCTACAGCATTCCTTAAACTTTCTGCCTGAGTTTTTGGAAGCAGGAGGAGTTCTAGCCAGAGTTTTCTGAAAAGTATTTCTGCAAGGGGGTTCTAGGGAAAACAGAGGGAACCTGCCATAAGAAACAGGTAGTTTACTACACAAATCAGCATCCCTGGGCACGTGGATCTTTGCTACCCAAATCTGCATCCACGAGTGCACAGTGCTCAGGCTGCTCTGAGGCAGAAGCAGAGCGTGCAATGTCCAGCCATGTGGCTCCAAATATTTGGGGCTCTCCCAGGCACAGGAGAAAACTCTGGAGCCTCCCATCCAGTTAAAGATCACTTCCACCAACATTTTGCTTTCTTAACCTCTAAAATTTGATCATTTTCCCCCCAAAGGAAAAACAGGTTCATTTCCATCATAGTTGTGAATGAAAACTTGTTCACAACAAGGGGAGCTCCTCCTGTTGAAGATTTCACAGGTTTACCTACTGGAACCATCACATGGCTGAAGCCACAAAGTTGTGTAGAAAACCAGGTTGCCTGGGCAACAATTTTTCCAGAGTCAGCAGATCAGTCTTGCAACTTATTTTTAGGTTTTCTAAAGTAGAGAAGTAGCATTGCAGAGGAATGCTGGCAACAAACAAACAGATGCACTGATCCTAGAAGTAGTAAAAATATTAGTTTGATTACACTGGTATGAAAGAAAATACAACCTAGACTTCTGCAAAACAGCCAAAACCCCAAGCTTTTAAAGTGAGAAGTCAGGTTATGCATGGCTAACACCCTGATTTTGTACCTGATTTTCATGAGCACAGTCAGCTACTTACACATATAAATGTCTAGTTATACACCTAAGAGATAAACACCTTTCCTTGCACAGAGCCCAAAATCTGTTGCTACATCCTACAAAGCAGCTCTAATCTTTTATTTAGCAACTCCCTGAAATTTATATTCACATTACATGCATTTCAACGTTTGTGTAGTGTAAACATATTTCAGAATTTGCCACACTTCTCAGCTGTCATGAATTTTATTTTTGAGCTTGCTTATGTAAAGTGACGTTATAAAAGTAAGGAAACAAAGGAGATAAAAACATGTACAATTAGTTATGGTGTTCTGAGGTAGCTTTTGTTACCATTTATGTCTGTGAGCAGCAACATGTGCTCAGGAATTCAGGAGTCACACAGTCTCTAAGGAAACAGTTCAGATATCTCAGGGGCAAGCAATTGCCAGAAAGCATTTGCTGAAGAACCTGAATCTTGTTGAAGAGGTGTTATTTCTACCTCCCTGATAGTGAAACTTCCCAAAGATCAGTGAACCAAGTCTACAGGCACTCTGGAAGCAACACTCGTCCCACTTTCATGGATTATGCCATATTTAGAAGTACACTTGAATCTCCTTTTTTAAGACGAAATTCTCTCTGACAGCCACTTCCCAATCAGCAGCAACTGTTAGCTCTCCAACCAGCAGAAGTTTAATTTCCTAGCTCAGTGCAAACTTCTACTCAGGGTTGCATGTGGAGAGGATACTCAGGTACATATTTTATGCCTTGTTAATCCACTAAGTATAGTTCTAAAGAGATTTCTTGTAAATGCAAGTCCAAGTGATCTCCCAGGCATGCACGAGGGTTTTACACAATTAAACAGCCTTGCTCTTCCCAGGCAGCTGCCAAAGGCCTTTCTCTTTCTGGACCTGTTCTGACTTGCTTGTGCTCAGACTCTGCAGAGGAAAGGTTCAGGAGGCCAACAGAAGTAGAGTTTCAAGTGAAATTCCCTCTTTGGAGGATTTTCTGTCTTTGGAGCAGCTAATTCGGGATGCTCTGGATTCGGGTGGGTGCCAGTCACTATCTGTGTCCCTCTGTGTTTCAGCTGTGTTGAGAATGAGGGCAGCACAGCAGCCCCTCTCCTGTACAATATATGCATCCAAGATAAACAGATAAATGGGAGGAGGGGGGAAGAAAGATCCATTCAAATATCAAGTGGCTGCCCTTGGCCAAAACACATGACGTCACTCGTAGCATCTGTGCAAATTGCCCCAGTGTGAGAACCTTCCGCAGCTCCCTTGCATAATTGGAGTACAACATTAATTAATAACATGCACTAATCTGCAGTTAAACTCCCTTTGTACCCAGATGTTGATATGACCCCCAGCTAGTCACTCCTGTCTAGGTCAATACATCATCTGCACACTTGGGCAGCTTGCCTCTGCTCACAAACTCGGAATCTCAGGAGCACACGCAGCATCTACTACCTCAAATCATGAATCCCATGGTATTTTTTGCATCCAGCTCCTATCTGTTATTTCTCCACAACTGGGACACACAGTGACTTATACCCCCTTACCTGTCACCCTTAATTTGGATCTGGATCTATGAGATTCAGCTGTGTATTTCAGATGCTACCGGCATTTCAAAACCTGGTGCAATATGAAGGTTTCCTTAGCAACAGTCACCATAGGAAGTCCTTTAAAGATGCCTTTCCTGACTCCTGTGATTCTGCTTTTCAGAGATTTATACAGGTAAATCAAATATAAAGTTTTGACGTGAACTTACAAAATAGCGGCAGAAAAATAAGTGCATTGAGTTTGAATGCAAATAACTTATTTCTGAATATGCTTTGGAAACATATTTCCCACTTAAGCTCATGGTATAATACCCAGCAACTTGCACAAAAGCAAGCAGAAGGGATAACTTTTTTAGAAAAAGTAGTCAGAAAAAAATATTCCTCTCTTCCAAAGCTTGCTTGTGTGATCTCCTTTGATAGGAATGAGCCACACTATATATTTGTTATCTGTCATGTTAGGATAATTACACAGCTGGTTTATGAACCATTGAACTAGTGTGTTAGCTGATGGTGCTGTAGGTTCAGTTGCAATTCGTACCCAGTCCATCTTTCATAATAATCTAATAATGAGACATCAATTAATTATCACAGGTTTGAAAGAGTGTGGAAAATGCCATCACTTCAGTAATGTCTTGAGTAATATTTTATTTTCCCTTTAATTATATCCCAAAAGCAAATCCAGCCTTCACATAGCAGCAGTGAAGTTACCACTTGTAAATGGCAGCCTAGCAGACCATTAATCAATAGCTCTCTGCAAGGAGATGCCTCTTCTGTGCTGAGCAAAACATGAGTCTGATTTTACAGGAGGCATAAGCAATAAAATACCTACTGCTAATGTCTAATGTGATGATTCCCTTTTACTTGTGCACCTGACACTGTGAAATATTACTGAAATAAGCTGTTTTTGAGAAGGATGCTTTCAGCATCAGTAAATCAGCATTTCACTGGCAAGGATAAAAACCTCCCTTATTTATGCAAGACCCCTTGCAGAAATGTGCTATTTCTGGAAGAGGCAGACATCATAAAATGTTTTCTCAGAAAACAGAGCTGTTGTCCATGATAAAGAATTATTCATATCCCAAAGCAAGACAGAGGCATGGAAGGTGAAGAATTTGAAGGGAAGCCTTCAAAGCTTTGTTAAGGCAGGGACCTCATTGTAACTCTGCTGTCTTTGCTTGGGAGCCTGGCAAGCTGCTCCTGCTGCTATGAAGAAAAGTTTAGATTCCCCAACAGCCCATGGATCATGCTCTCTCCCAGCCCTTTTCTTAGCACATTTACATGTGAGCCATTTAATAAATAAAAACTTCTAGTTGATGAGGCTGTACCAATGGAAAAGCCAAGGCTGCAGAGCAGAGGAGGCATAAACTGAAAACCTGGGCGCACCATGGGATGAGCTGGAAAAATGGGACAGCACCTTTCAGCAGAACATTGTTTTTTGAGCCAGGTTATTTTTTGTTGCAATAAGTATTTTATTAATACATTTCAGGGGATCATACTTGGGACCAAGTGGATGGAGGGAAATTCCACAAAATATAACTGCAATTACAGAAAACTGCGCAAGTCACAGATGCCAGGGGGTTTCTTGAGTCTGCCAACAGACAAAGTGCAGCTTCAAAAAGGGAGCATTTAAATGCAGTTTTGGACAATTGCATGAACAGACAGTGCCAAGTTTTCCCTCAGGGGAAAGCTCACAGGGCCCACAACTGCAATGTTAACGTGGGATGTCATCCTAGAGATACACAGGATGTTTAATCCAGGATTAAGGGATTACAGTTCCTTCTCCCAGGTTTCCAACATGTGGTACAGACAGGTTTCTAAAGCTCAGATGGCAAACAAGGACAATGGAAGTCATGCCTCCTTTAATGCTGTGCCATAAGCAGAACTAACTTGTCCCAGTATCATGAGGCATTTTCTGAGGTTAAATTTTAGGGGAGGGAATTAGTTGGCCTCAAACAACATCACAGTCAAACAGATCACACAGTTATGCACAGCAATATGCATCGGACTTAGTCTGGATTTTTTTCTGGTTTTGGAATAAAGAATAAAGGCATAGATTGACTGATCCAAGCCTTTAAGCACTTGTTGCAAAGTCATTAACAAAATATAAACTGTGTGCATGCAGGGCTCTGAAGGCAGATGGGTTGGGACAACGGGGATGAAGGGTATTGCAAATTCAGTATTTTTTGCTTGAAAAAAATCCATGAAAAAACACCAAAAAACACACACACACAAAAAAAAAAGAATTAGATGATGTCTTACAGAAACTGAATTTACCTCCCCTTGGCTCACACACATTAACACCTAGAGAACATCCCTGCAGGGATGTGTTAAGTAAAGGATAACTTAGAGGGTTTCTACTGCATTACGGAGGAATTTCCATTAACCTGAGAGTAAATGTGGATAACATGCTTTATGAATTTCTTAGTGGGCACTTTAACTGAGCTGTAAAATGCAGCAGTGTGAGATCACTTCAGATCATGCCATTACCAAGTTGCAGATCATCACATTAGAACTGAGCTGTGGTGACAGCTGCGAGTACCTGGATGCAGCTCCTTCCAAAGCTTCAGTGCAAGAAATACCACAAGAAACATAATTAGGACTTTGAAAAACGCAGCGTATAATGCTGAATAAAGCATGAACTTGGCTGGTGTTTGCTTTGAAGCTTGAATAACACCTTATGTTTCAGCATTTGCTACACAAGATGTACCTTGATCAATATCAAACCAAGATGTCTCTCCCCAAGCAGTGCTGTCCCTGCATGTGCTGCTGGTCTCCAGCAACAAATGCTACTCAAAAACATCTGAACTAAACAAAAACCATGGATTTGGGAATTCATGTTGCATCACTGTTCAGAACTCAGGTGTATTTGCCAGACAAACTCTTGGTTTGGTTCCCAGGGTCTGACAGGCAGCAGGGCTGCTGTTTGCCACCAATGAAACATTCACCCAGTGTTGTTGGAAGGTTATCTCTGGGAGTGCAGCTCAGCTGACTGCTGTCACACACCCCTCTTACACTGCTGCCAGGGGCTTTCAGGCTTCAGTCCCCAGGGCCACCATCCACCAAAGCCAGGGGCTGTCCCTGCAGCCCACCTGCACTGCCCACACCACAGTGACACAAGCCCCCTATGCAGGGAGGCAAAGTCTCTTTTCCAGCCACAGTTGTATCTGATGGGGCTGGATGCTTCTGCAAAAACACGGGTGCTCTCTCAGAGCATCTCTACAAAGGACACGTCTGTTACTGGTGACAACATGAGCAGAAGAAACTTTAAATGCCGTGTTATCATCAGACCATTCAGGAATCAAAAGATCCCTTAAATCAATACCTAAATCCCAATGCACTCTGTGCTGTAGTACCATATAAGTTAGTGCAGTCTTTAAGACCAGACAATCTAGGCTTTTATTTTCTAATGTACTTCTTTTGCTATTCTACTTCTCCCATTACTGCTGTTCCCTCTTTGCCCTTTCTCTACTCAGCCTCACAAATTGGGACAATAAAGGCCAGGAAAAATGTCTTTATGCTGCAAGAGTTTCATTTCTTAGAGTGGTGATCTTGTATTTAATGCACTTCAGGAACGGCAGTTTCTGTGTCAGGTTTCACCATTGCTGGTGAAGGAGAAAGAGTCTGAAGTTATTTACCTCTGGCCAAAACACCTTTGCTGTTCCTGTGGGAACTGAACCCTGCTTTCTCTTTCCACAGGCAGCAAACCTACTTGGCGTACATGCTTCTAGATATTATCCAGTCACATGAATGTAATGAAGATGTTTCATTCCAAGCCTCTGGGCAAAGAGGCAAATGAAGGGAACCACTTTAGAGGGATTTTGGAGAGGACTGAAATCATGGCTTCACAGACATCCTGGCCAATTATTCTCACTTATGGAAAGAGGCAAAGTTTTAAATCCCAGCAAACAAGCTTTTCACCACCAAAACAAGACAACTTTTCATTTCCCAGCTCACATGTACAGAAATAATTTGAAGACCACTTCTATGTGGAGAATGCATTTCTCACACCTGATAGCAAATACGTTCTGAAAACCCAAACCATTCTCTGTGACAATATTTACTGTAGGTCCGTTAGAGGAAGATTAATCATAAGGGGGTAACTTTTGAAGATGAGCTGTGTAGCACCTGGTTTGCACACTATTGTACTGAGCATATGTTTTCTGCTACAGTTGACAGGTGGTACATTTTTTTTTTATTCAAAACAATTAACATCAGGGTCAAAATGGTTGGATATCTTGCTTTTCTGTTCCAGGTCGGGAAAAATGTAATTAAAAATAATAGACATGTGCTGGCTTTTATTTTTAACAGGGTGCAAAAACAACAGTTAAACTGGAAGGAAGCAAGTTACAGTTTTGATGCCTCAAAAGGCAAATCCACACACTGGAGCTGAAAAGCACTTTTCCCTCTCAGGTGGCACAAGACAACATATATCTCACCTGGAAGTGTTAAAAAACTCTAACATCCCCCAAGCAGATGCAGGACTTCACCAGATGGTTTGGTTACCATGGTGGCACTCAGTCAACAGTTGGACTTTAAGATCTTGGAGGTCTTTTCCAGCCCTAATGATTCTGTGACTCTGTGATATATAGAAATTCATTAGTATCTTTCAGCACATGGGGGAACTGAGTTGTCTCATGGACAGAAGAGGCTCATTTCCCAGGGGTGTCTTAGCAGAAGCTTCCCTCTGGTCACTCCTGCATTTCTGTGGCTGGTGTGTACTCGACCACTCACAGAGCAATAAGGAAGATGATAACTCCTGTTTAACTTTGTTCCTTGTTTTTCTTCCCCAAAATACTTAACAAGTAAGCACAGAATTATTTTCTCCTGTTCTAAATAAATACTCCTTGAGGATTCTGTGCCTTCTAAAACCCCAGGCAACGTTTCCTTTAAAAATCTTCCCTGATTTTACCAAGTTCTAGTGCCCTTTGCTTATAGAGAACAGAGCACAACCCCTGAATTTGTCAGCATGTGCCCCCTCTTTGCCCATTACTCCTATAAATGAATAAAAAAATGTGTATAAATATCTTTCAAAATTCCAAATCATAGGAGGTTTGAAAATCCGCAAGGTCTACTCTTTCAAAAAACAGGGTTTTGTCTACTTTCTCCTAAAAGGATCTGGAATTTTGTCATTTTTTTATTATTATTTTCTGCAGTCAACAAGGGTAAAGAGAAGAAATGAAAAGGAAAAAATCCTCAAACAAAGCCATTGTGGAAAAGAGTAATAAGGGTAGTTCTAGAAGAATATTTTAAGGGGATTTTTATTCCCAAGGATCCTTACATTCTTCAGTTTACTAAAATGAACCCTTTAAACTAATGGCTAAGTAGAAAGTTAGTAAAATACTCAGTTAATTACAGATTATTCTCCAGTCTAAAGCACTCGTAGACTAAATTGAACCAGTATCTTAAGTGCACTTCTGTCATCTAGTGCAGGCAGAAATGAGATTAAAGTCCCCATCAAACTAAAAACCCACCCAGTTCATTCAAGCTTATTTACTTCATTGGGAAAAATTTGTAGCCACTACAGAGAAATCTATAACATGAAACTAATCTAAGAGAATAAATCTCTAAGCAAAGCTGGTCATTGAACTGCCATACTATGATCATTCCAACCAAAATGAATTTTAAAAGTAGTGCTGATTTATGCATTGAACTACCTAAAACTAGAATAAAGGCTAGTGCCTTGATAATGCACATTGCTAGAGATGTGAGAAAATAAACATCAGTGTGATATTTTGCATGAAACCTCTATTAATGCATCTATTAGAACTATTAATTATGTCCACTGCTATGTGATTTCTTAACCAGTTTCAATACAATACGGCTATTACCATTGTTCAGATTTATTTCCTGGCTTAATGTCCTATTTTAAATGTTAATTTCAAGCCATTTTGAACTCAGCATATAAACTCTCATTCCAGAAAGCATGTTCATTACATTATAGAAATGATCAGAAATTTTGTCATTAGCTGAGCTACAATCCAGCTTTTCAACCACACACCCTGATTTTCCCACTATTTAAGAAATATGTATAAATTTAAAAAAAAATAGAAAAAGCCTCTTAGGTTTGTTTAAAGGAAATTTTTGCACAGGGATCCTTTTCCTTATTTAAGTTGATGTTATTTAATTTTGGCTATTACAAGGTCCAAGGTATTCTCTGTAGAGGAATATTAAATACATGGGTCGGTCACTGATGGCTGATGACTCAGGGAAAAGCAGAATCAGAATATCCTGAGCTGGAAGGGACCAACAAGGACCATCCAAGGTCAGCTCTTCGTCCTTTATAGGACACCAATGTTGCTGTTTTACACCAAAACAACACAGACTGAGATTCAGAAGGCTAAAAAATGACCCTTTATTTTGGGATGTGTCTCCCTTATATACTATTATACACGGACCAACTTGATTGGTGAAACCAAGGCAAACCTCTTTAATCACATTGGTCAAACCAGAGGGACATCAGAAGGAATGAACGAATAGGTACAGTTACAAAAACATTCCTCTTGTTTACAGAACTTCCCTGAATTTTAGAAAAAAGCAAAACCACCTCAGGCATGGAACCAGGGCTCCAACAATCCCAGCAGGGCTGAGGAACTGTCACAGACNGAAGGCTAAAAAATGACCCTTTATTTTGGGATGTGTCTCCCTTATATACTATTATACACGGACCAACTTGATTGGTGAAACCAAGGCAAACCTCTTTAATCACATTGGTCAAACCAGAGGGACATCAGAAGGAATGAACGAATAGGTACAGTTACAAAAACATTCCTCTTGTTTACAGAACTTCCCTGAATTTTAGAAAAAACCAAAACCACTTCAGGCATGGAACCAGGGCTCCAACAATCCCAGCAGGGCTGAGGAACTGTCACAGACCCTCACACACCCCCTGCCCTGCCCTGCCTCAAACCCAACACCTCACTTGCAGTGGCACCAGGGCTGAAATCACCCCCAGTGTGAGGCAGGAGCCTGCAGGGCCTGTTCCCCCAACTGCAAACTCACAACTTAACCCAGCATCTCAAGGGGATTCCTACTTCTGGCTGTGAGAGGCCAGTGTGGCAGTGAGGAGAAAACTCACCTTGATGAGCTTTTTTGGGAGTGACCAATTCCTGCTGCTCACAGCAGCCAGTTCCATGCACAGACCACTCTGCTGGTTCATGGCACCCAAATCACCCTGACCTTTTTCCAAACTCAAATGCACGTGGTGACAAATAATCCTTAAGAATCCTTAAAATAAGGCCAAACATTTTTGCTTCAGGTCAGGCACAGGACTTGTGGGAGAGATAAAGTCTTTCTCTTTTGTGGAGCTCACCAGCACACTGCAGAGTGAGGGAACTGCAAGAACTCAAGTCTTTGCATAAATCACTGTGATCTGTCTCTCACCATGCAGCTCTCCCTCACCCAGCACATCATGACACAGCTGACGTTTCTTTTTTATTCCCCAGGACATTCTGAAGCCAATCAACCTGTTGCACAAGTTAATGGGTTGAAGGAACATCCTGACAGGTAGAAAACCTGAAACAACGATTTTGCTGTATCTTCGTATTTTAAATGCAAGGTATGAACATAGTGTGTTGAGAAAAAATTTATTGATAAAAGCAAAATTTTAGATGAATAATGACTGAATCCAGAAGCCCTGGTGTGATGGTGTATTGTTTTTGAGCATGCACAGCTAAAATCCACTCCAGCTAATAAGACACTCAAAAGTCAAGTTTTTCTCACCCACTCACACTGTGCTTCCAAAATTCTGATTTTTTCATGATACCACTTCTGTTGATGTGACCTGAGGAGCTTGAGGTAGCTCCTACATTATGATTTAAGCAATAACACATCAGATTAGGGATCTAATCAATTATTCTTGCATTAGAACCCCCACCAGCAGGAGGAAGGACATTTCAGACCTATTGATCTCAATGGGCTTGATTCATTTCATCTGTTTGGATGTGTTTTTGCAGATCATAGGATGGTGTCCAAGATGCTCTTTGCTGGTACTCATTGAAATGAAGTACTCTCTTAGTTTTGCAATTGCCTTGGGGCCCCAGGAAAACATTTTGGAGTAATTCTCTTTCAAATGGGAGTGCGTGTGCACGTGTGTGTGTGTAAAAACTTCATTTTCCACCTCTTATATAACAGAAGGCCACAATCTAGCCCAAAAGAGACAGGAAACCTCAACTGGAAAAGTAATTCTCCTACTACTCAGCAGCTCACAGGAGCCCTACATTCCATTTTTGAACATTTTACATAGTGGGTGAGAGTTTTCTCTGAAGTGGTCAAGCTGGCGGTAGGGACAGTAAACTCCACCTCCAAAGCTTGTCACCCACCAGACTCCCTATTCACAGAAATGAAAGGAACAACCATGTTAAAAAGTACATTACTTGAATACTTTCACTTGGAGCAGAGGAATCTCCATAATTTTTCCCAGATTTAAATCCCAATTTGTCTCTTGCCAACTATTTCAAAGCAAGCTCCTTACTGAAAAAAATATCAGGAACTGCAAAAAAGATTTCGTAGAATTTTATCCTGCCTATCCAGAACAGCTCAAGTAATTGAACTATTTTCTCCATAGAATCTGCCAAGGCAAATAGTCTGTACCATGGGATAATGATCCACATCTCAGACCAGAATGAAACTGAAATGAGAGCAGAAAAGAGAGAAAATGGGTATGGTCCAATTATTGTAGTTCTAAAGAAAAGGAACAAATAACCATGATATTATATTTGCATCATTAAATATGCTTTAATGTAGAAAACCATGTTTTAAGAGGATCCTCTGGTCAGAGCTGTGTAACAGAAGCCATCAAACTTCACTTTGAATTCTTGCTTATGATTCTAATGAAGTGCTCTGACTTAAGGGCACAACCTGTGCTAAGATAAAACCTTTTTGGCTCTGTTTTGACTGGATGCCACAGAATCCTATTGTTTCACTTGAAAGCTTGTTATCAGGGATATTCCATCTCAGACTAAAAGTGTGCTTTCCTTCTTAGTATTTGCCTGATTCCATCTTTCAGCTACTGCCTCCTGCAAACCCCACTGCTTAGTTTTGGCACGGAATAAAATAAAAATAGAAGGAAACTAGAAATAAACCTGCAATTTATGAACCCTTGTGTATAAAATGCACATCCCCTGACCACGTCAGGAAATGCTTTGCTCAGTATCTCTGTTCCAGCCTGAAAACCACTCCTGGAGCCTTTGATGCTCTCCAGAGCTAAACCCCAGCCTTTGACTCCCCAGCAGAGCAGGCAGGGCTGTCAGGCCCTGTAAAGCAGCATCATGACAACACTTGTTTTATGCACACAGGAGTGCACAAGGCAGCCCTCAGTGAAGTGCAGCATTATGTAAGAAGGAGACTTGTACAAGAGTCTTGAAGAGAGAACACACATCTCTGAGCAGGGGGGGGAAACAGTGAGGCCACACCCCCTGCCTGGGCTCAAAAAACCAGTTTTCCACACAGAATGCAGCTGAAAGAGCCACGGCTCTGTGTGGCATAAGGGGTTCAAAGCCTTCTGCAACAATTGCACCCCAGGCCAGCAGGGAGCAAGCCCAACTTCCCAAGATTGCCAGGCTCTGGCAAGGAGGATCCAGCTGTGCTGCTCTGCTGCCTTTCCTCCTGCGAGGGACAAAACACTGGGGACTTTGTGCAAGCAGAGAGCAGCTCCCCTGCTCTGTCCCAGACCCAATCCCATGGGAACACAGGTGCCATGGGCTTCCCCCTGCCCTGCCCATCTCCTCTGACAGCCCTGGCCAGGCTCACAGGCTGTGTGCTTGTAAACAGCTCCTCTTCTGCCCTCCCCTCGCCTTCCCCCAATAACCTTCCCTCTTCTGACACACTCTGCAAGTGTTATTGCAAATAAAATTCACACAAAGACACTCCCCAACCCCATTAAGCCCTCCTGAGCTCTCATTCTAACATTTTACACAAGAAATGCACTTTGGCCCAAGAATGCCACAAATCAATAAGCACTATTTGAGCTGAGTATCTAGTGTTTCATGTAGGCTGTAGCAACTTCAAACTGTAAAGAATGAGCTGGGGCTATTTTGTCACCATTTATTATGTTGATTGTGTATTTATTCCTTGAAGCAGGATTCTGCTTAATGTTCTGTGCTTTCAAAAAGCCTGGCAGCTGGTCTAAATGAGTTATAGACCCATTTGCCACCAAATCTAAGCCCAGAGCCAGATCAAAGCCAGATTAAAAAAAAAAAAAAAATCATTTTTCTGTCACAGACTGGATGGCTTCTTCTCTGCCCTGTAAATAAAATTGATATTATTTCATCCAACTTCTATTTTCTCCTGATCAAAATATGATTATGTCTAATGCTATCCTGTCCAGGGCACTGAAGTTATACGAGATGTGAAAGCTTATTGATGTATTCAATTACTGGATGCTGCTCCATTGTCTGCTGAGCAGAGATGCTCAGTTATCAGTTCTTTAGAGCTGTACATTTCTGCCTAACAAAGTCATAACTCCCACAATTACCTGCCTGATGGATGGAAAACAGAAATATCTCATGAGTCCAATGTTGTTATCAGCTCTTCTCCATCTCTAAAATTGCTTTATATTAATGAGATTAGGGCTGTGAAAGAGGTGGCACAAGATTTAATTATTTATATTTTTTTCCTCCCGTGATAGCAGCATGCTCATGTTTCTTGATCTGCATAATGGTTTTTCTCTAGTACAGCGTTTCCCCAGTAAGAACAAGATGAAATGTGAAAAGCAATGAAACATAACCTTTCCGAAGGCTTATGTAGCTAAAACTTGCATCTGTATTTTCCCCCCATCTAAACATCTAACCCTTACATCAGAATGGTTGTCATAAGACTCCTTAGGAGAACCTGCACTGAGAGTATAAAAATGACACCATTGCATTTAATTAGACTGAAACACACAGAGTAATTCTCAGGGGCAGGCTGCATTAACTGCAGGTAGTCACATTGTGTATAAACATCTTGAAATTCAGTGACATTTCTCTCTCTGTAGCTTTCCAGCAACAACTGTCCATGCTTTAAAACAGTACCGAGTAATGAGTTGGCATATGCAAAATCCTGCTCGCCAAATGCCAGTGCACTCTCACCTATACTTTTTCCCCAGGAAACCTAGTTGGAGCCTATAAAACCGCTGGAAGTGCATTTTTACCTCTTCCTTATGCTTGCGAGATATTTTTTCATCAGAGACACTTTCTCTTACTACAATTTACTGTGACGAGAGACAAGGAGAGGTATTTTCCACAGGGTTGTTCTGGGATGTTATGCCTGCAGAAAGCACTCAGATTTTAATATAAACAATATAGCTGTGATACAGTACAACTGCCCTAAAGGCTGTTGAGGCTGCTTTTGTGTTTATTATTTGTGCTGCACAAGAAAGCATTTCAGCTTCATCATCACTAAACACAGCAAATTCCAATCCCACAAGGAAGAAGATACTGCGCAACTCAAGCACGTGAAGATTACTCTGAATGTGTAACAACCAGAAAAAAATTCTGGTCCAAACTAGGCTGTTTAGAAATTCTGATGCCCCCTGAAGCATGCAGCAAAAATATTTGCCCAAGTAAGAGATTAAATTTTCCCTCCTACACATTTAGCAATAGGTGATCTTGACATGGTCCAGCCCAGGGTGCAGTTTGGATGCTCAGGCTCCCTTGGCACCTCGGGAGTTATTAGATCAGTCAGCAACTCCTTTTGGCACTCCTGACTGTCTGCTCATGCAGTTGGTGACATTTAATTCATCACCCTCAGCTCCCAGGAGGTGGAATTATGGAGCTCTTCAGAAGTGACCGTGTGGCCCCCGTCCCTCCCACCTGCTTGTCTCCCTCTCTAGAGGGGCGTCTTCCAGAAAAAACGGGTTAAAGTGTCACTGCCACACAGATGATTTCCAGCAGTATCTCTCCCTCCCAGCTCATCATTCTGTAGCAGTCTGACTGCTGTCACCCTCCTTTATTATATACAGCAGATGACAGGAGTAATCTTTAGTTCAGAGATGACAGTTTGTGTTATAAACATCTGAGGATGATGTAAGCAGTGCTGCTTGACATCACTGGCACACAGCTTGAGGTAACCCAAACCACTGCCAGTGATACCCACATCTTCCTTTAGACCCTACATTTATTTGGGGTATCATTTATTTTAATACAGTGTTGTTGCCAGTGTTCAGCCTGTTGAACATTTTAGGAGGGAGATCTGTAACGCTTAAAAATCTATACTGCACTTCTTACTGAAAGGCAAATAGACATTTTTCACATCAGAGTAGTTTAAGCAGTATAGATAAAATCCTGGGACAACAGCTTTGAACACCAAATATCTGCATTTATTTCCTGATTAATCACTTTACACTTTTCTCTGTATCTTAAATATTGTTTCCTTCTTTACTCAGGAACCTGTAACTCTACCGTAAGGAACTGAGAACCAAGATAACTCATCAGTATTTGTTTAGAAAGCATATGTTAGCATGTGAAGTGGAACTACTTATGACATTTTCAAAAAGCTATGAATAATCACATATCATTAAAAGTGTTGATTGAGACAGTGCTTTGCCATGACATTTTTAATCTGTGGCATAAGTAAATGCAGACTCTCCCTAGCAAAAGGAAAAAATTCTGGATTTCATACCCCAAAGTTTTCTGTCTACTCTCTCCTAGATGTAAAATAAAGAAAAGGGAGGAGTTGCTGGCAAATCCAATAGCAAAACTTCCATTGATTTCAGTGGGATCAGGTTACCTGCAAGTGTGGTAATTTCCTAAAAAATAAAGGAGTACATGTTGCCCTTGGCAGGGAGATCAATGCTTCCTTTCCATTCACACACGGAATCTTTGGGTAGCTCTACACTCTTCACATCAAGAAGGTGCTTTATTTGCTGAATTCAGAACATCAGCCTACTCTTTGTTGAGACAGCAAAACAGTAGTTTCGTGTAATGTAGACGCTGGGAATAAACCCACTTGTTTAGAGAAATGGTTAAGACTCAAGTGTGTGAGAAATAGAAAGAATAAAATTTAGCCAGCACAATGCAGGGGAGAACTGGAGCACCAGAACACAGAGCAAGCTCCTCATACCCCATGTGATGGGAGCTGATGGATTTATCACCATCATATACCACGGATGAACTCAGTGTTCTGAGCTGCCATTTCAAACAGACCTGATGGGCACCAAGACCCTACTTATTTCCAAACATATCTACTCTAAACAGGAAACCACTGCCTGGGAAGGGGCAGGAATTTCTGAGCTGTTTCCTTAGTGACCAACAGGAATGAAATAAAATACATTGTACAGAACAGTGTTTCATATCCTGAACACCAGGCAGCAGTATTTTAAGGAAGTTTAATTCCTGCAAAGCTAAACCGACTATTTTAAAGTTAAAAACTACTAACAGGGATACAACATGTGCTGCTAACACTTCTGAAAGTAATATGCTAAAGCATATTCCACCAGGTTGTAATCGAGTTGGAAGTACTTTAGGCTGGATTTTATTTCTGAAGCTCATGTGCTCCACCACTACACTCTAAGAAATGGCCAGAAATCCCTGCTCATTATAAACATGAAAATATTTATAGTAGAATCACACCCCCTTATTCTCCATGAGACCACAGCACCACAGGAATGGGGGCAGAATATTGGTTAAACAACAGGGCTCCACCAGACCTTCATAGGAACATTCAGTTTGGACTTTAAGAATAAAACACTTTCTCACTAGGATTTCTGGGTTACTTCCTCAGGAAATTTCAGTCCAGGATGACAACTAATTAACTTTCTCCAGCTGGAATAGTCTGCCAAAATCTCAAGCAACTGAAAATGGGGTGCAAAGTACTCCTTGAGGCTGACCAATGTGTCCATGTCAAAACAGGCACTGCTATTAAGAAGCCTTTCCATATTAAATTCTGTACTCTAAATTTTTGAGTCATTTGACTTCCCAGTTATATTTTAAAGCCAGTAGCACAGTTATAGATATCAAAATATCTTGTGGTGAATAAGAAATGAGAAATGCACAGACTAAAATAGATTCTCGGCAATGTTTTCTATGTGCCATTCATTTCAGACCTAATCCAGAATTCACTGAATTCAGAAGAATTGTATTCATTATATTTGGATAAAGCCATTATTCATGAAACATACTTCTGCTTCTGAGCATGCTCTGATTAAACACAAAAACACATCCACATCTCACAAGGAGCAAGTAGTCAAAGCAAACAATTTACAAGCTTTATTTACAAGATCTATGCAGTCAACACCAAGGAATATATAATCCCTTTGCTGCAATCAGAGTCAACACACACATCAGAGGGACAGAAAACTAAGACAAAATTGGGAGTGCATAAATTTTCATTGCATGGTTTAGCCAGAAACTAACTGGACAGAAATTCATTTGATCAGGCTTGTTTTATGTTTTATGTAGGAAATAGGTAGGTTTTGGACAAGGAAACCTGAGCTTTAAAAAGCTGTTCCACCTCCCTTTCTTCCCTTCTCACAAAAATTCCTTTTCTTCTTTTCTTCCCCCACAACATTGTTAAAAAGCAAACACATCAGAACTTCCACTTTGACGCCTGGGAGCACAGGAAGAACATAAACCCCCAAATCAACAACCCTGTTGGATAAAACAGCATCCAGAGGGCTGCAAGCAGCCAGTGCCCAGTGCTGGCAGCAAAGAATCACGCTGCTTTGCCCTGCCATGTCCAAAATGACTGATAATTGCCTCCTGCAAAAGCACTTGAACTCCACAGGAAGGCTCTCCAAGCTGCTGAGGGGTGTGAGGCTGCCTGGAGCTGGAACCCCCCAGGGACCCTCACACACTTCATGGGGTCCTTCTCCACTGGCAGCCGCTTTTCAGAGCTCCTGGATTTTGTGAGTTTAGAGCAGAGTCATTAAAAACTTGGACTAAAGCTACTGCCCTTCTGCCAAGCAGATCTGTGTGTGAGGGTAGTGTCACTGGTGGAGGTGTTTGTTTTGAAAAATCAACCTTTCAAGCTTTTATTGCACAGTGAATTATTCAAACATCACATATCAAATAGTTCAACAGGATACAGGTGGAACTTTATTTGTATTTACACTGGTACTACTCTTCCTGTAGCTTAAGCCAGAGGTGAAATCTGAGACTTCTGGATTTGTTTATTGGCTGAAATGAACATTTGGATGTTGGTTTTGTCCCTAGAAAAGAGTCAGACAAAATGGTCAAATAAACATCTCCTTTAAAACTCCATTCTTACATAACTCCAAAAAACAGCATTGAATATCTGGCTTATCCAGATTAATTTTCAAGTGTATAGTTTCATTTCTGCAATAGCATGCAATGCAATATTGTTTAATGCTGTAAAATAGCATTCCCAGGATGCTGAATTATTATCAACTACACCTTTTGCAAATTTAACCTCACTCTAGAAATTTCACTGAGAGGAAAAACTCATTAGCAATTAAATATTGCCCCAAAAGTGATTAACAATATTAATGATAACAAAAAAGAGTACAATTATACTTTCTGGATGTCCAATCTGCAGAAGTAAAAACATGCCATAGAAATAGAATATGGCAAATTACTGGTTTTCAGAAATAGCTGAGGAGATTTGTTAACACAATAATAGCACTTATTTCAACTCCTTTAATATAAAATGAAAGCTGCAGTGTTTTTCAGAAACAGAGTTCAACAGCAGCACCTGCCAATGCACTTCACTTCTGTATGCCAAATTCATAGGCAGAAAATCTTTACTCATTTAACTTCACAATTTTAACAAAATAAAGACTGAACTCATGCCAGAGCTGAAAAAAAAAAATCTAAATCTTGTTGAAGTTCAGAGAAACAATCACATTTGATTTGTTTGCACTGAAATATTGCCTTTGACTCAACCCTCTTGTGTTGTAGATGGTCATAAATTTTAAGCCTCAAGAGGTTTTTACGGTGTCATCCTTTTTAAACACTGATATTCTGCTTTTTTGCAATACTTTGCCCCAAAATCTCACAAGCCATAATATTCCTAACCTCGGAGTCAGTTCAAGGGGATGCAGTTCTTAAAATGAGCCTCTATTAAAATTCCTTGCAACTGGACCACAGGATTTGGCAGTATCAGCAATAACCATTAAACCCAGCCAAAAACATTCTGACAGAAATCTGGGGTTTGACCAGAGAGAATATTCACGAGACGTGTGCAGTTTTCTTTTAAAGGAGCTTTCCTTGGAGAGAGAACTTCTCCTGATTGCTTTTGGTTTACAAAAACAAGAAGTTGACATTTTCTGCAGGAAGTACAGCATTTTCTGATTAGCTCTAATAGCCACTTTTGGGAGCTGCTGCAATTTATCCCAGCATTTGAAGTAGCTGAGTGTCATTAATTGCTATTCACCAGGGTATTCAAGGTACTTGGTACCTGGTAAAGATGGGATGGAAATCAAACTGCAGGCCAGGGCTGAGCAAAACACTTCAGCACACAAATGAGAGCTGAGCTGAACACAAATTCTGCAAATTGTTGGCCTGGAATTGTGTTTTTTAAACTGTGGAAGATATGTCAGACCAAGGGCTAATTTAAGCATATGATAGCAAACCATGTGCCCATTATTTGAATTTCTACTCTCAAAAGCAAGATACCATTCTCATACATAAAATTTTCTGCAGTAAAGTTTTCCAATTTTTTCCCTGTATCAGTGTCTTTTCTCTTTTCTCTTTTCCTGTTTCTCAAAAATGCTCCCTCCAATCTAAATATCTCAGCCTTATATTAAGAACACATGATCTTGTTACACTGATAAACCAGACCTTGATAATGCCCAAGCTGCAGTAATATGTAATTCTTGTCAAAAGAGTCACTTATTTAATTTCCCTTGCTCAGAGATGTGCTCTCTAAGTCAGTTTCTGATGGAAACAAATGAAGGCAATGATTTGCCTTGAATAATAAAGCACCTGCAGCTGTTTGCAGCATTTAGAGTGATGGCTTATCATTAGCAGAAACCCTTAGATATTCCATGCCTTGCAGGTAGGACACCAGGTCTGTGTTATTTACCTCACTTTCTCATCATTTTCTAATAACAAGAACATCAAGGGTGCAGCACATACATCACCTGCCCAGGAGTCTGGATTTGCTTTAGATACTGACCTCTGAATAAGACCCCTCTGCCCCCAAATGTCAATAGGAAAGGTTTTCTTAGACTTGAATCATGTAGAATCTATAGAGCAGGTCTCCCTTCTGGGTCTGTGGTGGGAGCTGCTCTGTGGCTGGGCAGAGGCAAATGGTAAATGCTAAATCCAGCAAGGATTTTAACAGCAATTGTACACTCAGGTGTTCCCTGAGCTGGCACAGCTTTGAGAACCAACTGTCAGGTTTGTCTGTCTTTGTTCTCAGCAGTCCCAGGGAGGTGAAACCTACACACAAATCCTGTGCAGACTGAGCATGGAGCAGCAGGAATGCTGTGGGAAAGGCTGTGGGGCTGTGCCAGCCAGCTGATACACGAACTGGAAGCAGCTTTTGCTCTGCAGTCATACAGCAAGCAACTCAGCTTCATTCAAAATAGATTAACTCATTACAGAGAACAGGAGAATAAATTGCACTGGAATGAGTGAGGGATTTTCAAGGGAGTTAATGCACTCTAAAACACCAAGAAGCTCCTGTAAAAGTAGAAAGGATGAATTTGTAGCAGTATAATTTACAATTTAGAAAGTTCAAATAATTACATATGAATCGCTAAAATATTCATTAAGGGAAAATCCCTTTACTTTCTAGAATAGCTTTAGTTCTTGAGCTATTCTACAAACACAGCCAGGTGAACCAGTTACTCGTCACCACCATTCAAATCACTGGTGACCCCTTAAGAAATAAAAACCCCATCCAGTTATTAGTGTTTCACATGGCTGTGACTTTGAGTCAGCATTTTCTCTTGCTGCAAACTCACCAGTCACAGCTCCAGTGCAAAGCTAATACTGGATCAGTTACTATAATTAACAAGATCAATAATAGGTTAACAAGAATTCATATTTCCTCCTGGGATAAGCTGTGCTGCACTCACATAGCCCTAAACTCCAACAGAGCCACAGCTGAACTCAGCTGAACATTAACATTCAGGTGGCTTGGGGCACCAGGCATAGCACAGAAGAGCTTTTCTGCCAATACTCACAGGATTCCCTTTCCCATCCCAGGTTTGCTTGGGATGGATAGTTATCAGAGCACAGAAACTAACAGGGCCTGTGCTCCCAGCCCTCCCTGTGGCCTCACACAGCCATGCCCTGGTCCCTGAAATGCCACCAGCCCATCCCAGCACACGTCCATGGGCTGTACCTGCTGCTGGTTTTAGCAGCGTGGTAACTACACTTGGTTCCTGTGTCCCTGAGCATCCTGCACAGCTTTCTCTTGTCCTGTCCTCTGTTTATTTGGGCTAAGACTCTGCTGCCTTTAATTTCCTCGTACCCATGAAAGGCTATTCCCAATTCCTCTGCTCCCCCTCCTTCACCCTTCCGAGCCCCTGCTCCTTCCTAGCAGCAGCACCCTGGCAGACATCACAGAGGACACCTGACTGTCCCACCAGTCCCAGCCCTGGCCCACCTGTCTGGAGGCTCCTCAAGCCAATTCTGCCTTTGCTGCACCCCTGTGCATCATCATCCAAACCCACAGCTGCTCTCTGCCTGGAGCGCTGGGCAATGGAGGAGGGCAAGTGCCCAACCTCCTCCTTGGCAGGGAGAGGATCAGCTGGGGACAGGGGCAGCTCTGGACAAACACAAGCAGCTTTCCCAGACAGATCAGCCTGGGGAAGTGCCAGCAGACACAAAGGAGCAACAATGTGCAGACAGCATGACACTGCTCTCCCCTGGTGAGAGGCTGACTTTGGTAATCAGGAGATTGCTTGGCTTTATTTGCCCCTTCATTCGGGGCATGGGAGAAAAGCTGGGAGCTGGTGTGCAACAGGAACAGAGGGAATGGCTCCTCTCCTTTGCACAGTGATTGGAAACAGCCACAGTCATCCAAGGAGGTGAGAGAAACCTGTTCACACCACCCACACCACAGTCCTTCCTTTGCTCCCTCTGAAGGAACATGAAATCCTGGAACACTAGTGCTTGAGAATTCACCTAATATGTGTCCTCAGCCCCCAAATCAATGTCAAATCTATTGCCAGCCTTTAAAAACTCTGAGGATGGAGGCATTTATCATCCTTCTTGGTTAGACTACACATAAAAGTTTAGAGATTTTAGGTAACAGCGTGCAAGCTCCTACAACAAGTTTTGCAAGCCTGTGCACAGGGCTGTTATCATATTCAGTAACATGGGCCTTCCCTTTTGCTGTGGGTTGCTGAACTAATATGAAATTCTGATTGAATATGTGCTGCCAGTGGAAAAGCTGGAAATCAGTAAACATACTAAGAGCAGGCTGTCTCTGCAAGAGCACCAGGCAAAGGGCTGCCACAGGGAAAGAGAGAAAAGCTTGAAGAAAAGCGTCAGAGTGAACAAGCTCTGCTAAGCCCTCTGGAATTGCTGTGGGAAAGTCTGCCCTTCCTCACAGGGATCCCTGCAGTAGTTTGAAGCCAGTGGGTAACACATCATCTAATGGCTATTGCAATGAGAGCAGAAAGAAGAAAGACAGAGAGGAAGAGATTATTTTTGAAGCTTTGCTCTCACTAACAAGGCTTTTCTTCTCCGTGAAAAGTATCACATCATCTTGGGTTTCTTACACTACTGGAGCTTTCTGCACAACCTTTCAGATTGTAGTTTGGGTTTATTCCATGTCTTTGACACGACCTTGAGGGCTGTCATTCTGCAGCAGCCTGGTTTTGGGGATTGGCTTGGCTGAAGTTTGCCATCTGCAAGGCATTTCTCAGTTTCCTTCCACCAGCCTCCCTCAGACTGTGTGCTGAGGTTACTTACCAAACACATGCAAGTTTTACAGTCCCCACAGAGCTACCTTGCCCCTCAAAGGCTTTTCTCTTGCATTAAAGCTCTCCTGAGAACGCTTTCCATGGTCTGAGATGCAAAAGCATCACTTCCCTGAGGAGTAATGAGAGCTCCTGGGTGATGCCCAGAGGCTGTGCTCACACAAGCTCACTGTGCCAGGGGAATCAGTGCTAATTATTAGACAACAGCAGTGGCCCTGCTCTCATCCAGGGCAGGACCCCCCAACCCATGTTCAGTTTATCCTGACAAGGAGCACCTTTCACAATGCTGCAGACATGGATTTGGCCTCTCCTCCCCGTCCTTCACCAGTGCCTTCAAATGGGTGTTTCATCCAAGCACAGACACGTCCCCTGGCACTGTCTGTTGGAAAACCCTGATTTTCCTGAACCAGTGTAGCAACAACCAGACAGAAGTAGCAGGGTGGAGAACAGCCCTGTGCTTGTCTCACTGCAGGCACAGCACAGCAGGGCAGAATTCCATCCTTTAAAGACAATACAACCATTATGTGGGCAGGAGTTCAGGATATACTGGAAAATAACCACATGGAGAAAACACAGTTCAAGGGCTACATTTGTAAACATTTGCTGGCATCTAGAACCCAGTCAAACCTCATCACAATTCATGCAGTCACGCCAGAAGCTAATCATCAGCCTCGCTATTATTTTTAGTGGTTCCCAAGTGATGACTGGGCATGAGCAACATAGAAATAAAGTTCTGAATTATTTATGGCGCTCAAAACACAACAAAAATGCTGGCCCTTCTTGTGTGCATGCTGACTCCTGGATTAGGAGCAGAGAGTGGAAATTAGGATTAGGATCAGCAAGTGGAAAGAGTCAGGACAGAGGTTATGATCCAATTTTCTTTTTTAGCAGCCCCCTTGATTTTGAATTATGTTTTATTTTTCGCACATCAAGATTCACACGCCAGGCTTCAGGAGATCTGCACTCAATTTCCAGTTCTTCTACAAATCTAATACAGCTGTGACCAGAACGTTCTATTTCTCTATGACTCAGTTTGCCACATATGAGAAAGAAGCTAATTTTCAAAATATATCACTAAGAATAAATGAATAACATTTTAATTGCCTGGGTATTATTGTGCTGGTCTATGTGAGCAGAGAAATAGCTCAAGACAGTGTTCATGTAGAAAAGGTTGTAAGACAAACCAGCTTTCTAGATCAAAACAAACAGATCTAATTTCAAATCAGAAATGGTTTTTATATTTATTTAATTATCTTACCATCAATGCTTTAATATTTTTTCCCCAGAGGGAGGATGTTCAGCTTTCTGGAGTGATTTTACAGATGCCTCTTTTAAGCCTTAATTTCTCTGAATTAACCAGCCAATTTCAGGACTAAATAATACGGTTACAATTGTCATTCATTCAGAAAAGCAATTTAATTTTGATCAGGACCTACCCCTCGGGTTTGAATTCAAATTAAGATAGGCCACAGATTCTGAATGTAGTTATTGCTAAAATGGAAGAGATCTTGCTGCACACAAGAGACTTGTGGACTCTTACCATGCCAAAAATTCATGTCAGATAGAGAGTACTTGAAACACAATCCTCATTAAAATGGATGGTAGCATTCATGTTCTGGAAACACAAAGAATAGAGACTAATGGATTTATCCATGGAGAGTGCCACAATGATCTGTACCTTGTCCTTGGTAAAACAGCCTTCCCACAATCCTCCTTCCTTCATTCAACTCCTAACAAACAAGATGCTGTAGCTGAAAAGAATTCCCTGAAATCCAAGCATCCCAAAATCCTAAAGCTGTTTCCATCCAGCAGTATGGGGTGACACAGGTAATGACACTTTTGACTCTGCTCCAGTAAATCCAAAACTGGCTTATCTTT
Organism: Hylia prasina; assembly: GCA_013397195.1. Taxonomy (NCBI): domain Eukaryota; kingdom Metazoa; phylum Chordata; class Aves; order Passeriformes; family Sylviidae; genus Hylia; species Hylia prasina. The sequence continues at coordinate 259,703 of VYXD01015114.1, read as the reverse complement.
TAATACCTTCCTGTAAGAAAATGTACATCTGAAAAGTATGCCTCCAATATCTATATTAGGAATATGTTAATAAAAGTACACCATAAAAATAAAAAGCCTGCACCAATGAAAAGCCTCAGTTGCATCATATTAAACATGTGTGATTAGATGGAATCAAATTTCATTCTTTTCAACTGTAGTGGTTTTTAAAAAAATAATTTCAAGTGATAGCATTTATCATCATGTACCTTTCTGAAAGGAGAATACACTGACTGGTTCACTGTATTTTAAAGCTCCTGTGATAAAGACAGAAATTAGACATTTGCATGTGAAAAGTTCTGCAGAGGAATGCTCTTACTTATGCCAGTAATTCTGTGATTGTCAGCCCAGTGACCTCTGAATAGGCATTATACACATCTCTACTATCTCAACAATCATCTGTCTTAAATATACCCATCATAGACACTAACTTTATTTAGAGATCAACCCTATAAAGATCACAAAAAAGGGATTAAGGAGCCCAGCCTTCCCATGCCAGGTGATTCAACACATCGATGAAGGGGATCACTTTTGGCCCAGTGCTCCATATTTCATTGCCCCTGACCTTGGAGGTAAAAGTCAGCGTCTGAGCTGCTCTAAAACTGGTATTTCAGCCACGTTTCTGCTTCACTGCTGGAACACAGAATTACAGGACCATAAGGAACGTGGAGAGGTCACAGGGGTGGCAGGGATACAGCATCAATCACAGGTGTCATCTGTGATCTGAAGTTAACTATTTCCAAGGAGAGAGGTTCAGATTCACTCAGGACTGAAGCCCTGGCAAACACTCCCTGCAAGGGATGTTGCTCCCCTGCCTAAGCTGAACTTGCTCTAATCACTTGTAGCAGCTCCACATTTACCTATTCCTTTCTCCTTAGCAAAAATTCCATGCAGCTCAAGGTCTGCTGGAGAAAAGCAGTACCTGTGTTGTAACAAAAATTGCAGTTTTCAAACAAATATTCTCATTTCTTTTGCCCAAAAAATAGCGAGCTACAGCAGTTCATTTTCAAAATACTAGTGGCAATGAAGAACTGTTCAAGGATTGCAGCACTACAAAGGAATGGAGCCTTCCAGTGCCTTGTCTGGCAGGAGGAACACAGAATTTATCTGAGCAAATGCAGCTTCAAAAGAAGAAATAAGCCCATAAAGTCGTGTTGATTTTTCTATAGAGGTGGAATTAATTAATTGCTTCAAAAGGAATTGGAGTTTTTACCCCTCTTTCCTTGCCAGCAGAGACTTTTAAGAAGCCAGGCAGGAAAAGTCAGCTGGGTGTAACTCTGCACAAATCCTTCCGACCTCTGCATCACTGCTGCTGCCACCGGGAGCCAGTGCTCCCTTGGGATACAGCCCTTGGATTTGGGGGTGTAGCTGTGGGAGAGGAGGGCTCTGCCCCACCACAGCATAAAGTCAGAAGGGATATCTCAGTTCCTGAGGACTGAAGGTCCATCCAAATGACCCAACAAGAGGGTTTTTTTGCCAGGAGATTTTTTTATTGCACTGTTCACACCTGTCTGTACAGATGATAAATAAGATTTTAGTGTAGGAGGGAACATTACACCATTGCTCAAAGGCAGACATGGTTTTAAAAGAGATATTCTAACCCACCCTCTTATTTTTATTTTTGAGAGAGTGAATTTTAGTTGAAGAAACTTCTGTGTGCAGCACAAGACAAGGAATCACAGCCTGAAATAGGGATTTCATAACTTAGAACTGTTCCACATGGCTGCTCATTCAATACATATAATTCATTATTAAATCCCAGCCCTGCTTGCTCACTGTCTTGTTCCTAGTATGGGCTGGATTTAATTTGAAATGTTTTTTAAATGGTCACTAACAGCATTTAAATATGAACCTATAGAAGTTTGGTTAGGCAAGGTTCAATTAATAGTCCACATGTCTGTGTAATCTGAAGACCTAATTTCATCCCAACACCTGTTTTGTATTTAACAGCAGGTCACAGCCACAGAGGTTGATGTAATATCAGCATAAAACAAAATACTTTGTGAATATTCTGCCTTCATTGATACTGGCAGATGAACTATTAATCCCATAATGAAATTAATGTGGCACTTGTATGATTTTACAAGGAAAAAAAACCCAAATGACCTTTTCTTTATGTTCATAATCTGCTTTCTTTTGCATTTAATTAACAACGCAGAATTATTATGTGTCTTGACTTGATCTGATACTACTCAACCCCCAAACAACCTTTTTAACATCTGGACCATTTATTCCCTTAACAGTGAATTTTCCTGAAAAAAAAAATTTCCAGTAGAGTTTTATGGATCTCACAGAAATTTCCACATAAACTTGGAGAGCCAACACCAGAGCAAGTTAAAGAATGGGTGAAACTCACTTGGTTTCTGGTTACTTTCATCACTTATTAACTCAAGGACAGGAGAATAGTTTAGCCTTGACTAACCCTCCCCAGTGAGGGCTCCTGGTGTGTGAGGCAGTGACTCTGTAGAGTTTTCTGTCCTGGCAGGTGCTGGAGCCCAAGTCTCACCTTGAGATGTGACACACCTTGCAGCCCTCAGATACTCTGAGAAACACTGAATCCAAGTGACTGGGAATAATCACCCCCTCAATGAAATGATAAATTCACAGAGAAAACCATGCGTTGTATTTAGAAATTATTATTGTATTTGTCTGTATACATATAAATTAAATTATAATCCATCATGCCAGAGGAAGAATATCTAAAACAAAAAATCTGATGGCATTCCCCCAACTTCTGTCCCTGTTAGTTACTGTTGCTTACACTGGAGCTGGCAGTTTGTCCACACTTACACATATACCAGCACTGTTATCTTAAAAAACAATGCAAAAAATGGTTAAATTTAACCTCAACAAAGCACCTAATCAAAACAGTGAATTTCAATGTAAATTGAAACAGTCAATCCAGCTAAAATACCCAAGAAGATTGAAGTGTCCTGCAAGCACAATACCTGGAAAGATTGGAGAGAGATATGTATAAGGCAAAGTCAGAAAGAATAAAGCCAAGGTTCTTCTGAAATTAAAATTGAGAGAACTGGTGTAAGTTTGAGGCAAGTTCTTGCCAATTTCTGTTCATCTGTTGAATTCATTATGGGCAAAAATGCCTGAGAGATTCTGTGTGTGATTGTGTGATGGCATGAGGAAGGTATTCTGGACCAGCAGCTCCTTAATGGGTCTGCATCACTGAAAAATAAAGTGAAGGCAGTTTAGGTTCAAGGCATCTTGCTTATTTTTGGGTGTACCTGGAAACACAGACACCACCTGACAAAAGCCCCACATATTTCCACCTGTTGAAAAAAAGCTGAAATAAAATTCCAGGATCACTCTTCTAAGATACCTGAAGAGCAGAGCAGGAGGCAGCGTTGTCTTCAGAGATGTAAAACATCAGAGCAGCAGCAACTCAGGCTGACAGCTAGCTGGATTTGCTCAGTGTTCAGAACATTGTAGTGGAAACAAAGGGAATTAGGAGCCTGGAATTGCCTTTGATTGTTATTTTCCAAATAGAGCATGAAAAAATAGCACAGAAGAGAAAAATCCATCAGGAAAGATGCAACATTATCAGTTTTGGATCAAAGTCATTGTGTGGCAAAAACTAAATATATTATTTCAAACTTATGGTCAATGAAAAGAGCTCAAACACCCTTTTTGTTGTAGGTGCTCTGCCCAGGTTTTTGTTCAGTAAAGTTGTACTGGTTCAGTGAGGATTTCCCAATAAACTCATTGAGGGGTTTTGCAAAAGTTACGTCAAAGGGGCAACCTGACATCTAAATCAAAAAGACTTTGGACTATGGAAAAACAAAAGCTTTGTTGACAGCTGCTTTTCTGACAGACAAAAAGAAGTCAAATATCACATATCACTCATGCCCTGCAGTCTGAAGTTTAAGGCTTAAGCTTCAACCTTCACCCTGCCTTGCTCACACAGCCAAGGTGTGCACGAGAACTCCCTCTGAATCCAGCCAGGCTCAGCCTGGAGGTTTGGAGTTTAGAGTGTGCACAGCCTTTTCTGGCTCATCCCAGCAGATGCCAGTGGATCATGGCAGTCAGAAATGGAGACTGTTCAGCACGGACTTAACTGTTCCTTTTAATTCTATTTTTAACTATTTTTTAAAAAAAATTCTTCCCACTGCAGATGGGAAACAATTTGTACTTTTCATCAGACATCCTGGATTACATCTGCTTTGATGCACATCCCATAGCCCAACCACTCCTGTCCAGCCACACACCTGATCCCAGCACTCACTGGGGCAGCTCTGTGAAATTCAGGTGTTCAGCCTCTTTTCTGCACTAGAAACTCTCTTTTCTGCTGCAGTGACACCATGATGAATCTAGACTGGGGAAAAATACTTGGGGAATACATTGGGAATGCAGGGGCTCGAGGACTGTTTAGACACTGCTCCTGCCTTCTTTCCCCTTTCCAGTGGAAGCATTTCCTTTGTAGGGATGCCCAGCCCACTGCATAATTGTCTAAATCCCAGAGTCTCCTTACCAGTCACAGCCAGATGGGACTGCACAAGGCCCTCAGTACTCCTCAAGATCAGGAAAAATCCCTCCTTTCTCCCTCAAAAAATACCAAAAAACCAACCAACCAGCCAACAACAACAACAAAAACCCAAACAAACAACAAAAAAACCTACCCACCAGGAGAAGGATACTGAGTCTCACATAGGAACACAGGAGATAAACATCTAGTTACAGCCTGAGCTGGCAAAGAGAAATCACAGCTCTGGAGCAGAATGGGAGAAGTGGACATGAGAGTTACTATCTCAGCTACACAGGGTTATAAAAGGCAACTGGCCTTTCCATTCCTTCATCAATAATATCAGCAAATATTTAGTATTTTTCAGAACTCAGTTGGTGCCCAGCAGGAAGGCAAAAGGCAGCAGCACACAGATTAATGTGCTGCTGATGCAGCTGTGCCACTTCAGTATCCACTGCTGTCCACTTCATGCAAACTTCTCAGGCCACTCTGGCCATCACCACACATGGATAGAAGGTGAACTCTTTATTCCACAAGATGAGCTCTTTATTCCACTCAGCTAATTTAGATTTCAGACATCAAAAATGCAAGGCAAATTTCCAAAGCAAAGGAGGACATCAAGCATTTGAACTGCAGTGGTCTTGTATCACTGGGAAAGGTTTTTGTTTTTTGAAGTGATGGAACAATATGACAACAGCAGAGCCAATCTGAATCTTTGCAGATCTGTAAGTAGGTAGCTATAAATTGCAGTATGTCCTGACATTCTTTACCAAATACAACATTAAGGGGACAAATTATACTAATACAGTATGATTTCAAGGTGTATTCACATTTGCAGCATGTGTAAATTTCTCAAATAGAATCCGATGTTTGCTAATATGGTACAATCTAAGTTAATAAGATCAAATTATGTCTGATCATACTACATTAGTAAATGTCACATCAAATTAGTCACTTTCAGAATTATAATGAAGCACAGAAAGCAACCAAAAATAACTTTTCCAAGACAAGTAAGCAGTGCTGAAATTGAAAACTGCACTAAATACCAAGCCCTCAGAGAATGCTCTCTGAATGCAAGATTTGCCAGTTTTTCTTCTCAGTCTTATTCCAGAGAGATCTCATGCAAGATGTAAATCATGGTCACAGTAGAGTCTTGTCCTAAGGTCACTAATAGGAGCTGGAGATAAGGTCATGAACTAAGAAAAGATGGCACTGCCACTGAAAGGCTTTCAGTTCAAGGGTAGTCAAATTTCAGTGGTTCCAAGCAGGAAAATCCATGAAAATCCACTAAGAGAAATTTTGAAAGAGAAAGCACCTTGAAGAGGAAGTTGCTTAAACAGTTAAATAACTTTCCTTTTTTGAAGTGCATTATCTGAAGCACCGTAATTAGCCAGACCTTGTAAGATTTTATTTTTCTTCTCTCTTAGTGAAACCTGGCAGGTGCATCTGTGGTGCAACCCCATTTATTTGCAAGCATACAGGGTTTGGTTTCTTTGAACACAGCCAGAAAAACAAACAACTCCTTGGCTCAGGAGTCCCAGAGCCTGCCCTCAGCACGTTCCTCAGCCCAAGCTCCCTGGCCATATGCTGCATTCCAGAGAGACAGATATTTTTTTCCCCTGCTCTTCCACCAACTTGGAAAGCTTCCTACAGATTTCCTCCCTGTCCCTTCACCTAAAGGTAGGGAATATTTCTTGAAATGCCCACATTAAAGCTGACCTGTCTTGTGGCAAAGGCCACCCAAGTAGGGTGCCCAGAATCTTGAAGCCTACCCTAAAAATAGAAGGCTGAGGTCAGTCCTGTTGAGTCTCAGGGATGTCTCACACACAGCCTTTCCCAGAACCTTTAACAGGGATAAAAACCTGCCAAGTGGCAGAAGAAGAAAGAGCAGAAATTTTAAGGAAAATCCAACAGTCCCATACTCACTGGGAGCATGGGGAACATAATTTAAATGTGTGAGTACAAGGAACAGAGAAAAAAACCCTACCCCATTAACAACAACAACAAACAAACAAACAAAAAACCCCAAACAACCCCTCCAAAACCAAATTTAAAAAAACCCCAAAACTGTAAAGAAGGAATTTTCTCCCTATGTCAATAGTTAAAGCTGAGTCCAAGATCTCCTCAAATCATTCTGTCAACTCCAAGACACATTTTAATCCGTTTTGATGAACTAAAAGATGCTGGAAGGGAACAAATACTTGAGAAATTTCAATTTCTATCCTTACTGCTTTAAAATATAACCCATGTAACCACAGCTATCTAAATCTGGGTAAGCCACCTTTATGCCCAGTTGAATAAATTAGTGCCAGCTGCAAGCTCCAAGCCAGAACCATTATTCTGTGCAGTGTTATGAAAAGTGAAGGCCAAAGTAGTGGTGAACAGCCCAGTTACCAGTTCATGGCTTTTTTTAAGACCAAAACTCACACTAAAGAAGATGTCCATGTTGGAAGGAGGATTTCTAGCTATTTTCTCAGAAGGTGGAACATGTGTTCAATATTGTGATCTGTAGTGTTTAATATTAATTTCCTTGATTTAGCATACTCTGGCATATGCTTCAAAGAACACTTTTCCCCACAATGACTTTACCAGCCCCTGTTGCTCATGACTTTTGTTTATTTGCTTGATATTTGTTTCTTTTTAATCCAAGCTGTCTGCATGAATTTTAACAGAATTATGGGTGTTTACATAAGGCAGTCTGTTCAGGGACAAAGTTGTTGATCCCTAGAGAAGGCATTGTTCCTATCCTGTCTGTATTTCAGCAGATTAGGTTTAAACCAGACCTATCATCAAAATACACTCACCAGCACACAAGCTTTACATGTGTTTTAGTTTGAATGGAATAGTCATAATAGAGCAGCCTTTTGTTATTAGTAATTATGAATACTTCTGTTGGATTCTGGTCTGTCAGTGGACTAGGAACCCTTTGTTGTATTTAAACTAATGCCTACATTACTCTGTATTTTCTCCTTCTAATCCTTTCTCTATCCTAAAGGTTTTAGCAATATTTTACTCTCACTCTGTTATGAAACTTGTCTTCCCTTGAGCATGTGGCAATTTCATTAGGTACCTGAGGATTGTGTAAAAATCAAACAACATAAGCTAAGCCAAAGTTAAAAAACAACAACAACAACAACAACAACAAAAACAACAACCAAACTAACGTTTCTACTTAGCTCAAGACAAAAATAAAAGCACATGGGAGGAGGAGGGGAAAGAAGGAGAAAATAAGGGAAGCATTATTTTTGCATTGTGTTTAACTCCTTGCTGGCTATTTAGTGTTGGATCTCAGGGGTGATGTGCAGCAGCAGCAGCCAGGCAGCTCAGTCCTGTGGTGCTTCCTGAGCCCTTCTGCAGTCCTGGAGCAGCCCCTGGCCACTGACTCTGCTCTAGAACTGGCAACAGGGAGTGTAACTTCCAGGGGGAAACTGGTATTTTCCATGGAGACACTGTATTTTCCATGGAGACACTGTATTTTCCTATGGAGACACAAAGTGTATCCTACAGTGATGTCTTTAACCCAACCTGCTCTACCCTTCTCTCTCCCTTCCCTCCAAAATCTTCCTTTGGGCTCAACCCAGCTTAAAAGGAGAGTATTGCAGAAAGTCAAGTGAAATTGCACTGGACTGGACCTGATGACCCAGAAGACCCTNAGAGCTTGGACATGCAGGGTTTGCATTTCCCAGAGGGGGGATCTGGATCTGGCTCCCATCACCCTTGGAGGGTGTAAATCCAGGAGCAGGCTGTGCTGTGTAACATCACTGTGCAGTCAGAATTTTGCATGTACGTAGGGGTTCAGTGAATTCAGCACAGTGACACCAGCACAGCGAGCAGGCTGCAGAGCTGGCAGCAAGAAGGGGCTTGGCAGAGGAGCTGTGCATGCTAACGCTGCACAAACAGCATTTTAATCAAAGCCAGGTTTCCACAAGTCACAAGCTCTGGTCTCTTGGCTTTGGCCGAAATCTTGGGTCATTTTCTCGTTACACCCAAACCCATCTCTTAGGATATAATGCTGCTGTGATTTTACATACACACACCCTGCAGGAAAGTAACATCAGTAAACTTCAATTCAATTAAACAAGGTTTTCACACATTAATTTATGCCCACAATGCACAGGTAGTGCCACACTGGCCTTTGCTGGGCACAGAAAGATGGGACAGAAATTGGTTGTGGAATGTGTCAGTACAGCAGCTGTGACAGATCAAAAAGGAGACTTTGAAGATGAAAATGGCATAAATAAAATAAAAAAAAAGATTTAAAATTAATTATTGCCAAATTAAACTTAATGCTTCCTAAATTTTTTAAATAGGGTGAAAAGACAGCAGTAACAGTTTTTCTTTGTGTTTAAGGAATCAAATTTTCAAAGCAAAAGGGATTTAATTGGTCAATGTTTGTTATCCCTAACTGAGTACTGGGCAAGTCCTTGAATTGCCTTTGCTAATTGCACTTTAAAACTTAGGAATAGAAATAAGATTTCTCCTCTTGTTTATAAAAATGAGTCATGTTTATGAGCAAGAAAATTAAACCAGGTCTTTGTTCATGGCAGGAGAGTTCAGATGTATTTGAAGAGGGAAACACGCCAAACCTTTGCTTTTAATTCCTCCAGGGTTACCCACCCCGAGTGCTTGCCCTGCCCAACCTTTCTGAGAAAGAAAAATCCCCTCTGAAGTTATTTAGCCCCCTTGGACACAAGAGGTGTCTGCATGCAGACAACACCTGGGACCAGAGCAGCACCCAGGGACCAGCTGGACTCACTGGAGCTCACAGGGAATTTACAGTTCCCTTCCCTGTGAGCACAGGGAAAGCTCTGCACTGCTCTGTGCATCCTGACCAGCCCGGGCAGACACTGAAATCTCAGCTTTATTATCTCCAGCACTACTGAACAATCGATTGCAGCCTCATCCTCTGCCCTTGAATTAAGGGATGGAGCAGCACTTTCATCTTTGCAGCCTAATGAGCAGCCCTCAGCGACCTGCATGGACCAGGGCTGAGCACACTGCACAACCCAACAGGACAGAGCAGTGCTCCTGCTGCCCTGACAGCACCAGCATCCCCAGCAGCACCCCAGGGCTCGCTTGAGGATGGGCTGATGATTTTAAAACTCTGCAGCCACTGAAGTATGAATTAACTTTCCATTTTAGCTTTGCATGAAATGGGTGGTCTTGGAATGAAAAGGCCATCCAAAGCCCAATTATCCTCCCATTTCTTTGGGAAGGCCAATCCACAGCTGGCCTGTGCCTACAGNTGCTTGCAGACACACACAGCCAGGTGACATCAGCCTCCTTCCCTGCAGGGCAGATAAAGCACAGGAGGGTTGCAGTGAATCCCCCAGGACTGAGTCTGCTCTTGGGAAAGCAACTCTGTGCTTAAAGGTTTAAATACCAACAAGGACCACTTACTCAAATACAGAAAGCTGGGGACAGTTTTGTATAAATCTATCGAATCAGGTATCTTAACTTATCTGATATCTATTGTGCTGTTTCATCAGTATTTGTTTCCTTCCCTCCTATTCCCTTCTTTGGTTTAATCTCCTGAGATGTCTTCTCCCCATATGATTTTTTTGAAATGGAAAAGGCACAGAGAGGGTAAGAAAACAGTTCCACAGAATCAGCATCCAATTAGTACCCCCCAAAAAATCCTAGGTTTAGAACACTTCAGAAAAGCCAATTTTTATAAACTGCTATTTAACCCAACAACTCTCATATGAGAAGAATAAACAGGAGAGGAAGAAAGAATAATTTTCACCCTACCCCAAACCTGCACAAACTCCAACCTCCATGCAGACTGTGTTCAGTCAAGCAAGTTTGCCGGAGCAAATTAATTTAATATGTGAGGGAATCCCTCCACCCAGGACAGCTGTCCCTGCCCTGGCACCCCATGGGCTCAGGGCATGCAGCTGGGGCCTCTCTCCTGCTGCAGAGAAGCACTGAAACCCCTTCCCTGCCAGCCCCAGTGAAGGCTGCACAGCACACAGAGGGGAATGAGACTGATGCCTCTCCATGAAGGCGAGAAATATCCACTTTACAGCTGAAGCAAATTCATTTTCCAAACAGAAACTGTTGCCAGACTTTGCTCCTCCCCTGCACAGTGACCACACCACATGCCCTTCTGGTTTCCCCTTTTGATTTCTAATTTCTTCTTTTCTGGGATTTCATCACCTGGCAATAAAACAGTCTCCAGAGGTTCCTGAGTGGCTCTGAGCTCAGTGGATCTGCACCAGACAGAACAGAGACAGCAGATGGTGATTTTCCATTAGTCTGATAGTTCAGATTACAGAGACACTTGAAGGACAATGTGCCAAAGGTCCCCAGATGTGGTTCACCCCACAGGGAGGAGCAGGGGCATGTGAATTGGATTGCTTGGGTAACTCTAGAAGTATTACTCCATGTGCCAGAGGAAAATACCATCCTGACAGGAAGGGTATTGCCAGTAATCACAAAACCCAGATGGGATAGGTGTGGATGTGGAATGGACCTTGCTCTTTGCTCAGATTAACATGCAGGCTGGAAGATTTGAGAAAGGAGATTTGTCCATGAATGTGTATCCTCCACCTTCTGTGAAAGCAACAACAACAATCAGTCTCAATATTTCCCACAGACATGTTCACTCCTAAGCCTCCTGGCCTCCTTTAAGAACCATGTCTCATTCTGTACCACACCCCTGGACATGGGAGGAATTCTCTGGTTTACAGTGGTTTTACTGAAAGGACAAAGAAGCCCACGTGGAATTACAGAAAAAGGATACTGTAAAAAAAAACCATTCTTACAAAAACACGGGGCCCAGCCTGCAGTTTACTGTAGCTTTGGTGAATCAGGGGCAACTTGCTAAATTGGCAAAGTTCAGTGGACAGTCAGGCCAGAGATGAAATCAGAGATTTTAGCCTCAAAACCCAGCATGTGCTTCTGTATTTATCCAGAGGCACTCAGGAGGGGTCTGTGCCCCATCAGTGCCACCAGCTGCCACACACCCACTTCATGCGGCCTCGAGACACCTTCACCCTCCCAGGGCTGCTCCTGCCATCAGCACATTCCAGGTCTGAGCCTGGACTCTGGTTTGCCCTGCAAGCTCCTGCTTGCCTCATGACAGGGGTTTGTGTCATTACGCAAAATTAATCTGTAGCCTTCTTTCTTTGGACTGGGAAGAACAAGCTACAGCCCTGCTCAGCACACGCCCTCCCTGGGCTGCAGCTTTCATCCCCCATCTGGATCTGCTCTCTAAGGAAGCCAGGTCCTGTAAATATATTTTTAAACCACCAAGACTTGCAAACACTGCAAGAAATGATTACTGTCTCTCAGTGATCAAGAAGAAATATGTCCCTTCATAAATGTGAACCATCTGACCCCCCCAAGAAAGAAAAATAAAAGAAGAAATGAGGGCAAGAAATTACTCTTGCTTAGAGCTGATCCTGAGTGTGCCACACAGACCTGGCCCATCAAGAATTGCTGAGGGTCACAGCCTGCTGACCTCACTTAGAGATCTGAGAGGTGGGTGATCCCTTCAAATTTTCAACAGCTGGAATTGCACGAGCTTAAATACTGTCGCCAGGTGGGTGACAATCCTGGAGACTCCCTGGTATGTAACTACACAAGAATGATTACTTTAATTAATTTCTGGGTCATTATAGGGATCAATTCTGGTGTTGTGGCCCATTAAGCAATTTGGTTTGTCCCAAAGCATTTGGTTATTATTAGCTCAGAGCCAATAAGCCACAGCACACAACCATAATCAATAGATGAAAAAGAATTTTGAAGGAAAAGAAAGAAAAAAGCATGGATTTTGATCTTGCTTAAATCAATAATCTCCCAGAAATTGGTGGAATTCCCTGATGTAAAATCAATGTGAGTAAGTTCAAAATTGAGTTGTTTTGCTTTGTCAAGAAGATAAAATGGAAAGCTTGGGCTGTGCCTTTAAAGAGAGACATTTATAGATTAGATTTTATTTGCAATATCTTCCTCTCCAGAGATTTTCTCCCCATTTATAACCTTGAAATATCTGTGTTTGGAGCAGGGGGAGGAGGGCAGAGAATAGAGGGATTTTGCACATCTGCCTGAAAAGAACCTTTGATAGCACTTCAGGCCACTCATCATTCACAAACATAATTACCCTTTGTCCTCACCTAAGACAGGGAAAAGGATGCTCCATTTAAAACCAGTATTTTCATCGGGACACACCACTGAAGGTGTCTGACCTTTGTTCCCCTGGGGTGTAGCCTGGCCCAAATGTCACCTGTGGGGATGTGAATCCATCCAGAGGGCAGCCCCATTGTCCCATTGCCCCCTTGGCCCATGCACTTTGTGCAATTTTCAGTGCAGGGGCACTTCTGGGTGCCATTAGCATCACACTGTTCCTCTCTGGGCTGTAACACTGCAGAGGGATAAATCCAGTGTGACAGAGCTGCTGGCAGACTTTAGGGACCCCTTGAGAGAAAAGCTGTTTAAGGATATCTAGATGGATCAAATCCATAAAGCAGGCATTTCCAAATCAGAGACTAACACATGTACATAGATAAAACAAGCTTTTTTTTTGCTAGTCATCCTTTGAAAAAGTTCCAAGATGGTTTTCGATTACTCAGTGGCAAATATTGAAGCACATTTCACACAGGACTCCTAAAAAGTGAAAATACACACAGCAGGTAAATGCACAAGGGAACTGTTTTCTGTGCACAGGCAGAAGAGGATTCCCTTACACCTGCAAGTTGGTTAGTTACAGAAACCTCTTCCTTCAAGTCCAAGCACAACAGGGGACTGGAGAAACCAGGTTTGAACCTGTGTTTGTCCATTCCTCCAAGGAAGGCATGAGTGAGTACTTTGGCCTCACACTCCTGAATGTGATCAAACCCCTGAATGCTGCAGAGTGGTGATATACACGTTGATGTCACCATCTGTCACTGCCTGAAATTCCAGAGGGAGGTTTTGGCGAAAGAACAAATACTTGTGCTGACTCTGGGAGCTCAGTGTACTGCTGAGCCCCCGTGTCTGTGCAGCAGGCAGAGCCTGGGATCTTCAAAGGCTTTGGGCAGGGGTTACTGAGGGATTACCCTCAGCATGAACCTCTGGGCACTCCATTATTTGATAGTAATTGCCTGTTTCTAGCTGCTACGGCATTTCCTGCATACAGGAATCCTCACTTCTTGACTGAGGCTTTGCTCACTTGCTGGGTAGCTGGGAAGGAGCAGCTCTTAGGGGTACTCAAAGAGCTGCAGCTTCAATGCTTGCTCCCCCTGCAGTGGCTTGTTAAACTCCTCCTTGCCCTGTGAGAAAGTTACAGCTCCAGCAGGATCTGTCATCACTAATAGCTGGTGATGGAGCTCCTTCGAGTCTCCCTGAAAATCCCAGCCAAAAAAAGTCATCTCCTTTGGCTATCAACTGCTCCATGTATGCGCAGTGTAAGGCCAGAAGATGGAAACACTAAAAAAAGGGGTTTTTGGGGATTTTTCTGCTGTAAAATGTTACATCAGTGCCTGCAGCAGTTCACTTTGGAAGGCCTCAGAAGCCCCAAGTGCTCACTAACAGCACAAGCCAAATGCTCAGCAAGGGAATTGACAGTGTGACTCTGAACCCACCTCTTCAGCTAAATCTTGGCTTAGAGGGGAAAAATGTGAAAAAAGATGCAGATAGCAACTTCACACCCATCCTGCCCACCCGACTGAATATGTGCCCCTGTCCCTGCTTCAACTCTTCTCCAGTTAATGGTTGCTTTTTAATGAATGCTGACTGCTAGGATGGGAAACACTGTCAGCATGGAATAAAGGACATGATTAAGAGACAAGATTTTTTTCAAAATTATCTGTAAAAAAACACTGGAGCATCATTACAAACCTCCAAGGGCTTTGGGCAATTCAATCTCCAGCACCATTTACAGGCTGTTTTGCTCCAGCTGCCCAAAGGATGACAGTGACAGCAAGATGTGATGGCAGATTCTGCTCTGTGGACAGTCAGGGTGGGGTTCTTTGCCTCCACCTTTCCCCATCTGAGATGGAGAATATTGCTGCTGTGGATTTCATGCAGTCAGGGGTGCAACAGAAAGGTGGAACATGTCCTGCTTTGAAGGAGGAGACAAAGTTTAGGCCTGGGCACACTCAGGACTTTTTATCAGCTATTTCAAAGTGCCAGGCAGTGCTTGAAACCAAACTCTGCCATGAAGCAGAGCAGCAGTTCTGTGGCCTTGCAGAGACATTTATGCAATACATACCTGCACTTCCCAACAGACCTGTGAGTTGGTATCGTGTACATTTAAATGTTTTGCTTGTTCTTCTTCCCTCCAAGAGAATAATTATGGCCTTGCCTTCTCCCATTCATTAAATCAAACCTCCTTCCCTACAGTGGAGAGCATTCCCCACGGGATTCACTCACTCTTGTGCTGAGACCTTGTCAGCTCAGTTTTAGCCTAAAGCAAACTTTTCTGACTGGCTTTATGAGCTCTTCTATACTAAGAGATTATGATGGAAACTGCAATTTTTCCACTCCTCTGAGAACCTGCCTACCCTGTGATGGGACTCCCAGTGCCCACCAGCCTCTCACACATGGCCTGGGGCAGTGTGAAGTGACCACCTCCCTGCCTGACAGCCAAACCTCATGGCTCAGTACAACTGTGTTGTGCTGCTCCACTGATTTGTTTTTATAGAAGAATAATTAATTCTCAGTGACTAACATTGTTTTATTTCCAGCCCATCACTGACATCTTGTCTGAGTTACATCATATCCCTCATATTGCCTATCTTTTTTGGCTGGGAGTGTTCTTTATTCCCTCTTTAGTGTGATACTCATTATAATCTACTCCCTTATACTAAGGCCAAGACTCCTGCTGTGTTTCTAGGTAATGTATTCTTTTACTGAATGATTCATTGGGGAGGAGAGAGGAAAGAGAGAAGGAAAGGCCTTGAGATGAAAAATATCCAAGTTTCATGATTTCTGAGTCTCTGAAACAGTTCCAAAATTCCTTGGTGTTCTGAGGCCTTTCCCTGCATGATGAAAGCACTGAGCTTTTGTATTGTTTGCTTTATTTTGCAATATTTTATGATTCTCATATATTCCGAATTGTGTTGATTTGTGACTAGTTTTTCATCATTGCCCCAGGAGGAAATTTCTCTGGAAACACAAGCAAGAAACAACACCCTGAAGTGAGACACTGCAAAGGAGCAGCTGCCATCAGACGATGGATTCTGTTATTTACCCCGTTCTTGCAGAATACTGCAGCATCTGATCACCTCCAAAAATGATAAAGGGAAAACAAAAGCATCCTTCTCCCCCTCCTCCCCCTTCCCATTTACCTCCTGCAGGCTATTACACAGTGAGGAAGAGCCACAGTCTTCTCCAGCCAGGGAAGCATGTTCTGTGGTTGAAAGGTAACCATGAATGCAAAACATGTCAGCTCAATTCCATCCTTCAGCATTTATTTCCTGGAAAAAAAAAAAACCCTGTTTATTACAGAGCATCTAAAGTCCCTTGATTAGCAGTGAAACCAATAGAAATTATATATTTAAATCTTGTTAGGGAACTAGTCTCCAGTCTCTCCCTGTCTCAGATGCAGTCTGTGAGATGAGGATATTAGCATCTCTCCAGCTCACAGGCAGTAATTGATCCATGTAGATATGGAAACACTCAGGCTCTGAGGCCATGGGAGCTGTTGAAATATCTAAGACTGATGACTCCATCTCCTTGCTCTGCGGTTCTTCTTGATTTACAGAAATATAAATGAGACCAATTTCTCACCATTCATATTTGAGAGCACCTCCACAAAAACAGTGATTTCGTTGAGCACTAGAATTCAGGGACCTAATTTCCTGTGGATTTGCATCTGCATGCTGGGAGTCCCTCTGGATCCTCTAATAAGCACTGAATTCATGATACAGCCATACTCTTAACTGGGCACTAATAGGATTTCTCTTCTTTGCCTGCACTCATGAAATGTGTTGAGCTTATTCTCCCTACCTGTCTGTCTAGGCAGCAACCAGGGCTCATTCCCACTAAGAAACTGCCTTCACTAATTTAAAACATTCATATCCTCAGCTGCTCTAGCTGAAAGGGTGTAAAGCCTAATACAATTAGTTTCAAGTCAGCTTTACTTACATTGGGAAGAAAAAAAAAAAAATTACACTGCTTTCAGTTCTGATCTCCCAAGGGCTTTCATAATTTCAAATTCTGTTTGTATATCCCTGGAACTACACTGACATCAAATCAGCATAAGTTAAGTGAGAATCAGTTAATGGAAATTTAACCTATATCATTTAAATTTTGTTTATCAAAACCTTAGCTTCTCTCCAGCATAAGGGGTAGATTCTGAGTGCTCTCCCTGCAGCTGGTAGAACTACACATTTGCTCATGTGACCAAAAGCAAATCTGCAAATGCATCCATACCTAGGGAAAGTGGGAAAAGCCTGGTGTCAACCCTGGGATTGAATGCACTGGGCAAAATTTCCACCTTGACTTTTCTCTGGAAAAAGAGAAAATGATTCCACCAGCTCAGAGGGCTCTTTTCATGACCCACGTCATCCCACAAAGCAAAATGAAACCAGGAAAAGCTAATTGTCATGGAATTGGCTTGACTGGGTTTATAAAGGCTTATGATAAAGAAGCACCAGCTTCCAAGCCTATAGACAAGCCCACTCCTGGACAACCAGTGTCTGGTGCATTTTTTATCCATTCTTTTGCCTCAAAAGCAATGGGCCTGTTTTGGAGTATATATGGAGTAATGTCTTTTGGATGGCTTTCACATTAGGTGAAATTGGGAATTTATCCATTTTATGAAGCTGAGTTTCTTATTCTTGGCTACACACACTGAAGCTGCAGTTCTTATGAGCACATTTTAATGCAGCAATTTATATTCAGCACAAAGAACCGATGGTTATCCCATCATCAGAAATCCTTATGAGCTTTATTTTCTGCTGTTTCCATCATGTGGGATTATGGCTTTCATAGGAAAATAAAACAAAGTTTTCCTTTCTTTTATTTTCTTTTCTTATTTTTAATTTTTTTAATTTTTTTTTTTATTTTCTTTCCTCACGCAATTTGTTTTTTAAAAGCAAATCTTTATGTTTTGGGGTTTCTTTTTTAAACCAACAAGCATTATTTGTGTATTATAAATTGGAATGGAACGTGACTTTTCCCACAAATGTGTTGACCATGTGGCCAGATGTGTACTTTGGCACACTGAGTGCTGGTTCTCTCATGTAAAGACCCACAGATCAGACACTTTGTGTGTGATCCTTGTGATCTGGTAGGGCGAAAATCTTGTGGTATCAAAAAGTACCAGATAAGGGTTCCTTACCTCTACACTTCTTTTTCAAAGCATTGAGAAAACCCTTTAAACTCTAAATTATTTATGTGAAAGCATTGAAGTGCCTATTAAAGATGCTCAAGTAGGGAAATTTTCTCCAGTGTGAGGTAGCTATAAAAGAATAATCTGATTCTTCTCACCAATACTCAGAGATCACTCACGAGGAAGTGACACGTCCGTGTTGTTCCATTTGCCAGAAAATATTTGTGTTTATCAAGGCAACACGAGCCTGTAACTCCCAAGGCAAATTTTTTTTCCAATTAAAACTGCAAAAAGACACCATCTCCCCTGCCTTCAGACATTGTATTTCCGTGAGCAAAAGCATCTTGATGGAAAATTCCAGCTCAGCTCTTCTCAGCTCACAGGAGCAGAAAGAGCAGCGTGAATTCTGTCATGGTGGGTGATAACATCCCTCCAGGGCAGAGCCTCTCTCTGCAGCATCTCTTGCCAGAGCTACACCAACCCCTGGGCACTGCACACCAGCAGACAGCTCCATGGGTGTCATCTCTTTGCAGAAGCAAGGCCTCACCTGGTATTTCTGAGTTTTCATTTACATAAGTGTCTGTGAAAGAACGTGATCTAAGCATTTTGCTCCATTTAGGCCCATAACCTCAATGGAGGAAAGAAGAGCAGAGAGAATTTATGCCAAGACAAAAAAGAGGTGGTTTTACAAATCTCTCTGTCCATCAACTTAAATTTGTTTGTATTTTTGTTGCCCTGTATGCTATAATTGCTTTGCACAGCAAACTCCTTGGGCAACACTTTCAGATTTTAAGTATTTGGGTGTAGTGAGCACACTGAGTTTTTACAGGGTGTTCCACCTCTTTCCTGGATTCTTGCCATGGCTTTGCAAGTTTAAAAGGATGAGAATAGACCTGGGAGTCAATCCAGATGCATATTTGGCATCAGATAATGCTGGAGAGATTTTATATCTGAGCCTATACTCTTCACTGATACTGCTCAGGAAGGAGAATATTTGCTGTATCTATGGGGAGAAAATGCATCTACAGAAAGCTGGAGGGCAAAGAAAGATTCCTGAACCCCACCCATAACCCATTTAAAGAGCAATAGCAGTCCAGCCCTTAGAAAAACACCCCAAACTATTCAAAGGTATCAAAGATCCTCAGGTCTATTTTCCAGAGTAAGTTTGCTTTGGCTGCTTTGAAATCCCAGGGCTTGCTTTCCTTGCTGTGTCTCAATCTGTTAATCCTTTAGTCACTTAAACTGAGACAGAGTTTGCAAGAAGCTCCTTGAATGAAGCCACCTAGAAAATCCACACTCTGTCTTGAAGCAGTTCATTGGGAATTTATCCATCACTGAGAGCAGAAATAGACACAGCATTCAGTCCAGCCATGTGACACTGCAGGAGAGAGCAATGGACGTCGAGTATTTGTATTTATGAGGAAATGAAAATGGAGAAAAGCTGGGCTTTTGGCTTCTGTCCACTACTTTCCTTCACTTATATGTCTGACCAGGCTTTGCTGTACCTCTGCATGTTGTATTAGCCTGGCCTTAGAGAGCTCTGTTTTCAGGATTAACCTACAGAGGGATTATTGGAAGGCGCTGGTGTGGTGTGTATCACATAAACCCTCGCAGGGCTGCCGTGGCAATAGGCTGGACACAGCACTCACTTTTAAATGCTCTGGGGAATGGACTGGAACTTTCAGGGAGACTAAATAAGTTGTCCCAAACAAAGTTACTTAGAGCTGGATATAATTACATTTTTCCCTGCAGAGGTGGCAGCAAGAGACTAAACTGTATTCTGGGCTTCACGTTCAGTAACATCCACTTTTCTGCAAAAAATAAAGTCAACGTCATTGTTTATCCTCATTTAGGATCACAAAATTTGTTCAGGGTCCTGTGCAAGATGATTAATGTCTTCAGCTGGCAGTGAGACAAATGGGAGTTAGAGATGCTCAGGTTCTCACTTTAGTTAAATGGATTTTTGCTTGGACATGGGCTCTGGGCTGTAATATCCATCCCTGTGGGACACCAGTGGCTGAGGCTGCTGTGCAATTAAGGAAAAGCCCCTGAAAAGAGCCAGACTGCACCAGAACAGCTCAGGAGTACCTGTTTCCAGCAATGCTCATCAAAAGATGCTCAGTAAAAAGCTAAAAATGAGGATCTGCACAGACCCACCCTTCTCAGGTACATTTGCTGCCGTCCAGAGCTCTAGTTCTGCTTTGTGAAAGGTGATGCTGTTCCCTCCAATTTCCAGTCGTGGGACAATGGCACCTCCCTGCAGACAAAGGATGACCCTGAGCTTTGTTAGAGTTGTTTCTTTAACCTGCACTTCCATTTGGATCTTGTCCCACACACCTGAAACCTGTCCCTAGCACCAGCAGCACAGACAAATAGCATTCCCAGCCTTCCAAGAGAAAGGGAATGAAGGACAAAAATGTTCCTTCATTTTTATTTTGCATGCTGGGCCTTACTGCAGATTTATTAATGTCTGGGCACAATCATTAGCATTGTTTAAAAAGTCTAACTCTCCAGCCAAAAGTAAAATTAATTTGATAAATTCTCCTTGACTCTCAGTTATTAGGTGAGTGCAGAAAATGTTCATAAACATGAAGGACCTTGACATTGCATTCTGCAAATTGCCCTCATAATAAATTAAAAAGATTACTAATATAATTTCTCATTGCACATTTTGCCCTGCTCCTTCTACCAAAGAAGGTTTTTGTATATATTTCAAGCTCCCTCACTTTGTCACAGTTGCAAGAACTTTTATGTGACTGAGCTGTGTAGTTTGAAATCTTATCTTTGCCAAATAGTTCTAACAGCAAATGTGAAATAACGTGAGCAGCACTGCCCAGCATCAGCTCAAGACTTCACAGTGTGCTACAGTTTGGTTCAGATGTTCACAAAGATATTCTAATTAAAAATCCCAGTGGATTTGCTTTCTAAGGAAACTACCATTTACATAATAATGTTTTATGTCTCAGCAAGAAACTGCAAATAGGCACTGGAAAGAGAAAGAAAAAATGCCAGTGCTGCAAGGACATTTATATATGAAAACTGGGTCACAAATAATTTACAAAGATTACAACTATCATAAATACTGTGTTTTCAGCTGGCAAACTGGGTTTATCAAACTGCTCTTTAATTCTGATGATCTGATTGGAAATCTGACATTGTGACCTGAGAACATCCTTCAGTCCTTCCATTTCCATGCAAATGAGAATTTAGCACCGTGAGAGTGAGTTTGTCTGAACAAGAAATGGAAGTTGTGGTCCAACAGGTGGCAGATCTGAGGGGAGGAAAGCAGTATCTTGCTGGGCACAGGTATGAGATATTGTCACTAATGTCAGCCTGAGAGAGATTTTCCTGAATTTAAACCAAACTGTTTTGTGTAGCCACCTGCATTTTACTAGATTATGCCAAAACCCCTATAAATGGCTTTTTTCTTTGTTTCTCTCTCTATATATAATCTTTGGTGAGAGGATCCATCTATCTCAATTGTAAGATAATTTTAAATACATTATTTTGTCTTTTTATAAATGTTTACATTCTCTCATTGTGCTGTTTCTTTTGTATAAGTAACATGTTCTCTGTCTCACTGTTGATCACACTTTCACTGCTTGTAAATGTGTACAACATTTTCACACATCAGGTGAAAGTGATAAAAAGCCTCTTTTGCTGGTGTGGAGCACACTAATTCAAGTTTGGGTTTGTTTGTTTGTTTGTTTGTTTGTTTGTTTTCCAGATTTTAACACCTAATAGACAACCATTTTTCTTTAGAGAAACTAAACATTTTGCTTTCTCTGGCAGTGCTGAGTCTCAATGCCACCCTGAGATGTACTGACTTAGGTGGAAATACACCATTCTAACAACAGAATACCTGCTCTCTAATATGCTGCAAAAATCAAGATTTCCTAGAAATGCAGTACAATGAACTTAAAAGCTAAACAGGAAAAAATGTGATTTTTCACTGCCTTTTTTACTGCACAGGCCATACATAGGGATCCCAAACAATCATGGTGACCCACAGCCTTCATGTTGCTGACAGCAGCTGACAAAGACACTCTAGGAAAAAGGCTTAAACTTTCTACTTGGACATCTACCATATAGTTTCATTGCATTTTCAGTGTTTTTCCCACAGTGAGGGCTCATACTATAATGCTTTTTTCTTGGGCCATTTTAGCACATCCACTCTAAACCAAAATTGAATAACATATATTGATAGAAGTTCAATATATATATGTGTGTGTGAGAAAATTATCCTTTCTCCAGGCTCTGCAATCTTCAAAGGGCCTGAATTATTTTGGTTCAAGTTGCCAGGAATACCTTTTCAGCCTCACAGAGAGCCTGTGCAACAGTAGGTGAAGTTTTGAGTGATGGCAGCAGGGGATTGGGACCAAAGCTGTTAAACAGCCTCTGTGCTGGTGGTGCTCCCACTGGGATTCCCCAGACAGCTGTATTGGAATGAGACCCCAAATCCCACATCCCCCTTGCTCCAGCAGTTCTTTGAAATCTGCAGAACTTAGAAACCAAATAGGAAAAAATTAATCTGGTGACGTATTGTATGATTAATTGCACTGTAATCGTGGTTACAGGGCTTTCATCTCAGCTGACAGCAATTAGGATTTTCATTCTTCTGCACGAGTTTGTGATACCAGAGCAAATTCACTGCAATAGCCCTGCAGAGGCCACATGCAGAGCCCCTCTCTATCATCACCAACCAACTCTTAAAAATCTATAATCAAAGACAGGGGTTATTGAAATGAGGCACAGCCTCAGTGTATGCAGTGCCTAAAGCCCAGGGGAGCTGCAGGGGAACCCTAAGGAGACTGGGATGGGTCCTGCCTGCACATCCAGAGCTCTGGAGGGCACAGGGAGTTAAAATAGTTACCCCAGTCATGTGTATCAGGCTACTAATGCAGGAAAACAAGAAGGGAGGAGGGCGAAGCAAAGCACGGGAAAGCACAGGGGAGAAAATAAAAAAATAACCCCGACTATAACTGCTTAGTAAACTTTTTTTTCCCTCACCCTGGGAAAACCCTGTTTTCCTGAATGTATTCTGCACCATAATGGCACATGGAACAAATTAACTTGCAGTCATGACCTACATTAGGATCAGAAAAAGACTGTTCTAAAACAAAGTTGTGAGTTGATGTCGTCAAAATACTGAGCTGTTGTTTTCTTACAACAAAATACTGAGCTGTTGTCTTTCTTTAGGATGATCCCCTGCAGCAAAAGGCTTCAATATATTCAACAGCAAAGCTCTCTTAATAGCTTTCAACCATTTAAGTCCTCAAATCCCTGGGAAGCACGGCTATCCCTCAGTCATTAGCCTCATTTGATCTAAGGACAAGCACAAACAAGAGCAAAAACCAGGAACTGCAGGAGTGGAAACAACGTTTCCCAGAAACATTCAGTAGGTGTGAAATATTTGGAGTCCCCAGCACAACCACATCAAACCAGTGAGATGTATATGTACTTGGCACACCCCTACTAGCTTTGAAATTGCTTTAGCCCTTTTGGATCATATCCAAAGTGGGGGAAAGCCAGTAGAGCCTACTCTTCTGCAGAAGAGGCAAAGCAGTGTTTGTTCAAGCAGCCCATGCTCATAAAGAGCGAAGCACACAGAATTTGCTGGCAGAAGGGCCAGATTCTGGCTTTGAAGCCGTGTTTTTTGTGACCTAGAGAAGGCAGAGATGGGTTTCAACCAGGATGTTGAGTTCCAAGCCCACAGGCAAGCACAGAATCTTCCCCTTTCCCCTGGCTGGTTTTAGCCTCTCTGTTTTCAGTCTGGCTCCTGCCTTCGCTCACATTCCCTGTGTCCCAAATTCAGGCTACACCCTGCATGTGGAAACTTCTTGTGAAAGGCTCTGCAGAGCTCTCCCCTGACAAAAAGCTCCAGCGAGCTCTCCCTGCCACTCTTGGAGGCTTTGGGAGCACAGACTGACCCACGAGCAACCCCTGCCAATGAAGTCGAATATCAAGTTGCAGTTGTGAGGCTGCAGTTGACAACGAGTGACACGGGGAAGTCTGACAAGACTGACAAGGCTGAAGGAGTGCCACAAAATGTCACCAGGCATTATCAACCCCCCTGGGGCCTGGAGCTTTCCTGGGGAACGCTGCCAAGGAGGCAAGAGAGCACCATGGCTGCAACTCGGTGGCAAGTGGCCTCAGACAGTGTGAGAGACCCGGAGCTGTCATGTATAAATCTCTGGAGGGTGCTGGAAAACAGCTCATGAAAGCAAGGGAAGCAGCAGGGAGAGAACTCTGGAGGCAAATGTTGGAGCATCACTGAACCATGTGCAACCCTACAAAGATAATGACCCTAAATTACCCCTCACTAGCCTTGGTTCATTAAGAATTTGATAGAGCTCTACTGGTGGCACTGGAAGCCTGCTCAGGGAGCCAAGCAGACTCTGGATCAGGCCCTAGGACTGGAAAATATATTAGGTCATGAAGTACTGTTACATATTTTATAAGGGAACAGCTATCAATGGCTGCTCCAGCCGGAGAATGTACAAAAACCAGCTGGAAGCACAAACAGCTGTGCATATCCCAGCTTCACTTCAGCTGCAGCTTCTTTCAGATGGTCCCAAACTCATGTTAGAAAGACATTTCCACATCTCCCTGTCTCTAAAAGGACTCTTAAAACACTGAGAAAACAATTATGTTTGGTGACATATGTGAGTAAAGATAATTATGGCATAAATAAGATATGCTTGACACTATTGTCAGTTATTTGAGCTAACCTCTGGGTATGCAAAATGGGGATGATGAGAGCTATGTTTGCAGGCAGCTTTAACAAGTGCTTCTGATATCACAACTTTTCAGTTGAGATTTTGGCATTTGTTAGCCAGATTTAAAATGATTCTATGGATGCAGCCCAAATCAGAGCATCCACTGCTTGTGCTTAAGGTCCTTCCCAGAACAAGGGGCAAGGGGATATGTAGTGATTGGAGGTACTGCTAATGAGACTACTACTTATCCCTGAGACAGAAATTTTTAAACCTTACCAGGTTTTTTGGCAAAATTCTTCACTCCCACTCACAAATTTGGTTTTGATCACACGTTCTGTGCTATACATCCATTTGCAATTCTACCACAATGTCACTGGCACTTCCAAGAAGGAAGAGAATCTGTAGATGGGAGGTTCCACGGTGGATCTGGACAATTTTGCATTTAATTTATTTTTGGTTGGGCCCAAATGGTTCCTTTGGCATGATTTTCCTCGTCCTTTAGCCATATAAACTAGAATATGTGTTTCATTGAACTGCCTTCTTGATCAGTAAATCTAAATACCCAACAACAGCTGAAAAAATTGGTTTACTTTTCTGGCATTATACCCCCGGCTTCATGAGAGTAACAGATGGGTATTTAATTGTTATAAGGACTTCTATTTATTTTCCTAGAGATAAATGACAAAAAAAGAACGCTGTACTTCGCAGAGTGCCCTTAAAATATAATGTCTCTGGGTGGAAAGCTTGCCCAGAGTTTTCCATAACACACCAAATTAAATAGAAGCTCTGTTTGAAAGACTCACAGAGTGCCTGGGGCTGTTTTTAGTGCTGCTCACATGGAAACGTCACAGCACAAGTCTCCAGTGCAGCCCACGCAAGGCCAGCATTGCTCCCCAGGAAGGCACTCATGCCCTGTGCTGGTGGAGAGATGGATGTGAGTCTGCATGGATCATCAGGAGATTCCTGGTGGCTGAGCTCTCTGGAGTAATGCTAGCCTCAGTACAGGACAGGTTGGAGTGATTCACTGCCTCTGACTGTGAGGAACTGCAGCAATCCACTCACGGGAGAAGATTTTGGAGACTGGTGGTTGCTAAAGCTCGTATATCTCACATACCTGTCCTGGAGTTTCAGGTGAAATGCTTCCACTGTCTGATTTTATCCACACAATAAGAAATAGAACCAAACCAATCACTCAGTAATGACAAAAAAGCCCGAAGGTGATAACATCTGCCAATTGAACATGAAAGTTGCTGTGGTGTAGAGGAACTCCTGGGTGACAGTGCTGTGATGACAGTTCTCCCTCCCAACACTTGTTAGGAAAGCTCTTTTCTCTGGGGAGGAAAGGCACAGAGAACAGCAGTGACATAAAGTATCTGAGCCACAGAGATCGAGCCTGCTGGAATTAGTTTTAATAAATATGCTAACATGGAGGAAATTCCTGAAAAGTGGACGACAGCTCATGTGGTGCCAAGAGTCAAGTGGAGCTCAAGTGTGAGCCAGCTGGCCAGCATCAATGCCAGCCAAGGCAAAGCTGATAAAAACACCGATTAATAAAGATAATTAATTAAAATAATCTAGTATAGAAATATAATTAACGCCAGTAATCATGGCTTTATGGTAAACAGGCCTCATCATATAAATCTGATGTCACTCTCTGATGAGATTACAAATTTTCTTGATAAAGACAACCACAGAGATGTAACACACAGAGTTTGGTGAGTCACAGGACTCAGCAGAACACCACATGCTGGTTATAAAACCATCATGAAACATCTGTAGAAGAAAAGCTGTTTGTAGCATGACATGGTTGCAAGGCAACCACAGCCAGTGGTTGCAAAGCCCCAGCAATCTGATATGCAGGATCAGCATCAGAAAATAAGGGGTTAATCATGGAGATCAACACGGATTATTTATCAGTTTTGGGCACTGAAAACAAGGTGTGTTTAATTTAACCAAATCCAAAGTTTCACAGCTGCCAGTGAGGAATGTAGGTCGTCATTCAGGCAGCAAGCAGGACTGCAGGAAGCAGAGGGTTGGGAGAGAGTTAAGCAATTGAATGTGAGCCCTCATTCTAGAAAAGAGAGGAAAAAAAAAAAAGGCAAATAAGCAAATTTGACCTTTGGGTATTCTAAAAGAAGAGAATTGGGGGTGGATTCTTACCTCTGCATACAGCACCAGCAAAACTGTCCTGTTTTAGCACTTGCATTTTTTTAGGGCTGCTGAAAACTTGAAAAAGGAGCAAGTCTAAAGTAATTTAGTAAAATGTCATATGCTTTTTATGGGATTCAATCAATCTGGTTAAGCAGCAAAACAATGGAAAGGTGATTGCAGTGTGTTTATACACACAAAAGGAGAAAAAACTGGAGGACCCTTTCATCTAAAGCAGTAAAGCATGACAAGAAGCAAGGTCTGAAATGTGAAAACAATTTCAAGGGAGCAATCAAAGCACATTTTAATTGGGAAAGTTATAAATTGTTCATAGAAAATACAGAGAAAATGGTGAGTTCTACAGTTCTCAGTCTATACAAGTCAAAACTAGACGCTATTTGCATTTCTGGAAAAAAGTTAACCAAATATAAGTTTTCAGGCTAAATATAGGGGTAACTGGCCTTCATTAAACAAAATGCCAGAGTAAATGATCTAAAGGTCCTTTCTGGCCTTAAGCCAAATGAATCTGAAGTAACAGAGACTGCTTTTTCTTAAAAAAATCACATGATGGTTTCTGGTTTTCAGCCAGTTGAGAACATGCTCTAAATTTTTCAGAGTTTTGACTGTTCTTTCCATTCTGCCTTTAGAATTTCAAGCAGAGCAGCATAAATATTGATAAAACATTTCCCACCAAAAAGGAGATTGTTCAGTCAATAATTTCCATTGGCATTCATATATTCGTATATGTTTATGACTGGCTTTACAAAGTGCTGGATTCCTCTCAGCATTTCTTGGTGCAAAACAGAACATTTTGTCATTTAAACATGCACACAGTTTTGGTTTGTACTATTTCTCTTACTTACTAGCTATTATTCTTACAACTATTCCCTGTATCTTTCTAGCACTACGGTCACAAAGTAGAAAGAAAATTAATATTTTGTGAGTAATCAACGAAGTGAATGAACTTGACATATGAAGTCGATGTTTATTCCTATCTTTGCAGCAGAGTTACATCAGTGCCATCTGCTAAAGTTTTTAATTCCTGTAGCACATGATAGGATCCTGTTAAAGCAGAGCAGTTTCTCTCTGCAATCCTGTGTGTGGTGGGACATTATTTGCACACCTCCATTGCTGCAGGACACATTGGATTAACAGGCAACTGCATGGACTTGTGCAAACTCCAGATCCAAAAATAACAGCAAATATAGAAGTTTAATTGACCTAATGGGATATGACCTCCAGGGCCAGTTCTTCCCAGCATTTCTCATGGTGTGTCCTAGTCTTTCCCACTGGTTTCCCACTATGCTGGGAAGGCCCTCCTGTCTGCTGGACCTCATGGTGCTGATTCACTTGGTCCAAAGGGCTCAGCATAGCTCACGCCCACGCAGCAAAGAGCTGAAGAAACAACATCCTTTTGTCACACCAGCAAGATCAGGGCTGGTTATTTATTTATTTTTTTAAGGGATACAACCAATTATGAGTTGGTTCAGCTCACTGGGGAATTCCACTTTGGGAAAACAAAAGATGAAGTGGCATGTTCTAATGAAAAGCATACACTGCTGCAACCTACAGGCCACAGCCAGAATGCATCTGCCAAGAAACACCTTTTGGGTGGGAAGACATTTGTCACTGTTTTCCTCTCAGTGTTGCACTGACAGCTGTGGAGCTATCCCAAAATTGTACAATATCAATGAAAGGAGAATTAGAACTCTGTTTCCAAAACTGGTCTCTAGCAAGCACCAACATGTCTTCCACCTATCTCCAACCCATGCCAGGTGTTTACAGCTATTCCATTTATCTTTCTAGCACAATAGTCACAAAGTAAAAAAAATTAAATCTTGCTTCACACATTTGTTTAAGGTATATTTGAAGCAAGACCACGGCAGAATCTCAGTCAGAGCTGTGAACAGCACACCAGCCTCCCTCCAAGTGAAATGAAGGACTCAGGGGACTCAGTTTGGGAGTAAACTTGGGCACCTTCCCTAGATTTTCTCCATCTATCAACTCTGAGAGCATAGTTTGTCAAGCAGCTACGTCTAACTCAACTCCTTTACTACAGACATGTGAAGAAGCAACGAAAACACTTGGAAATATCTCCTCCTCCACCCATGGGGCGCTCAGAGCCCCTTGGTTCTGCTGCTGCCAGTCAAAACTCCTTCCACATTCCTGACCAAAGCATGCTGTAATTCTGGGGAACATCATTCTGGTACCCCAAGGAGCAAGCTGCAGGCTTTGCCTGGCTGGTGGTGGTCGGACTCAGCATCTGCTCTTCCCTTCACATCATTTTCCTGCTGTAAACATCAAATCACAAAGTCAAAACCAAGGCGGCTGATTACACTCCAGAAATAGTAAATAAATTACACTCCACAGACAGTAAATAACCCAGTCCCCTAAAAGTTTGTACATATAGGACATGGAAGCTGAGCTTCTCCAGCCTTTCAGTGCTTGTCACTCAGGTAGCACCTCCGTGCTTTAGAACATCTCCCTTTGTACAGGAACACTGGTGTGCTGTCAATGATTTGCTTGAATTATACACATTTCCAAATGACTACACGGTCCAGAAATTAATGGTAAGCTCAGAAACCAGCAGCAGTTTCTAAATCATTCACAGATCAACCAGGGAACAGAGCCTTGAAAGGACAATTCAAACAGCTATTATGTACTTAATAATATTGCAATAAAATTTTGACACTTGGAAATCAATAGGTCTGACAGACTAAGTATAACTCTGTGGTAACAAACAGGAGTTTAAGTAACTTCAGAAATGTTGTCTAGGCTGGACAAAGATGAAAATTGGCCTTTCCCTTTACTGAGGGAGGAAAACAAGGCTTTCCTGCACTGTGGTCATGTAGAGATTTCAACTCCCTGCTGCCACGCCGCTCTCCTGATAAGGAGCTGTTTAATCTCCCTGACCCCACGAACACCAATTCTGCTGATTCTCCAAAGGAAGTCAGGACATACAACATGCCTTCATCTCACCTCAGACGTGTCTGGGGCCCTGAATGAGCAGCGTGACAGGGCATGCACCAGAGCTGCAGCGAGCCATGAGTCAGCCTCCCCCGGCCGCAAACCCGAGTCATGGCAAAGCTCCCTCCTGTTTGTTCCATCTGATCCTCTCCCCTGATTAATTTTGCAATGGCACAGTTTTAAAAGAAGAGTTATTCCCCCTGAAGAAGGTGCAGAGTCTCTGGGGAGTCTTGCAGCAGTGTTGCCAACTCACATGATTTTTATCTTGAGTCTTATGATTTCTGAGTGTTCTCCAGCCTTGGCTGCCAGAAGCGTGCAATGACATGAGAAACTCCGCGAGCTCCTCTCTTAATTTTTATTAACAGTAATTTTCTAGACTTTATGGTTACACCCTAAAGACCCAGAAATCAGAACACAAAATGAAAAGGGACCAATTTAGCCATTTAAACTGTGATTTTTAAGATTACTGTGTAATTCATGAAAACCTGAGTCAATATATTTTTCTATTGAAGTTGGCAGCGCTGTTTGCTTTTCATCCTTGCTAAACTGCCCTTTAATATTATTCTAATTTATCTGTCTAGATTATTAAAGAAATTGGGAATACAAACTCTGTATCTGGAGGCAGAACAGCAACCTGAGTAATTTTTTCAGGTGCTTGTTGGCACTGGGTGAGAAACAGCCATGGGGATGGTGGGGAGGAGAAGGGAAGGAGATAGGTCCTAACTGGAAAGGCAGAGAACAGAAAGAGGAGTTTCCTTCCTTTAAGGAAATGCCCCTCCATGGAGCCTTCCAGAGGAACAACTTTTTTTTGGCTGAGATGGGCTGGCAAGAAGCAAAGACATCTTCTGCAAAGCGGGTCCCCAACCACATGGCCCATCTGCTCCTCCTCTGGCTTCCACTGCAACCAGAACCAGCTCTGAGCCAAGGAAATGCTGCTCTTGGGGCAAAGAGCAGCCTGTATTTAACCAGCCTTGAACCCAGAGGGGCAAATTATACACATACATGATGCAATTCTTGCAGTTACCCCGCTCCCAAGCTGGGACTCTCCTTTGCCTCTCCAGGTGCCAGGGGCCGTGCACGCAGTGGGTGCCTCCACTGCTCTTCAACACATCCAGGCTTGCAAACGAGCAGAGGGTTCCAATTCCCTCCTCGAGCATCCAGAAAGGGTTTGCTGAGGTCTGCTGCAGCCAAGTGATGCTGCTGACAGTGCCAAAACCTCTCTGTTGCTAACAGAGCAGCCAAGCTCCCGTGAAGGGGCGCTTTGTTGGGGACAGCTGTTGTGACGCTGAGGTGGCACATGACCATCAGAGCTGATGTGTTCCAGAGGGTAGGCAGGAGGTTGTGCACAAGTTGTCTTTGCCTCTCTAAGAAGGGCTGCTTTGACAGCAGTCAGACAATGGCTCTCATTGCTCCTGGAGGAAGTGCCTCTGCCCAGAAACATCGTGGCAGATGCCCTGTGGGTGTGTGCTCCCTCGCCGAGCTGTGGCGTGGTCACTCACTGGTGGCCACAACACGCCTCCTGTGATGCTTGGCATCTTTATAGAAGTGTTACCTACTGGAAGCATTTAATTAGCTGATAATTTTAACCATCAAAACCAACAAAACAGTACACAACTGTTTTGCTCTGATGACTTGTGAGAAAACCTCAAAAACATAACCCGGGCATTCCCTGTGGGCACCAGAGGTAAATGGAAAGGTTGCCAGAGTTTGTATTTTGCTTTCAGAGACTGTGGTTGTAAAGACAACCTCCTACTTTTGGAGAACCTGACATAATTTTTGCATGGGAGGAGGCAGTAACAGCTTCTCTGGGCATTATCTTTGAGAGAAAAATAATTTACCAGATATTAACTATCTCTGGATAGTAATGGGCCAGTGAAGAAAAATGTGTTTTGCTTAAGTGTTCATTACCACTGCAAGTTTCACTTGCTTTGAAACAACTTGCATATTAAGTAGCAATAATGTAAGGCTCATTAGGGGCTTCCCATATGTCTGGCAGTGAAAGGATACATAGCCCTGGTACTGTGAAAAAAATCAAAGCTCTTCCCAGCCTCTGGCAATCCCACCCTGCCACACTCCTGGGCTGACCTGCAATCATTCCTCCTCCCCTTTATGAATAGCTACTCACACATCTTTCCATCTGTTAAGAACTGCATTACTCTGTAAGTGCAAAATAGGTGACTGGTATGTCCATTACTCGACTGGGCTGCTGGTGAAATAAATGGATATTCAAGGGAGATGAGTAAATGTATCAAAATGCAGCACTGAGGAAGCATTCATCCCACCACAAATGGAGAATTATGCTCAGCTGCTCTGAGCTTGGTCCCAGAGAGAGGAGGGAAGAGACCTGAAGCACTAAGCCTGATAATATATGTTAATATCAGTGAGAAAAGGTTTTTGACAAATTGGGCATTTAAATATCCATTTGTACATTTGCAAATGTAAATTTGCACACAAAGACGTAGATTTCTACGTGTACTGAATATTTTGGAAATGTGGAGATTTGACTCTCTCTGAGGGGAAAAGAATTAACAAAGAATTAGGATTTTGTGTTTCAATAGCCAGACCCAACCAGTAATGGAAGAATTTCACCCAAAACTGTAAGATGTCTTGTATTTTCAATCTATAACACAAAATAACTAATTTATTTGAAGCATGCGTTTTTATGAAGTTAAAGGAATAAAAATTCTGACCTTGAAGCACAATCATATTTATAATAATGAACGACAAATTATGTACAATGCAGTTTATCATTGAGCCTCAGTTAGATGAGATTAGCTAATCAGGCAGTTTATTTTCCACCTATATGCTGCTATTGTTTGTTTGTTTGCAGTTCTGGCAGACAGGCTTTACAAGGATGCACAACATGATGAAGGATTTATTTACATTTTCTTTAACTAGCAGCAGCACTGTATTGTAAATGACACTTCTAATCACCAACACAATTCTGTGTTTGCAATGCCCATAAATTCAGAGCACTGATTTGGTTTTTTTGACAAAACTTTGCTGCTTTTATGTACAGACCACTGGAGCCTGATCTAACCCTCATTAAAGAATCAATGGCTCTCACAGACATCTGGGCATTCAACCAGGTCCCATCAGTACTTTTTCAATCACTGGCAATAACACAAGAGCAACAGAGAACTTGCAGCTTCACCTCAAAATATAAAGTCTGTGGTTTTAAAGCCAGTCCTTGGAGAGGCAGAGGTGAATGCACTCACTTTTACAAAGGGCAGGTCTCCTCTTGCGGGTGGCTTTTTAGCAGTAGCTCCAAAACCCATGTACATTTTATCCCTCAGATTCAGATAAGCAAACACAGTGTGAAGTTATTTGGTGCACCTGGGCAGATCCACTGGCTAAATGTGAGAACTTTGCTCCCTCCTCCCCTCAGCCCCTGCTCCAGCCTCCTCCCTGCACAGCCTGGCCCTTGTGAGACATCCCACCGAGCCAGTCCCACCCCCATACAGCAGGAAACTGCCCACATTTCCCACCCAGTTTTCAATTTTACCTCAGTTACCCTAAACCTACACTTCTGCACCCCCAAAGCCAACTCACTGCCAAGGACTGCCACGATATCACCACAGCATTATGTAAAATTATCAGTGTCAGATGCCTCGAGCCAGCTCTTAACCCCACACAAATCAACAGGAATCACCTTGGAGCACAAAAGAGCCAAAAGTGAGGGGAGATTCAAGGCTTCAGGATCCCTGGGTGCCCCAAATTTCTTCTGCCTTTGTGGGCTGCACCCAGGCTGCCCACTCAGCACCTTGAGAGGGGAGGGAAAAGAATCAAAGGCTCAGAACAAAGAAGGTCATTCAGCAGCTGACATTCAGCATTTCAATCCTATATTTTAACCACAGCTGACAAAAACTAAGAGCTGGAAAGACTGAATAGGTCGCCCTAGTCAACACTCCATAGTATTTTCTCGAGGGCTTTTATCCAGTTTATATTTAAATAATTCAAGCAATGGGGATTCCACAATCAAACAGACTTTGCTGTTTGGAAAAAAAACCACTCTGCCAGCCACCTTACATTTCCTTCTGCTCATTTTTCATCCCATTCCCACTTGCCATGCCTCCTTCTACCAACCAACACAATTTTCCTGTGCCTGCCCTGTCCCTGCCATACTCCACTCAGGATGGGATGAAGCAAAGGGAAAGGTTGAGTCGTGTAAAATGCAGCTTGAAGCACAATTTTTTCCTCAAGATCTTGGAAATATTTGCTCCTTGGCTGCTTGCATAAAGCACAGCAGTCCTGGGAATATCCTGAGAGATTTAAGGCACAAACTGATGATCTTAGCAAAGCAGATACCCTGCCCTGCTGGCCGTCTCCAGTGTCACCATTGATATCTAAATTACACCCCTCCCCTGAGCTTTCATTTAAGCATTCAGGGCTCTTTTGAGCATCCCTGTATGTAAAACCTTCCCACCCCTCTGACATCCTTCCAATCTGTCCAAGGGACCTTTTGTTCTCCCAACACACTCCAGAGAAACAAGGCCCTTTACAAATTGCAGACCATCCCTTCAATTATATTTCTGTAGTAATGCTGGCACATTAGTTCAACTTATCCTTGGTTAATAGTTCAGCTTATATTCAAAAAGCCATTAACATAAAATCAACACAGCAATTTTGTAAGAATTCTCATATCATTAATCCATTTAGAGTGGATACACAGTTCACACTCCAAATTCACTTAATTATTGACTTAATAACATTTAAAGAAACCATGGTCTTTGGCTCCACTGGAATGCAATATAATTTTTATTCCTCTCTGCCTACTTTTATAGGTTTCCTGCAGAAGTTAGTTCTGCAAGGTTTGGGTAGTGCTTGGAGGGGTCTCACCTCACTTCACCTTTCTGTCAGAACTCCCCCTGCAACCACAGAGTTTCAAACTCATGAGGAAGAGCTGGCTGGCTGGTTTGCTGAGGGAAAGAGGGGAAATCAACCTCATGGGCTGCACAAAAAGGGCCCCATTTGCCCAAACCCTTCTCAGATGGCAGCCCTGGGCATCCCAGCCTAGAGCAGCCTGGGGAAATTCCTTTCAACCATCTCCATTGGCATGGACTGCATGAAGCCCTCAGGCTTCCCTGCTCCAGTGGCAGCCATGAGGAAGAGAATTCCTCCTTCCTCAGTATTTGATATAACAAATCTTTCTAGCTCTGGCATGGGCAGTGAATGTATCACGATAATTTCTAAGCATATGCACAAAATTAATAGTTTGATCAAAACTGTCTATAAAGATTTTATAGACAATTTCAAAATTGCCTATAAAATTTCCTCCAGAATTTGGTCCAATGCTTCTTTTTTTCTCACTTCTTCCCCATTCCTCTTTGCTCTCCTTGTCATCATCCATGGCAAATGATGTTGTTTGCGCTTCAGCTGCTGTTACAGGCCAAAAGCAATCAGCGAGCGGCAGGTCCTGCATTTCACTTTGAAAAACGTCAGGTTAGGACTCGTTTGAATCCTCACATAATTTGTGTCACTGTTGGAGGCCTTTCCCTCAGACTTGTTTTCCTCTAGTGGCTCTGGCAGGATTTTGGAGCAGGAACAAAAGTCTGGGGAGGACCAGAAAAACACCTGGCAGCTGTGGGGAAAACGTGTTCATGGCTGACATGGACCACTGTCCCTTCCAGCCCATCCATGTGGCACTTCCTGGGTGCCTCTGGTGCAGAGGAAGGTCCCAGCACCACAGTGTGTCCCAGCTGGATTTCACCTTGCTGTCACACAAGGCAGGAATATCAGTCTCAAGCCATAGACAAGGAAGTCCATGCTGGACATGCTGTTTGCCAAATGTGTTTGAAAACTCCTTTGAGGGATCCCTGTTGGTGCAGCAACTCGTTTGATGACCTTAAAGCCACTTGCCCTGGCCATGTGGGAAGCTGCATCCCACAGCACAGACACATCCTGGACGCCCTTTGTCCTCTCCACGTCAGCAGGACAAGCATCCCCACTGCTCATGGTACATTCACAGCTCAATATTGGCAGGAAAATTCCACTATAATAGACTCAAGCAGAGCCTAATTGCATCAGGTTTTGTGCTGGAAATGGTCACTGGAGCCTATGAGGCTACTCTGCTTCTCCCTGCCTTTCACAGAGAAGTGAATGCCTGGAAGATCACACCAGTGGAAAGGAGCCAAATTTTACTAATGTATTCTTGCCACAGACACCAGCAAGAGCAGAATCAGAGGAACAGTGCTGCAGGTCATAAGCAGACATTTTAATCTGGATAGTGTAGTAGAAAAAGAGCAGAACCTCCCACCACAGACAGTAACCAGTGTGTGGTTTTTCCTTCTCAATTGGGCCTCAGGGTGTTTCCCACATCTTCACAATACTTAACACTGTTTCCTCTTCACTCAGGCACATGGGAATTTCCAGGTAGCATTTGCTTGGGATTGCTTTTAAAAGACTGCACTGGTACTTGATATAACTAAGTGCAACTTTGCACCCACAGTGCTTGCTTGGTTATAGCTCTGAGAATGGATATTTTTTCCTGTTTGAGATCCAAGATGTATCTGCACCACTAAAACCAGTCCTTTCTTTGTTTAATATCTACTGATGCATCTATTTATTTCATAAACTAACACTGTAACCCTGCTTTTACTATAAAATGTAACAAAAATATTGAAAAGAGTCACAAAACTGCCCCTGAAACTTTGTGACAATTCACAAACCCTGGCAGACATCTCCATGATGCCCTGCCTGGATTTGCCACAGATTTTCTAAACGCTGTGTTTAACAAACACAGCCCTCGAAAACTGCTCTGAACAAGCCCCAGAGCCTGGTTCTGGGCATTGAGCAGATCAGTGCTCTCACTGCAGGCACCAGCGTGTTCTTTGGGAGCAGGGCTGCCCCTGGGACTGCTGGGGACATGAAGCAACTCAGCCCTTGCCTGTCCCTGCCTGCACACCCGGCAGGGATCCCCACTCCTGGCAGTCTGAAGGGTGTGACAGGACAGCAGGAACCTTCCAGCACAGCTGGATTCAGGTTGGGATATCCATTGTGTCAGCCAGGTGGTGCAGAGCAGTGTGTGACCAGGGGCCGGAGCCTGCAGCGGCCTTGAGCTCAGCCTGTGGCACACCTGGGAGAGCCAGGGAGTTTGGAACCACAACAACTGTATTTCCACATGGTGTTTCTGAGAGAAAAACACCCTGACAACCTCATGGTGTTTGGGTACAGCACACAAACAGGTCAGGGTGCAGAGGACGCCCACAGACTGCCCCTGGCCAACGCCCCTGGTGACAGAAGGGTCTGTGCATCCTCTGCTGGCACAGACAGCTCCAGGGCAAGCACTGATGGTCTCCCTGTGCTGCTGCTCACACTCAAACACCTGGGACATGTCTGGACTAACAGGGCTGCTGAGCTCTCTCCTCGAGGCAGCGCAGGCTCAGCAGCAGGAGTGGAAAAATACCTCTTTTCTGTGTGTACCCATGCCTGCCCCTGGGCTGCTGCCCCCTGCTCTACTCCCCAGGACACACCAGCCAACCCAAACCACCTTGGAGGGCTGCCCTGCTCGGGAGATTCACGTCATGCTTCCTGCCGGGCACCTCGCCACGCTCGTAAATGCGCGCTGGAACCACGCTCCTTGTTCCCAGAATAGATCCCATCATAATCAGATCTGGAGCAGCGTGGTTAAACATTATCTCTGCCTTACCAGATATTTGCTGTGGAAAATCACAACTGCAAGGGACAACTTGAGGTGAGGGGATCACAAATTTAACACACACGCAAATTTTCATGGAGAAACTTCAGAGAAAGAAAGGAACTGAGTCGCTGCTGGGCTCCTCTGGGGCATGTGCCAGCAATCCTCAGCTGGAGGGATGTACCTGTGGATGTCTCAGCTGGAGCCAACTCCCAGACACAGCTTCCCTCTTCCAAGGAGAACTGAGATGCTCAAACACACTAGTTTCAGAAATAAAGAGAATTTCCAGATGTCTATGTGCCCCTTGACTTGGGGGGGATGAAGGCTCAGAGCCCAGATGTGGGCCTGGAGATCACACACAGCTCTAAATCAGAGAATCAACACCAAGAATTGCCTTTACCTGTGGAAGTGATGCAGACACATTCCTACCCCTGCCAAGAGCATTTGCACATGGCAGGCACTGCACAGAAGGTCTTACAGCAGGGTCTGCTTTGTCTTGCTTGCTGAAATAGGACAAAGAAAAGCAATACTTGGTTTAATTTCCATTCTTGTATGAAATCCTGATTACTGTATATTCTTGTTGAAGGGTAGGATGCATCTATGCTTACATCTTTTTTCAATACAGATGAAAGAAAAATAAGAAAACATGTTCATACCAATCATCAAGGCAGATTAGGATTTTATTCAGTGTATGTTTTAGACAGATGGGCTCTTCTTAATGCCTTGCACTTTCCCTCTCCACAGCTTTTGCAGTTAAGATGCCCAGAAAACTACTGAGTATTTTTCTGTCTGTGTTGAGCCCTGCCCATTCCACAGAAAAAAATCCCACTCAAAAACTCCATGTCCAGCCCTGATCCCCAGAGCAGAGAATTCACCCTACTTTTTGTAAAATTATGTTTCTTTGGTAACTCAGCTCTACCTGACATCATTAGATCCTCTCATGATTTTCATCTGCAGCTCTATGATCTGCAGAGTCCTGATAGTTTCTGCATAGATTAGAGGCAGAGAAAGACTGGACAATTTAACTATAACAAAGTCTATGATAATGAAAGGATTTAAGGCCACATCCACCCAATGCTTGATGGTGCTTAGACCCCTGGAAATTTATCAGTAAGAGCATTTTATTGCAGCCCTGGGTCACAACTGGGCATTTTGTTTCATGGAGAGAATATGTTCAGATAAATTTCTTTTCCACATTAGAACAGACCAACATTTCAAAATTCCTGGCAAAAGAAATTTTTTGAGGAAATTGTTGCTTTTCATTTATCAAAACGTTTGGTTTCTGCATGAATTACTTCTTATTTTTGACAGTTTCTATGACAGTAGGAAAAATATAATTTGAAATTCCCCAAGGGGAAATTGAAGTTTCTTGTTTTACTAATGGAGACACAGACCATATCCATGCTGCTTTAATTTCCTTGGTCGTGGTTGGTGGGGTTTTTTTTTGTTTGTTTGGGTTTTGTGTTTTTTTTTTGGTGTAGGGTTTTTTGTTTCTCTTTCTTTCTTTCTTTCTTTCTTTCTTTCTTTCTTTCTTTCTTTCTTTCTTTCTTTCTTTCTTTCTTTCTTTCTTTCTTTCTTTCTTTCTTTCTTTCTTTCTTTCTTTCTTTCTTTCTTTCTTTCTTTCTTTCTTTCTTTCTTTCTTTCTTTTCTTCTTTCTTTTCCAACAACAGCAACATCAAAATGACTAAACAATGTGATTTCACAAACAGTTTTGGTTCTGGCAGCCCCAAACAGATAGAGACTCAATGAGCATCCCTATGAACAGTTCATTTGTGTTGCCAAAGGTACCAATCCACACCTGCAGCTGAACAAGCAGGTTTTGCTCTGCCCTTTTTGCTTGCAGATGTGCCTGTTCTGCCCCAGCACTCTTTCCCACACTTCCCTCCTTGCTTTGCTCCATCCACACAACCTTCCTGCAGCAGGGCAGGATGGAAAGTTTGAGTTGGCCAAGCTGCAGCTCACCACGGGACTCCACAAGGGCTGGGGTTCTCTGGTCCTGAACAAAGATCTCAAAGGAGGGATGTTTTCTGTCACCTGGGGCAGATATACTTGAAATTGACTTTTTGGAGACGAGCAGGAACTTCTGCACCTCTTCAGGAAAAAAGGCCCATCTAAATTGCTCCATCAGTTGTGCAAGGGGGTTTCACAGAACTCATGAACTACCTTGGGGAGGGTGGGGTGATTATTTTTTTTGCTCTTCATCAAGTACAAATTGCTGTTCATGTGGGGTTTTGCTTTAGGCTGCTACATATTTTGCTATTGTCTCTTCCTTCCCCCAAAGACATTGAGAATTCCTCTGCCTCATGTTTTATTTACAAATTTTTGTGGTTTTGTGCTTTATCAGCTTGAGTGGGTGGGAGAAGCTCAATTTTATGGATTTTTAATAGAAAAGCAGAGAATAGCTCACCTCAAAATCTTACACTAATGGTCTGTAATGTGTCAGGAACTACCCTACTTTCTGGAAGACAGACTATGTATTTCTCTGGTTTGGGTCCTGAACTGAAACAAACTTTCCTCTGAGGAGCTCAAGCCTGAACACCACACAAAACAAAAGAGTGCTGCAGTTCTGGTCCCACAGTAATTTGAGGCTGACAG
The DNA here is from genome assembly GCA_013397195.1 of Hylia prasina. Lineage (NCBI taxonomy): Eukaryota > Metazoa > Chordata > Aves > Passeriformes > Sylviidae > Hylia > Hylia prasina. The sequence continues at coordinate 219,888 of VYXD01015114.1, read as the reverse complement.
CTTTTTTTCCACTGTTGGTTTTGCTGCATTTACTGGATCAGAGTGAAGCTCCTCCTGCCTTACTCAGGCGTCAAAGATGGGAGGCAGATTTCCACCCTCAGAGGATCAGGATCCAAGGAAACAACAACTGTGTAAAAAAACATTGCACATGAAGGGCTTAGAAAATGCAGGAGTATGCAGAACTCCTCCCTTTTTCTGGAGTAAAGGTTGTACATATGATGATTATTTCCTTTCTTGGGCCAGTCCTGTTCATCAGAGACCATGGCTCCACCTCAGCACCATGTCTGAGTGGTTCTTCCAAGAGAACTGCCCTCCCTAGCCAACACATGGAAAAAAGCAGCTCTTTGATCCCTCAGGGGCTGGGAACAAGCAACACTCAGGACAGAAACATTCACCCCTTGGAGCTGACAAGGGGAAGGGGTCTGTAGTAAATACTCTCTTTGTGCAGGTGAAAAAAAAGTGCCTTGCTCTGGCTGAGAATCCGTCCATATTTTTTCAGCTGCATTCAATACAGTTTTATAATTGCATTTAAATCAGCACCCTTGGAGCAGGGTGGAGCCCAGGTTTGAAAGCCAAGAGTCATTTGAAAACATCTTTCTCTGTCAGCCAAAAACTTCTCTTATTTGATAGGGCCAGCAGGATGGGAAAAGCTTTAAAGGGGCCTTGGAGAGGCGCTGGTTGTGAAGTGTCCTGTGAGCCAGAGTTCACACAAAGCTGCCCCTGCTCAACACCCCCTGCCTCTCTGGGTGTCCTCAGCTGCAGAAGGGTCCCTGTCCCTGTCCCTGTCCCTGTCCCTGTCCCTGTCCCTTTCCCTGTGCAGCTTCTTGCCCCAAGCCTGGGACTGGCTTGCATTAGCAGGGATGTGCTGGTACAACTTGACTCCACACACCCCTAAGGGAAATACAGCTCACACCCATAAAAGAATTCATTTGTCAGGATAGCTCGGGCTGGCTCTCTGAGCAAACCAGCTCTCACAGAAAAAGGATGGTGTTGCTGTGTAAGCATGTCTCCATTAAGGCTTTTCTCTAAAATGAAAACAAAAGGGTATGTAGGAAAACCATGCTTCTGTGAAGTGAGAAGTGAGGGCAAGCATTTGGGGAAAAAAAAAAAACAAACTGGTTTTGCAAAAACAAAGGTCTATAATCCTGATCATTTTTCATTGAAAGAAAACATGGGTGGATACACCTATGAAACAGGTTGGAAGAGAGGTCATGGAAAGGTGATGGAAATTGGCTATTTAGAATTAGAGAAAAACTCATGGTTTTAAGTATGGTACATTTTACTCAAGTAACTAAGATGGGTGATAAATATTAAATAAAACATAATAGCATTTTATTATTTATAATGCTTACTGCAAACATGAGGATTTGAAATAGAAATTTGAGCCAATTTTATAATTACTAGTGATAAAATGCTTTAACCTCTGCATTAGCTGCTACCCATACTGTACCTTTGATTCCACTAATCGATCTTAATTGATTAAATGAAAGCACTTCATCTTTGGATTTCATTGCCAGCATGTTCTGCCACTTTCTATTACAATCCATTTTGGAAGATACCTGATGATCCTACTCTTTTCTTCACACTTTCATCCTCTCATTAATTATCTGCTGCCAGCCCAGCTTTCTTGCAGCAAGGGACTCCAGCACAGACACACCTAAAATGCAGCACATTCAACACAACCAAGAGCAAATAATCTTTTCTATTCAAGCCTCTGCCTCACTCAAGCATTGCCTGGCACAGAAGACCCCTTTGGTTCATGTGTTCTTTTCCCTTGAAGGTTCTTTGGGCATTTTTTAACAAGGACTCAATGAAGAGCTGCTTAATAAAGAGTTTTGTATGTTCCCCAACATTCTGTTTAAATCTAGTTAATATTAAGATGTGTTTCCTCTGATATTTATCCTGGGTTTCAGGGTACAATTCTCCTCTAGAGAACCTGCAGTGTACCCAGATGAAGGTGAGGGTAGTGGAGAAAACCCCACAAACTCGGATAACGTGAAAATTGTAACTGCATTTTTCAAGCTGAGGAATTTATTCACCTGGAAGGGAAATATTCCCCGAGCAAGCAGACAGTGGAACACCTAAATTATATTTTGCATACCTTTAATCATGAAGGGATAGGTTCTCAAGCACTCACAGAATGAGCAGTGTACTACAACCAAGTTACTAGAGGAACACAGGCCTGTATTTGGGTTATTTGTCCCTAGGTGCTTCAGTCAGAGCTCATCAGGCAAACTCAGAATGTAATATATAATCTGACCCATATATGCTATTAGAGCACTGCACAGAGCACTGGGAAAGCACAGAGCAAGGGGAAATGTGTGAGCACAATCCCTGGAATCTTTATTCATGAGAGCCAGTGAGGTAGATAATGTGCTGCTGTGGTTTAACCCCAGACAGAAACTGATCCCCAAGCAGCTTCTCACTCAATCTCCCCTCTTGGGGATGGGGAGAGAAGCAGAAGGGTAAAATTAAAACAAAACAAAACAAAAGCAAAACCTCAGTTAATAGGTAAAGCAAATTCCACACCCACAAGAAAAGCAAAACAAGGAATTCATTCACCATTTCCCATGGGCAGGGAGGTTCAGCCACCCCAGGAAAACAGATCTCCAGCACCTGTAACAGTGACTCGGGAAGGCAAATGCCATCATTCTGATTGTGTCCCTCCTTTCTTCATTTCTTATCCCAGCTTTAAGCACAAATCAACATCCATGTGGTCTGGAACATCCCTTGGGTCAGTGGGGCTCAGCTGTCCTGGCTGTGTCCCTTCCCAGCTCCTCAGGCACCCCCATCCTCCTGCCTGCTGGGTGGGGTGAGGAGCAGGAAAGGCCTTGACTCAGCCTGAGCTCTGCAATACCTAAAACATCCCTGACTTTCCAACAAACCCAAAACACAGCCTCAGACCAGCTACTGGGACAAGTATTAACTCTACCCCAGCCAAACCCAGCACACAGGCAGAAACTGGTGGTGCACATAATTAAGAGAAAATGGAAATAAATTCTGCAAGGGAAAAACAAAATGGACAATTCCTCTTGCTCTGTCACTGCTTTGAAAAGGCAGTGTTCCCAAAAAAGAACAAACCCCTGCTTGGTTTTGAGTTGTCCTAATGACTGGGAATGCTGCCACCACAGTGACTAGGTAAGGCACAGGGATGATGAACCTGTAAAAGGTCTTTTTCACCTCACTATAAGAAGGAAATTCAAGAAATACTCATCCACACAAGACACAAGCCTTGCAGCCCACTAAGGTCAGCAGTTTTTGCAAATGATTGCCACACATGTTAACGTGGTATGAAGGCTGTCTCAGAGCAAACTGAACTTCCCCAGCTCCAAAAGCTCCAGAGGGGAGAATTACAACCTGCAGATGATGCCTTGGTTACAATCCAGGCTCCAACAGGAAATACACTGAGCCAACAACGGGGCTTTGCTTTTATTAGAACGTGGTACAAATCCATGCCTATTTTATTTTTTATAAAGTGGTGCCTGCTAAGCTTTTTTCCTCCTAGAAAATGTCTCTTCCAAGTTCCTGCTGCACTTAAGTTTTATCTCATATATAGATATTTATCTTATCTACTGCATGAGTCAAGTAGGGGAGGAGGCTTTCTTATCTATCTTAGCCTACAGGGAAGAGCTTAATGAAAAAACCCCATTGTTCTGCAGTAACAATCTGCTCCCAGCTCCCAGCCAGGCAGTGATACCCGATGGAGATACACTGATACCTATCACACTGCTACAAACATTCCTTTAGATCCAAATCACACATCTGAGTTATTCCACAAGGGCCCAGACAGCATTTCACCATATTTTCCCCCTCTTCTTCTGGACTTCTGAGTGTGCAGGTGTTACTGGATTCCTCAGCTGGAAACTTGCTTCATAAATGTTAAAGATAGTTAAGTGTGATAAAGCTCACCGTGTTTATACCTGAAAGGTGATTTTGGATTAAGACAGCAGCCTGTAATGGTTGTTTCTCACCAACTCCTGGTGCAGACAGCTGTCATTCCACAACATCATCCCCATCAGACCTTTATTTGGGGCATGCATTAATTCAGAAGTGAAGAGCTCTGCTCTTTCAGGAGAACTTGGAGACCACTTAATCTTTCTAAAGAAATTCATTGATGAGTGCAACACCTAAAGGAGAACCAACAAATGTCTCTTCTGTTGAAGCATCAGGAAGTATTCTGACTTTGTTGATTTATTCCTGCGAGGGAAGGCAAATAAACTAACCCAGCATATGTTAGATTTTATGTTTTTAAAAGTTTCACGCAGGCATTAATGCAGATATAAGATTCTCTTACCCTGAGTTTGGAACACCAGACACTCAATTCATCAGGTGTACAAAGGACCAAAGCCTTGACTGGTTTTGTTTTTCCTTACCAAAATGCAATTAAAATACAAACTCCATCTTCTCCTTGCATCAAATTTGTGAAAAGGAGCCATTTTCTTGCAATAAATTCCTAAAGATTTCGTTACATGAGCAGCAGAGCATAGTAGAAGTGCATAATAAATCAGTCCAAATTCTAGCTGTGTCTAAAAGGTTTATAGAAAGCTCTCTATCCGTTTTTCACACTCCAAAATCTGAATTATAATTAATTTCAGGAATCAACCAACCTACCCCTTACTTTAAAAACGTCAAGCTAAGGAGTGCATTATGTGAGATTACAATTAATCAGACGTGGAGGAGCACACACACACACACACGTCTTCCCACTTAAATTCTTTGGCCAAAAAAATATTACAGCAGCCTTGACAGATACTAAATGATCTTTTCAAATAATATTCCCTGGTGATGAATGTTGCAGCTCCGCAGCCTTGTGCTAATACAGAGCTTTTCAACAGAGAACAGGCGTCATTTGACAACTCCTGCATTAACTCTAATGACATGCTGATGGCCCTGACACTCCTCTCAGCTCTCTGGGATGCTCTACCCCATCTGGAAAGAACTCCAGCGATAGAAGAGCCCAGCAGGCTAAATTATATAAAAAGAATTATCAACGTTTGCAGAAACATTAATGAAACATTAAACGTAACGGTTCCATAGGACAGTGCTGTTATTTACTCATTTTCTTGCACAGATTAAAGGAGTTATTTATAGCTGCTGTCTTTGGCCCTGGGAGTGCCTTCTAGTCTGATATTGCCCTGCTGAAAGGCAAGGGGGCTTTCTTCCTCTCTGCCTAATGCTCTTTAAAATATTGTGTAGCCTGGGCTGCAGTCACAATGTCCTCAAGAAACGTCACATTTAGAGCAGAGTGCTGGTGTCTCCCTCCATCCCTGGCAGGGAGGGGCTGGGTGGGCACCCCCCTCTCTGGGCAGGGCCCTGCCCATGCCCTGGCTCTGCCCTGCAGAGGTTGACCAGCCCTCGTGCTGGGAGAGAGGACATCCAGGTCCTGAACACCACCTGGAGTTAAAGCAAACCAAAATAGGAGCTTTCCCTCCCCTCCTCTGCAGCAGTTCCTGACCTTCCCTCCTCTCCTGCCCGGCAATTCCACCAAGGGGAGGCAGCTCCTGTCCCTGCCTCAGCCCCTGAGCTGCTGATGAAAAGGCTGGACAGAGCCTGTACAAGGCAATATCCCAAAAATATCATTTTGCTTCACTGGCAGCTGCAAGGGGTGAGGAACGAAACTAACAGCTCCCTAATTTAATGTGGACTTCAAATAAAAGCACTTCCCCTTCTATTTTTCTACCTGTGGAGATATTTTTGTCCAGTTCACTGGGAGAATTGCTGCATTCTGTTATGCTCAAAATATTTTGCTTCTTTAATCACTGCGCAGGGTTTCCACCTGCAGTAAGTGGACTGAGCAGACAAGAGAAATTTATTGCAGCTACCAGCCAGAAATCAAATTCATCTTTCATCCATTATTTGGGACACTATTGTTTCCAGCAGTTTCTCCTCTTAATAAAACTGATCACAGCTGAATGTTTGGCTGCTTCTGTAGAAAATGCCAAGACTTGTTATTTCATTATACATGTATTCTTCTTACCTGTATATTCTCTGGAAGGATTTTATATATAAGTGATGAGCATTGTCTGGTTGACAAAGTGTGACTAAAGTACAAGCCAAAGAGCTGGAAGATAAATTCATCCTTGCAGTGCTGCTGCTGATTTTCTATGCAAGAATTAATAAAAAGCGCCTTTCCTTCGCCCCTCTCTTAGAGGCAGAGCTGGCAGTTCAGTGTTTTGGGGAGAGGAAAAATAATAATGCAGAGAAAATCTGGGCAAAGCCATCCCCTAATCTAGCACTGAAAGGACAAAACAAGGTTTGTACAACCCTCCAGGGCAGGGCTGGCAGAGTACAGGATGGCCTTGTCCCTCAGAAAGCTCTTCCATTCACTGGGAACAAAATTCAGGCACCAAGTGCTACAGACTTAGAGACTACACTGGTGGTTTTTTTCTCTTGTAGGGCACAGGATATGGTCTCTCTTAAAAAAAGAAAATAAATAAAATCCCTTTGCAAATCCCAGCCCACCCCTACAACAGCTCCAGAGAATGGGAAAGCAGAGTCAGACATTGCAGAGTCAAGGAGCAAAGAGGAGAGACCAAGAGCGATGCAAAACCAGCCTGGGACAGGCTGGAAACACGGCAGGATCTTCTGTCAGCTCCAGAGGGGCAGCAAAGCACACCAGGAGCCACAATGCTGCAGTGCCCCGACCCAGGGAGGAGCACACTGCAGGAAAACCCTCCCCAGCCCTGCAGGAGCACCTGGAGAGGGGCTCTGCCATCCCAAGGAGCAGCCAGCCTGTTCCAGCTCTGGGAGGCCAGGGCACACACAGGATTTATCACTGGAAACACAGGTGATTCTCTTGGAGGAGCCATCCTGAGAGCTTCCCAGAAACAGGAGCCACGGTGGCACAGGGGGCCATGAGCAAGGTCTCCCTGCCATGTGAGCCTGGCACTGCTGGAGAGGCAGCAGGGAGGGAGCTGCTGGCACAGCCCTGTTTCCATGTGTGTCCCTGAACATGGCACTGCCCCAGGGGGGATTGCAGCGAGAAGTCAGGGCTCCTCCCCAGCCCAACAGGAGCTCAGCATCTCGTGAGAGAGACACTGACAGCTTTGGGGACCCTCAGCACGCAGGTCCAAAGCAAAAACACTCCCTGCCCTTGAATAAAGGGCTGAAACCATGCTCACATTCCCCAGCTGAGAAAGCAAAGTGAAGGAACTGAGAGCCATAGAAGCAATGGAGAGCAGAGCATGCTTCTGAGGATTTTAAGCCACGAGAAATCCCTGCAAGGGATGGACACAGCATAAGTGAAATCAGGAAAGAGAGGCCTGGTTGTGTCTAAAGGACTTTCCTCCTCCAGCTTTTGAAGATGTATCCACCAAGTGTCATTTGCTCTGATTCAGACCAGCTCCAAAACCACTAAAATAAGTGGAGTTTTCACCATGAGGACTTTGGGATTACCTCTTTTATCTTGCACAAGTCATTTCACCTTCCTTTTCACTCACTTTATCACTTTGGAAAGCAAGAATAAATAATTTCTGCTACCTGATTGAACTACTCTTTGAGATCTCCCAGTTCACCTTGGAGGCCTCCCAGTGGGAATTTCCAGGCTGTGTTATCACAGCCAGAGGAGTCTGAGACCAGCACTGGCAGAGCACAACAGAAGACCTCAGCCTTGGATGTCTAATTAGAGCTCCAGGTTCTAATGGGGACACGGGGCTTACACTAAAATATGAAGAAATTGTCTTGACTCTACTAAAAAAATTGACTAAAAAGATAGATGAAAAATTAAATGGCATAATGGCAAAGGTTAACAAACTCGAGGGGATCATTAGGCAAACTTTGAGATGATCAGGTTTATAAAAGAGCAGAATCAAAGATAATGGAATTCAACTGTTTCAGCTCAGTTTTCCTCATTTTCCTCAGCTGAGAAAACATCATAAACCCATGTCAAATACAAGTGTTAAATGGTAATATCTACAGCATTTCTCCTTGAGCATTGGGTTTAAATGAGGCTTTATAAGGTAAAGGCTGGTGACTATTTAACCTGCTGTAGTGGAAAAGTATTTAAGGTATTAAACATGATTTTAAATTATTGTTATAACCCATAATTTTCTAATCCCTTAACTCTTTGGGAGGATTTAAAATAAATTATATAAGCTTAATAAACAAATAAATATTCCCTATAGGGAATGAAATCTGAAGAAGATTACCTGGGAAGGAGGCAGACACACTGCAAATGTAGTTTGAGAGAGTTTTCCAAAGTAACTTGATGAATTAAGATCCTAATTCTTATTTATGGAAACACTTAGGAGCTATGATAAAGGACAGATTTTCTTCAGCAAATTTTTTAACTAAAAATACATGACAGAAGTACTTACTTTATGATTTTTATGACAACAAAAATACAGTGCCAAAAGGCTCCTGGAGCTCCTGATTGCTTTCATTTCATTTCTCACCACAAAAGTGAAACAAGAGAACGAAGGGGAGATTATATTGCCAGCTTTCTCATTATTAATGGTGGAGGAAATAGCTGCCTTAATGCATTTGATTACATCTTAATAATCACAGTCACCCAGCTCCTTTTTAAACACGCCAGATTCTGTAACAGAAAAATATCTTTACGCCGACCACAAACCGTTCAGCCCCGACCACTGACAAGTTGTGACAACTGCTCTGAGCCTGCTGGGAGAGTGTAAATAGAACTGGCTTTGCACCTACGTGAGTGTCATCTGTCACCAGGGGAGCATTATCAGAGCTCAGGGGAGGCAGGGCTGGGCGCTGCACAGGTTTCCTGAGGTGCTTTGGGAATCCTGAAAAGAGCAGCTCACCAGCACATGGAAGGGAAGGGCTGCTTTGTAAGCATGGTCAGTGCCAGAGCTGCCCTCTGAATTCCTCATCAGGGATGTTCCTCAGGGAAAAAAAAAAATGTTTAACACTGGTAGAGCTGTGTGAGGAAAAAATTCTTCACCTGAAGTGTGCCCAAATGCTGAGATAGGGTTATCAAGAGTGTCAAGCTGTTGAGAAAACCTGATCTTTAGCAGAGAAATAAAAATCAATCACTGGAATGTAACTGAAACTTCCCAAGCCTGAAATAGTCTTTCTTGGATTTGAGCTAAAGAAGTGCAGAAGGCTTTCAGGAATTGCTTGACTTCTTTTTTTCCTGTTTCACACCTCCCCACAAGGTCTTGGTCTCTTTCTAAAAGCTGAGCAGCCAAAGCTTGCAGAAATTGCAGTGTGGCTCAAAAGCTGCACCAGCCTTGGCCTTTTGTCTGGTGCCCAACAGAACCAAAAATCAGAACTGGGCCTCCTTTGTGAGAAGCAGGTCAGCAGTCACCCAGAAAGAGCAGGAATGCAAATCCACCACCCAGGGAAAACACAGACCTGTCAGGGACAGCTGCCTCTGACCACAGCTTTGTGTTCTTCGTTGCTGTGAAGTGAAAGAAATTAGGAGTTTGATGATTAGATGTTTCTCTAGTTAAAAAAAAAAAAAAAAAAAAAAATTCTAAATAAAGTCGCACGCGGCACTTCATCAAGTGGGACTCTGCACTTGGATAAGCAGGTGAGATCCAGCAAGGCAGAGATGCACAATTTTTTCTACCCACCAGATTTTCCTGTTGCCTAAAACCCCAGGAGCACAGTCTCAGCTCCTCTCTCAGTCCCTCACAGGTGGTTGTCCAGAGTGAGATCCTAGAGGGATGGAAATGAGAGAAGTGTGAAAATGGAAAAAAAATAAAGCAATCAGGAAGAATCACAGGAGGAACAGTAGTTCAGCACTGCCCTGAGACTGCTGTAAAGGGATGCTGCATATGGGAAGGGAATAATCTATTCTTCACGTGCGTGGTAGGTTAGGCAAGAAATAATGAGATAAAATTACAGCTGGGGAAATTCAATTCAGACATCAGGAAATACTTTCTAATGGTAAAGACAGTTATGTCCTGAAACAGATATCTTAGGGACACTGGGGAATAGATGGGTGTTGGTGGTTTAAAGAGGCAGATGAACTAAATGAACTCCTCAGGTCTCTTCCAAGCCCATTTTCTTTAATTTAGGGTACATCAACTCAAATTTCTCCATGCAGTCTTGCACCTGTATGACCTCTAAGTTTGCAGACATGGTGCATGTGCTTAATTCTGAATTAACAGTGCCTAGGGACTTTTTCTAAGAACGGCATATAAACCTCGTGATTATAATTATAGTATTTTATGATATACTTTTATCACAATTATACACAGACTATAGCTCCATTTAATCCAAGAATGTCATTAGACATCTGGCTACATGGCCTTCACTCTGTCAAGAACATCAGCCATTTCAAATAATGGTTTTCAACTTCTCCCAAAGAATCAGTCACTGGTTACCAGGCATCAGGTCTCTGGATTTAACCACCTCAAACACCTCAGTGTTGTTCCCTGGAACGGCTCAGTTTAGCAGTACTCTGGCTGGACAGTTTCTGATGGAGTTCATTGTAAAAATTCTGTGAGAGAAGCACTTTTTGGGGGTGATTTATTTAGTGTTGCCACTTATTTTTACCAAAATCACAAGCTAGACAGCTGACCTAAAGAGGCAATAAGGAAACCTTACGGTTCCCCTGCATGCAAAAACCAAAGAAAGACTGTGGTGGTGGTCACTAAAAATCTGATCTTGCCACCCATTGCACACACTGGCATCAACCCAGCAAAGCACTTAAGTGCATGCTTAATTTTAAGCATACAGGTAGAGCCATTTAAACTAATGGAATCATTTAAGTGCTTTGCTGGACCAGGGCCAGCCTCCTCAGCATCTTGCAGTGTCAAGTACACAGAGCAAGGGCTTCATCTAATTGCATCAGGCTTTAATTGACAAAAATCAAAGTAATGCAGCATTCAGACTGAGCCCATCCCTGTCAGGCTGCTATTCTAATCACAGTGAGTAGCACAGGGTTTGCTCATGCTGTCCCAGTGCCTCAAGTGTCCTGTTGGATTTGATCCACCATGCCTCATCTCTGGCATAAGCTCTTTCCCAGCAGCTCTTGTCTAAGTTTTCCATCCAGCACGCTCTCATCAAAACACCCCATTGGTTCACCTGCCCCAGTGATCACACTACATAATTATGTAGTCTTTCATACCAAGTGTGTTCTATCACCTGCTATTTTCTCCTCCTGATATACATTCAAGATTAGGCTGTGCACTCTTTTAGAAAGTGATTTTACTTACCTTTTGAGCTTTTTCATGCATCTGTGGAAGTGCCAAAAAAAAAAAAAAAATTTAATTGGGACAAATGTTTTGGTGTTGCAGCAACTGAAGAGAGCAGGTCACACAATGGACAAGCCTAAAACCTCTATAACCTGAACCCCTCCTTACATATATAACTTATTATTCAACAGCCAAGCAAAGGAATACTGTGCCCACAATGACACAATAGTCTCACCTCTTTTTAAGCTCTTACTTTGCAGCTCAGAAACAGAACATTTGAGGGGGGAAAAGCAAACCAACACAACTAATTTAGCGTGGATGTAAAATTAACTTCTCACCACAGTGTGTTCCTTTAAACACCATTATGAAAGAGGAAAAAAAAAAAATGGCACGTCTGGGAATTTGTCAGACTATTGCATGGAGTTAATGCAATTACTGCAAAGGGGTGATTGAGAGCTGTGAGAGGAGTGTGGGCAGAGTACAGTGACAGTGAACTGAGAGTGCTCTGCATCTGTGCAGCCCCACTCACACGAGCAAGGCCTTTGCATTAACTGCTTTTATCCAAGCACGAAACAAGTGCAGGGCTGAGCCACAAGCCAGAAACAGAAGATACAGCAAACCAAATAGCAACCATGAAGGATGGGAAGAAGTTTCCAGAAATGCAAGGGGAGTTTGTAACATCTTTTGTCATTATATTTTTTCCATTAATCGTCTTTAATCTACAATTTATGAGCAGACTTAAGTCCGTATGTCATTAAATTTGTAGGTTAAATTTCCCCAGCAAATAGGGAAATAGTAAGGAATGCTAAAGCAATATTAAGAGGGAGGTGGGAAGGGTCATGTAGTTGAACCTTGCAATGGCAGTTTTTCTGTAATAGCTCTCTGAAATGTAACTGTGCCTTCAGAAATGCAACCACATTTTCCTGTGCGTTCTGCAGGAAGCAAAACTCTACAGTTAATTGCACAGGAAACAGCTTTTCACAACACCTAGAAACAAAATGCCACTGAACAGCTCCCAGCAGCTGAAGGAGGCAAAGTCCCCCAGGTCTGTTTGTCTCATCTCTTTGTGCTCTGGTAAAGCCTGTGCTGAAACCATCCCATAACACAGGCAAGGAGGCAGGAATAATTCAAACACAGAGAATATTTAACATGTCAACACATTTTAGCTTGCAAAGAGGATTCATCACCTTGCAGTCTGAAGAAACATAAGTATGGCAGAAATTGTGTTGGGTTTCTAAGCTCTTACTTTCAAAAGGAGGCAGGAGCGTGTGAGTCACGTTCAGCAACTTGAATGATGCAAAATTTCAAAACCAACCTGAAATGGGTCTTTCTGAAGAACGACTTTATCTGTCAGATTTATCTCTGTAAATCTTTGACCTCTGTGATGCCCTTTTAGAATCTGAGCCTGTGAACACACTTATTAAACAGGTAAAAATTAGTGAGCCTCAATGCAGACACCGAACTGAACATGAATTTGGATACAGCAGCAATTTTGAAACTGTGGACTGCAGGTACACCTTCACATCCCACTGATAACACAAAGTTATCAGCACACTTCTGGACTGGGTCATTCCTGGGGGTCAACCCTGAATGAACACATGAGGTTTCCAATTGCCCTTTGCAACTACCTCACATGCAAGGCTCACTTTCTAAAATGACAAATATGAAGACATAAAAATCAATTCAAGGGAAAACTAATATTAAAATGTCAACAAGACCATCTCTTAGCATTTACTCAGATCTCATATCCAGCCCTACAACTCCACAGTGTCTGTCTCTACTCAGGTGTTTTCCCTAAAAACTCACTTTTTAGCGGTAAAAAAATCAAACACCTTTTTCTTCTTTTTTTTTTTGTGACGGTCCCACAGAAAAGCACTTTTCATTATTAACTCAAAATTTAGCCTTTAATCATATCTGCTGAGAGCAGGGCTGAAGCTGTGATGCAGTGCACAGCTTTCCTGCACAGCATATGGTATTTGAAAAGTGAGTAGAAGGGAAAAATGACAGACAGGAAAAGGTTCAGACTTCTGTAGCCTTGGTTTTGCACTCTGTGGTAATTATACTGAAGAATTCATGACTCACTTTGGTGCACTACTGTGCACTGCTAAATTAGAATTTTGGCAAGGACACCAGACAAATGATGAAATATATAATATTGGTTTCTCTAGCATAGCTCATCACTATAGTCTCATGGTGTTTCAAAAGGCTTTTTTTAGCACTCTGGGAAAACAAGGTCTTTTTTAAACAAGAAAAACATACTGAATCAAAAATGTGCTCTACAGAAGTCAGCAGAAATAGATAAAATTCCTCTTTAAAAAAATCAGCCTTTCAGGTAGTTTGAGTAATTGCTCTCTAAGACTTATTTCTGAGTCTACACAGAGCATCTGACATGGAGACTACTAAAAGCTGCTGTGCATTAAAGCATAAGTGTGATGTGGAGATGAAGCTCTTCCAGTATATAACATTCATTAAAAAAATGTTTTCTTTACACCAGCTTACAAATGTGTATTATCAAAATTATTTACATGAAGGCTCCCCAGTCATTTGACAACTGCAATGAGGCCAAGCACACTGGAAGATGCACACATTGGGACAGCACTTAAATTAACTCTTAAATGCAAATTCTTTTCTCCCAAGGACTGCAGTTAGTCTGGAGTTGTGCAGCACGTTGGAATTAATCCAGTTTTGCCAGGTGCAGCCAATCCCCCATGTAATGCTGCACTAGTTATTCTGATTTGCAATGAGAAAGAAGTGGCACCAGTCATAAGAAAGAGGCACCACCACTAAAAATATTTTGCTGCGTGACCCAGAATTAAGATTTCAATTTATCAAAATAGCCAGCTCCCCACTAGGGCAGGGATGGGAACCAACTTTTATTGGGCTTTCCATACCTTTTCACAAATTCACTGCAACATGCAAGTGGTCCTAATGAGTTTCACAGCAGCCAGAGGGTTTGACCATGGAGAGAGTTAAGATGTTAGCAGAAATCCTCCCTGTGAAACTTGCCATTAACTTCAAGACCTCCCTGCACAAAGCTGGCAAACTCTCAGAAGTATTGGATGTTAAAGCTCCATATGCTAAACCACCACTGCTCTATACCAAGTATTTTGTTTAAGGGCAAGCACAGAGATTGCAAACAGCTATTTTTAACTCTTTTCAGTGTACAGTACATCTGTTGTGTTTCTGATTTCCATTAAAAATGAGAGTCATTTACTGATCTGGCCATCATCCAGATTTCTACATGAAACACATGGACTAAGCACAAAATAACACTGTTTTATGTGCATGTATTGTATCTATTATCTACTACAGCGATCAGAAGTACAGTTAAAAATGCTGTGGGGACTTTGAAGGAACAGACTATTGCACTTATCTTATTTCCTCAAAGTCTCTGGACTCAAAACCATCACGAACAAGGCCGTGAAACCTTTCTTTATGTTTACACGCTGCTGCTGGGACAAAAAAAAAAAAATCCCACTGACTTTGCTGACTGGAGAAGAGGCTGGTGAGGCTGGGGACAGAGCTCGGGGTGTGGCAGATACCTTCAGCACAGCTGCAGAGAACACCCATGGAGAAAAGCCTCCAACAATAACGAGCTGCTGAAGGGTCTGCCAACATGGACCTCAGCCAGTAAGCCAAGCAAATTAAAAGCTGCAATCACTTCCCTGACAATTCTCCAGCAAAACTTGTCCCAAGCTTTGCTTCCCTGGTGAAAAACAGAAGAAGATCAGCATGCTCCAGAGGTCAGTAGGTTCACACTATCTGAGACCAGCAAAGGCAGGAAATTAAAACACTGCCAGGGCATCACAGAGTGTCCTGCCAGCAGCCTTCTACCAGCTCACTCCAAAGCCTGCTGAAGTCAACTGGACTCTCTTTGTAGGTGCCACCAGCTTTAGGTCACATCTCAGTGCAGGGCTCCACTGCCCTTCTCTCTGCTGATTTCAAAGGCAGCAATGCAGCATTAGAGAAAAGAGGGACGCTTTCAAACAAGCACAGAGTTAGGGCTGGAGAGGTCACACACCACAGCACTGCTCTTATGGAAACTTTGAGTGGAGAAAATATAAAGATATTCACTCGCATTTGAAAATTAATTCCAAGGTCACTGTCTGGCCAACCTTTCAGCATTTGTTTTCCATGCTTGCATGCACAGAAAACCTCCTAACCAGGATCCCCATGAAATCAGCAGGCCCAAAACGTGAACAGCCAGATGTTCAGAAAAAGGTGAAATCCAAACTGTAAATTTGCTTTCTGATGCGATTACATAACCTGTCCTGGAGGAGAGGAGCCGACACCCCGAGCTTACACAAGTGACCCAGATGGAGCTTTGCTCGTAGGGCAATTCCTGTTATTATTAGCAAAGGCACATCTGGCTGGCCAGGCCAGCCCAGGCAGAGCCAGCCCCCAGCACTCACAGGTCCCAGACCAGCACCGTGATGGAGCTGGCAGCAACTGGGGGAGCTGCAGGGCTCATCTACCTCCTGTGGCACATCCCCAGAGATGCCACTGCCTTCCCTCACCTCAAGCAGGGCAAGCACTCACCACGTGCCCACTCGCCCATCAGGGAAATGAGAAAATAAAGTCACTTCAGATGTGCACATTCCCAAAGTTCTCCTCTCTAAGGACAATGTGATCTTCTCTCTCTGTGATTTATTCATCCCTGGCCCTTATGTGCTGGCTGCATATGGTACTAATTTCACAGCCATTTTCAGATGATGCAATGAGATTAAATGACATGGCCATAGTCACAAAGGGATGGCAGCATTAATGCAGACTCTGGGAAAAGCTCCTTGTTTTTAACTGTAAATACGAGTGTACCATTTCTTTTATATTGTGTTACTCCTCCATGGCTGCCAGACTTGCCAGACTGACAATAGCATCTTATGTTACAAAACCTACAGTTTAATTTAACTTCAGTGTCCTTCAGAGGTTAAATTTCCATGGGAAATTACTTCTAGAGAAATATGGCTCGCATATGTTTGTGCCAAAAAGCCATTTCTGCTGCTTTTCTTCACAACTGTGATCTGTGCATATTTTATTTTTTGAATCATGACTCAGACTAAATAAAAGTTCAGCTTGGGTTTCAAGAATGCAAATGTGAATATTCAGCATCCAGGGTAAGTTTTCCCACTACTGGCATTAGGCTGCCCAAGCTGAAAAAACGGCACCTCTGGAGGATCCAGCTGGCAGCAGTCAGCCCCTGCCCTCTGAACGCTGGGGTCTGGAGAGCAAAGGAAAGGGGGAATATTTTCTATTAAAAGACTCCAGAAGTGCCTGCCACTGCTGTGTCTCTCACCTCTTCAAGGCTCAGTCTTTTTTTTCTCCTCACTCTCCTTTACTGCAGTTTGTTCCTCAGCCCTTCTTGGCTGTCAGGTGCCAGCAAGTGAAGAACAAAATCACTTCAGATGGCTCTTCCTGTGGGGTACAACCAGGAGCACATTTGCTGCCTTCCCACATCTCCTGCTGCCACGGCAGGAGCAGATGAGCTGCTGCACCAGAGCATGGCCTCGATCAATTTAATGGTGGAAAAGAGGCTCCAGGGCATACAAACTGCCACCACTTCCCTCTGGGCAGGGTTATATATTCATTTTGCATGGCAAGGTTTGGGTAGACAGGGGGGCTACAGGGATGGCTTCAGTGAGAAGCTGCCAGAAGCTTCCCCTGTGCTCAGTGGAGCCAATGCCAGCCAGCTCCAAGAGGGACCTGCAACTGAGCCCATCAGCAACACTGGGACACCTGCTTAAGATGGGGAATAACCCCACAAAACTTCACAGCTGCAGCCAGGAGAGAAGAGGCTGCACAAGAGCAACAACCCTGCAGACACCCAGGTTGGTGAGGGAGAGGTAAAGGATGCTCCAAATGTCAGGGCAGAGATTTCCCTGCAGTCTGTGGGGAAGGACCCATTCCCTGTCCCCCTGTGCCACTCTGGGGGCAGCAGGTAGAGAAAACATAAGTGGAGTTGAGCCTAGGAAGAAAGGAACCAAAAGAAAGCATTTTTAAGATTTGATTTAATTTCTCATTAGCCTCCTCTGATTTGAATGGCAAAAAATTAAACTTGTTTACCCAAGCTGAGCCTACTTTGTCTGTAACAATAATTGTTGATTACTCTCTCTCTGCCCTTATCTCAACCCTCAAGTTTTTTTTATATTTTGCCTCCTATTTATCCTCAAGCTGAGGATAGAGCAGTTCTGGTGGGTACCCGGTGTCTGTCTAAGGTCAATTCACCACAGACTATTTGTATTTTAGTGCAAATAAAAATGAACTCTGAACTGTTTTGCAGCAATGTCAATGTCTCCCTTCTGAAGATAAACCAAAATGCGAGATCAAGTGTGGAGGGAAAAGTTCCTTTACAAGGGAAATGGTTTGGGTCTAGCTGGACCCCTGAGACACAGTGGCCACTTCACTCCCATTTTGCCAAAGGTTCGTAATACCAGACAGGTGGAAAATTGAGTGATTAAGCCCTGAAACTTTTGTGCTGCCTCTGTAATGGGATCACCCTGAAGTGTGCTTGGGCATCTGCTACACCCCCAGGCCAGCTTCAGCCCTTGCCCAGGGCTGCTGAGCCCTGAGCACCAGTGCAGGGGGGCTCGTGGGGACTTTTGACCCTAATTTATGTGCTGATCTCTACATTGAGCTTCCAACTAACAGCTACATGACAAGACTCTGGAAAATGGCGTCTCCCTTAGTGCATCAGGTACCCTGTGGACTGCAGGAGCGCTTCATGTTCCTGTGCACCACTCCGTAGGCAGCAGATGGGACCAGTCACACATTGTCAGACCTCCATCAAAAACTCCTCCCCACCCTCCCCAAGCCTTCACCCCACTGTCAGGAACAGCCCCAAGTCCCACCCAAACTCCAGCACTTTCCAGTGCTCTGCCCTTTGCCATCTGCAACCCCCACCCACTTCTGCCAGGGGCACGCAGCAAAGCATCCAAGCAGGCCCTGACTACCCACAGCGCTGCTTCTGCCACATCCCAGAGGCAGAAGGCACAGCCTACCTGTAATTATTATTAGAAGGAACTTATAATTATCTTTTCTGGGTTGAGAAACAATAAAAGGAAAGAAAATCCAAATTATAAAGGAAGTGTTCGTATTGCAGTGCGAACACCTACGCAAACGATACTCAGAGCTGCATCTCACCACTTGTTATTCCCTTGTTTCAGTGTTTTTCTGTGTCCTCCCTTTTCAGTCCTTCTGTATAAGACGTTTTGCTCTTTTGCTTCATAATTTTGTTCTCTAATTTATTTGTCCCTATTTCCTTTTGTTCTTCCTTTGATCTTCATCCTTTTAACTTTGGGGTTTTTTACAAAGCTTTTTTTTGTAAATTCTTGACAGTTTCAGTGTGCTGTCTTTGATGCATTCTTGAATTTGCTGCTACTTTGCCCTTCCTGCAACTTTTATTTTTCTTTCTGGGTTATTTATCTGTGGGACAGCAGCAATCAGATGCCGGGAACCTTATTGTATCACTGCATACTGTAACTACTAAATTTCATTTTCACTTTATTACCCCTAGAACCTGACTTGCCTGCCTCAACTCCATTTGTAGACTGGAATTCCAAAGTAGGCCCTGTGAATAATATGCAAACCACATCTGTGGCCTTACATAAAGTTCTCCAATATCAGTAATCTGAGTCTTGCAGAACTTAGTCCAGCGAAGTGGGGATCATGAGTGAGTTGGGAAGGAACTCTGCTCGCATTTATGGTGTTATTCACTACAAGTTAAGCAGGACCTCTGCTCCTGTGATGGAATTACATGCAAGGGCTTCACCAGCCTCTCACTTCAATCTGTTCAGTCCTTGAATATCAGGCTTCTGTTGATTTCAGTGAGCAAATGAGAAGGCCAGGCAGGTTTTGCTGGCTCACCTCAAGCTGAGGGAACCAGATCCAGCTGAAAAAGCCTCTTCCTATCACATCAAGGCAAAAAGCTTTGAGCCATGGCACTACCCCTTCAGGGATCTCAAGCATTAACCCTTTTTCAGAGTACACCAGTGCTGAATGGAGTAACACCTGGGCAAAATGCACAAAAAAGTCCCATCCCTGAGCCCTGGCTAACCTGCCAAGGGGCACAAACCAGATTTGAAAAAAGCTGGAAAAGAGAAAAGGAGCTGCATCACAAAAAGCTGTCACTACAAAGCCCACGTGCTCTTGAAATGATCAGCTCCAGCACCAATGGCAGATATGCCTCCTGAAGGAGGATTCAGAAATGTGAGTCAGCACATCAGCATTTTATGTACAGCAGTCGTGTCTGAGGGGTTCCAGATGAGGTCTGGGCCATCCTAGCCCTGCTCTAGCTGGCTGTGCTAGGGTGTCAGGTAAAATATTTCAGCAAACAGCCATTGCATTGGCTTTTACCCCTTCTGCATGTTTTCCTATGAGAAAGGACAGAAATCAGAGCAGACAGCCATGTACAGAGTGCTAATCCAAAAGATAATGGGCAGAAACTTTGCAAGGAGAGAATTCAATTCACTTTATAACAAGAAAATGTTCATTTCTCACAGTGACACCCAGAATGAGCAATGCTGGGTTCCTGCCGGCTCAGCTCTTTGTATAAAGGTTGTGATATTTTGTCAGCAAGGAAAACAAAGGTGCTGAGAGGGGCTGGTCAATAATTGACTGAGCCTTGTTACTCACTGCAATCACTATCTTGTCACCACGTCTCTGTCTCAAAGTTTCAGTAAAACTAGTGAATCACCACACTGAAAAAGACTTCTTACCTTGAAAAAAAAAGGAAATTACCATCACTGACAACAACAACAAAGACTTCCTATCTGGCTTTGTCAAAGGTCACTCAGCAGTAAAGTCCATTTACACTGTGACTTCTATCAGCTGTGAAGAACACAGAACAAAAGGAACACCAATATTCACTCCTCTGGCTTCAAAAATTTCCATGGAAACCTGTTTTCCCCTCCTTCTTTTTAAGTTACCTCCATCTTCAAAGAACCCGACAAGGACAAAGCCTGCACTGGAAACCACTTTCACTTTGCACGTCTGACATCCGTGTTTCCAGCTCACCTGAGAGCCATAACCCTGACACATTTCTTGGCAACTGCCCCGAGTTTTATCTTCCAGCAGTGAAGGTAAGTGAGCAACTCCTTTCACCACTGGATTGCAGGTGCTGTGTGTGGATATTATCCCCACCCTCCCTCCAACCTGTATTCCACCTGAGGACACAGCTCTCTTGCTGTAGGCTCTGTACAAACCCAGAACACAGAACCCTGCCCCAAAGCATCCCCCTCTGAAGAGACAGAGCAGATAAATCAAACCTTATTACTCCAACCTTTACGTGGAAAACCATGTTGGTCTCTCAACTAAGTGACAAACCCAAAGGCAATTAGGTCTGATTTACAAGGGAGTCTATAGCAATTATGCCTCCAGCTCAGGCACCTAAATTGTCTCAAGTGTTTTTGAACCCACGCCTTGGAGAAGCCCAAGGCCCGACAAGAAAAAATGGATACAGAAAACAAACTTGCCCCCAGCACCCAAACTCATAGAGCATCCCTCCTCCATAACAGCACAGCTGCTTTACCGGGAGGGCTACACACCTCCATCTTCAACAGCAAATGCAAAATAGCCACATCTAATCACTAAAATTTACTATTGCAACATATCAAAAAGAACAATCCAGAAAGTGAGACAGTATTTAAAAAAGTCTTAGGGAAACAGAACCAAATTAACACTAGAAGAGCAGAGATCACTGACAACCATCCCTGCTGATGGGAAGGGAGGGAGAGAGACTCCGAGACATCACCACCCCCCTTGGCAAAATAACAGCAGACTCCTCACACCTTCATCGGGGCCAAGCCAGCCCTGGGCCCACCCTAATTCAGGCCAGAAGGGGTTAATTCTGAGCTCAGGGCTGTGTAGCAGGAGCTGCACACGCTGGGACTGCAGCAGCTGCCTCAGCAGGGTGACAGCAGCAGTGGAGTGCCCTGGCAGAAGGGGGCAAGGGGCAATTCATCAGAAAGGAAGCTCCCACCAAGCCAAGAGATAAGGACTCTGCCAAGTTTAAGGGGTTCCATGGCTCAGGGGCTCACCCCAAGTCCCCGTGTTTCAGACCTTCCTATCAAGAACATTTCCAGGATTCCGAATTTCTCGCGGGGTTAAAGTCAGGAGTATGAATTATTCTCCAAAAGAAACAAGACCTAAACCACCACCATTTCCCTCCTGCAGTGGCTTTTATTAATAGATCTCAAAATTCTCCACTGGATCCTTCCCATCAGACAAGGAGAGAGAACTGAAGCAACTTCTCAGGATCGTATTGGCAAGGAGCATCCAAGCTGGGGAGAATCCTGGTGTCTCCCAGGGGCAGAGTAATTCACAGCCTATTAGGGTACACTGCCTGGTTGTAAGACTCTCCCATGAGGGTTTCTATTAGTATTTTAATTTCTATTTCAGGCTGTCACATGCTTAAAATATCTGGTGGTTTGCTCTCAATTTCTCAGGTGGTTTTTGTTGTTTTTTTTTTTTTTTTAATTATTTGATTGAAAAATTAGCCATCCAAGAGGAAAAAAGCTCAAGCTGAGATGTCAAAACATCCATACAAATCAAAATTAGACTAAGATATAAAAAAGAATTCCCAGAAGAGAGTCTTCAGTATACAATTAGGCAGTTCATAGTTTTTTATGCACTCAAACGGGTCTGTGTGTGACTGCACACTGCAGTAGGTAGAAGCTTTCTGTGTGCATGTGTTAAACACCTTGTTTTAGCATCAGCATGCTTTTTTTTCCTGACATAAATCAGGTAGCCTCCTCAATTTCACTGAAACTGCAAAATTATTTTATATGTAATTTAGCAAGCCACATTTTCTGTGCTTTCCAAAGATTCATGCACTAACTCAGAAAGTCCACAAGGAACACAGGCTATTTGATCACAATTATTTATAGAGGAATTAGTTGCTATAAGAAGATGAAATTACGATAACTCAAGCAGTGCATGCTCTTATGTCATGCACATCAAGATAATTTGTTTTGACTTGGTCTCAGGGATAATTTTTAGATAAGAACACAACCTCCTAACAACTAATTTTCTTTATAACATCCTACCACTTAGGAAGGTAATTTCTCAGCCCCTCTGCAATGTAGCTATATGCAAGATCACTACTCCACTTGAATGCCTCCAGCAAATGTGATCCCTCCACAGGCCCAACCCCATCACTCCAGGAACAAGAAGAATTTTGTTCTTGCATGGCCAGGCAGCTCTTTGTTCCAAACAGTGGAAGAATTAAGCATTGTGGCCCAGATCCTCAGCTGATATAATGAGATGGCATTTCATTGAAGCCAGGGCCAGCTGATACCAGCTGAGGAGCCAACACTAGATCTGCAGCAGCAACAGCTGAGGAGTAACAAACAGGCAGAGAAAAAACCTCCTGTTCCACTGCCCTAGTAGAATAACCAGCTCAGTGCTTTCAACAGGTTGATCAAGAAATCCCTGGGGATTTAGATCATCCAGAATATTGTATCCCAAATTAAAGAATGGGAACACTCAAAAGCAAAAGGCCGGAGCTGGAAGCTTTGGCTTTCTGAAATCAGCTGGGGCTGGTGATGTGTTTCCACACAGATGCATTTCCCCCCTTTGCCCAGCCCTGATGATCTGACAGGACCAGTCCCTCCTTCCAGCACTATTTAGCTCCAGATTGCCCCAGTGCCCCTTCAGGCAACATTAGCAAAGCCACCACGGGAAGGAGCAGGTGGCTGCACTGCCTCGATGGTTTGGGAGGGGAGATTTGGTCAAGATTCGTTAAAAAAAAATACCAAATACCTAACAAAACCTTGGGCCAGAAGGCAGCCAAAAGAACATTGGTATGCATTATTGAAAAAATACCAGCATGCTACTTGAAATGTGTGTTGCTGATTCTTCATACACAGCAGAAGCTGACAGTGAAATCAAGCTTATGGAATCACCTCCTGTTCAGTACCAAGTGTATTCCTCAGCAATAAAAGTGGTTTTGGCAGTGTGGGAGGTTATGCAGTACCCATTAGAGTGCCAGTGTGATCTGTGTTTATAAGGCAAAGCACCAATAAATTAGGTCAGCACATGAATCTTCAGGGGGAGGAAGGAGAGCAGGAAGAGGACCCTGGGCAGAACGGCCGCAGGGGCCAGGCAAGACACGTGATACCCTCAGGACTTCCAGCATCACAGACAGAGGCTCTCAGAAAGCAAAATCCATTTTTCCATTAGAAGTAACAATAAAAATATTACACTGATTCAAAATGTGCAACCAGGCCTGACTTACAGCTTGCCCTGCTGCATCCAGGCTTTACATCAGAAGGCTGTAAACCGTTAGAACAGAAAATAATAGCTGGGTGTGTTTACTCACCCCAAACCATGCTTCATTTATTTACCTGAATACACTATCACGTACACTGACCATTGTCGCTGCTCAGCGAGGCAGGCAGACAAAAATGGGGAAAATAAACATCTATGCAGATTTCAGCAGCAGATAAGCTATTAATTCGTGCACAAAACAATGAAGAAATGCCAGGACATACGACAGTAACCCCTCCTGAATTCTTGATTGTATTATTAAATAAAAGTAAAGGTAGAATATGCAAAGTGCTGAGTGCCAATCTGTAATACCAAATTAAAAAGCCTGTTGGATCCAAAGCAATCCTGGCTTGTGGTTGTAGCGATTCAATTGAAATTCCCAATAACATTCAAGTACTTCAATGAAAGAAAGATTTTAATTCAGTGACCAAAAATAAAATAAAGAGTTGATGTAAGTGACTTGATTTCATTTATATTATTGAAATGAGCTCTATGCAACGACTTATTGATGTCACAATATTCCATTAAGAACTGATTATTTTCTTGTTTACATAATGCCAGCAATTACAGGGGTAATGCTGGTCCAACACACAGCACAACAGAAATAAAAAGCTCTTTGCCACATACTGGAATTCCATATGAAGGTGTAGAGTTTAGTTGAGGAGAAATATTTAAATATTCCTTACTAATACCAAGGTAACTTGGAAAGTTAAATAATAAACAACTATCTTCTGCTTCCAACTAACAATTGCCCAAATCAGGCATGATTACAAAGACTCTGTGGCTTTATGCACACAAGTTTGGTACTTAAAAGCCTGCTTGAAAAATAACCAGCAGTTCCCAAAAATGTTGGGGTTTTTATCAAGTCTTGAAGGCAAATGTTTGAAGCCAGAGGAGGTAACTTGCATGCAAACATTGCACTGAAAGGGAAGGGGCTGGGGCCTCACAGTACATGGCAAGGGATGTAGGGCTGAAATTCGTCTGGCTGGACACAAATCCCCATTTCTTCCCTTGCAGCAGAAAAAGGGAACTCTTCCCTGGCAAGAGTGGATCACACAGCCCCCAGATCCCAGCACAAGCACAGACTCCCTTGCACCAAGCTCACCCTTGCCCAGGACCAGCAATGAGGTTGTCCTGGGAAGCTGCACTAGCCTTGGAACACCTTAGACCCGGTTCCTGAGCCTGCCTGCCACCCAATTTCCAGGCTATCCTGACCTGCAGCCCAGTTCCTGACCTCTCCCAGGGGTTTCACACATCAACAATCCCTGGCTTCCTGACCAGAAGCCACCCCAGTCCTCCCAGCTCAGCAGATCCTTCAGTTCCCACCTCCCTGGCCAGAACAGCAGATCCTTCAGTTCCCACCTCCCTGCCAGCCCAGGGGTCACCAGCAGGAACGCAAAGGTGAGACTGGCACAAATTTTGTGTTCCCAAAGAGATGATTAGAGAGGTGAGAGGGGCCCCTTCACTCACATCCAAGGCACAGAGATCCCAGGACAAGAGCAAGGCCCTTGCTGATGGGAAAGGTCCAAAAGAAGCAGACAGGCTGGTGTCCTCCTTGTGTGATGGGCTGCAGGAGCAGCCCACAGGGGTCTGGGAAGAGCCAGCTGAGCTCTGGCTTCATTCCCTCGTCTTCACCAATCACCCTGCTCAGAGGCACAGAGGGGCTGTAACACTCTGCTGGTGCAGATCATCACCAGCCTTCAGGAGAGAGGAAGAAAGTCTCAGGAAACAAGGAATTGTGCATTTCCCATAGTTCAAAGCACAGCTACAAGCTCACTCTCTGCCAGAGTTCACCAACTGGCCGGTGCATCTTAGATCACAGATGACCAAACAGTGGCTGAAGGCATTTGAGGATACTGAAGCTGAGAAACAAATGCAGAGACAGCTCTCTTTTATTCACATCTCTGGGGCACTTTGGTCCAGGCAAAACTTGTCCACAAAGGCCAGTTACAGAAGAGAATACAGTACAGCTACCAATCTCACATCCTTAGATAAAACTCAGTGTTTAAAAGGCTCACGGAATAAACAGCTCCTGGGAGACGGGGAGATTCAGTTTACAGGCAGACACAATTTAGATGAAACCATACTTAACTAAATAGCTGATATACGGTAAAGGTCACACTGATGAAAACAAAAGCTTGCAGTTTCAAGGAATTAGTTACTTGTTCACACTTGTTCACAATATTGTCATTTTCACTTCTTGAAAGTCATGTAATGAGCTGCATCTAGTTGCTTGTGTTATATTTCAAAGCCAGTCTCCCTTTCATTATGTAATTCTTACACATAGAGTTACAACCTTTGACACAATGTTCTTTCATGGTAAAGTAAATTCAAACAACTTGAAGAACTCACTTAAGTAATTTGTAACCTTCTCCACAAACCTGTTCGGTTTCACCCCCGTCTAACAGCGCAGACCTCAGTTTTAGTAGGGCAAACACTGAGGGAGAAAAACCTCCATGTAGCTAAAATTTGCAACCTACAAATTCTACTGCGCCTTTCTAAAGGAGATACTGTGTCATATTATCTATCCTCACTTGAAGTGCTACAAACAGCTCCCCCAGAACTCCTTAGAAAACCACAGCACAGTGTAGCATGAGTGATACGCAGGGAAGGGTGTACCCTGCACTCACCCCTCGCTGCCCTCCTCCATCAGCCCTGTAGTCAGCTGTCCAGACAGCCTTTGTCCAGGCTGATCTTGGAGAAAAAATGTGGGAATAGAGAGAAAGCCTTGCTTCTGGCTCTGTAGCAAAATGTTTTTCTGTGACTAAGTACCTGTACTTGAAGGATCCAGGTGTATGTCTGGACCCTGGGACTACAGGGCTGCCCTGGGACAGCAAGTTTTGTCTCTCCACAAAGGTACAGAGCAGTCCATAGGATCACGGTCCTTTTAGGTTGTTTTTTGGGGTTTTTTGGTGTTTGTTGGGTTTTGGTTTTTTTAATCGGTCTTTTTTCCTGCTGGAGCATGAGTGATTTCCATTGTGCAAAACATGGTGACTGTAACTCTGCATGGATGCGCTTCAGAGGAGCGCAGGGCACCGGGGTCTGCAGAAGTGCCAGTAAGGGAACAGCGCTGGATGGAGCCTGGTGGGTGGGGGAAGACTTTTTGAGGAAAAGAAATACTTCAGTGTGGCTTAATGCAGGGAAAAAATGGACCAACACATTCAGCATTGAGATGATTCTGTGGAAAGGTGCTGGTGGGTCGGAGTAAGCACTTTATGTTTCTCACTCCTCCTACAGCTCAGCTGAACAACTGTCGGAGCCCTGCTACGGACCAGGGAATCCAGGGACCAGGGAATCCAGGGAGAACTGCCCAAAGACAGAAATCAGCAGCTCTGAGCATCCCTGCCTGATCACCTGAAGAAGCAGGAGCAGCTCGTTCCTTCCTGCAGAGTGCCCTCGCTCTCAGCCGGCAGCGCTGGCCCCACGGCTGCCTTTAGCCCACCGGGACACACGGAGCCAGCCGTGCGGGGACGGCAGCAGGAGGGAGGGGGACAGCACGCTGCCGGGCTGACACAGCCCTGGGGATCTCGGATCAGACAGCAGAGCTGCTCCGGGGGAAGGGGCTGCCGGGCTGACCTTGCCGGGCCGGGGGCGAGGGCAGCGGGCAATGCGCCACTCGCCAGCCCGGGCAGTGACGGAGCAGAATCGCCGGTGCCAGCCCGGGCACACACCGCGCTGCTGCTTCGCAATGCTGCTAGTGCAGATTCCTCTCTCCTCTACCGCTTTTTTTTTTTTTTTCTTTATAATTTTTTTCCCAAACCTTTGTGGAACAGACGCCCTCTCCTTGCCCCAGTTGGAGCTGCAGTAGAATGAAAAGGGGGGGTGGGAAGGAGGGAGGAGAGGAGGGAAAAAAACCCTCTTTTGGTTGAGGTTTTCCTGTTACTATCACTGTAGCGTTTATTTAG
The DNA here is from genome assembly GCA_013397195.1 of Hylia prasina. Classification (NCBI taxonomy): domain Eukaryota; kingdom Metazoa; phylum Chordata; class Aves; order Passeriformes; family Sylviidae; genus Hylia; species Hylia prasina. Next base: position 192,614 of record VYXD01015114.1, on the reverse strand, counting down.
CCAATCTCCTAACTATGACGTGAGGAAGGCAGGAATCATGGCTCGCTCATAATATTTAACACACCCACTGAAAGCTGGAGCTGCAGAGCTACTAGTCCAACCAGTCTCCAGAATTCAGTGTAGCTGAAAGAGGTTTTCACTCTGCACCTGCCAAAGATCTCTCCCCGCTTTTCCCTTCTCTCCCCCTTCTCTCTTCCTTTCTCTCTCTCTCTTTAAAAGATCTGTAAGACCCAGCAGAGATCAAAGACCTTTTCTCTAAAAAGAACCTCTACTGATTCATATTAGTTTCTTTCCTCTAATCCTTCCTTCTCCCCGCTCCTTTTTTTTTTTTTTTTTCCTTTTTCTGTGCCATATTTAACCTTTATGTTGCAGTTGTGCCATCAGACAGTTTTGCAGCCAAAAAAAAGCAGCCCAAGCCAAAGCACAAGCCCAGCTCGGATACAGCAGCCACCCAGACTCGATCTCAGTTGAACACACTAATCTCTCCCAAGCACTGGACGCGATGGATGAAGAAACTGGAACCGCTCTAAGAAAATGATTTTCCAGCCAATGTTCTTAAAGAGTCTGAGAGAAGAGAGGGAACAAGAGCGAGCGGGGAGCGCTTCTGCTGCATCACTGCTCAAATCCAAGGGAAGGGAGTCAGCGTTTCCAGCACAGCCAAATATTATGGATGATTTTTTTTCTTCTGTCGGCTTTCCGCACAGGTTTTCTTAATATTTTTTCTTTTCCCCCTCCTCCTCCCCTTATTTTTTTTTTTATTTTATTTAATCAGCGCCTGTGTCTGATGTCGGTTTCTCTCCAAGAGCCAGTTTTCCCTGTTTGTTGTGATCCCTGTAATAAAAAGAGGGAGAAATCGTGAACAGATGGCTTTCTATATTACCATGCCGCTGGCATTGTTTTCCTGTTGATTTTAAAGGCTCGGTCCGGAGCTCCTTTTTTTTAAAAAAAAAAAAAATTCTCTTTTATTTTTTTTTCCCTCCCCCTCCCAAGTTCTTGATGATACTGAGACATGAGGACCTATCGGGTTTAGCCTGTTTATTTCTCGGCGCCTATGGAGGTAACTTTATTGACTTGATCGCTCGCTTCCCGCCCCGAGAGGAGCCCGCCGGAGCCCCGGGGGGGGCCCGGCAGCCCCGCGCCCGCCCGGGCTCTGTCCGCCGCCTCCCCTCCCTCCCCCTCCCCCGGTAATTCATCAGCCGCCCCGGCCATGAAAATGCTCCTGGTCCGCAAGTTCCGGGTGCTGATCCTGATGGTGTTCCT
>VYXD01015114.1:119524-191125 GCA_013397195.1 Hylia prasina | reverse complement strand
TGGCCCCCCGGTCGCTGCCCTTTTCGCCGGGTAACGCGGGTGTCGTGTCGGGTTGGGAGGGGGGTTGAGCGGAGGGTTTGGGGGTCGTTGGGAAAAAGAGGAATGGTTCACAGGCTCCCCAGGTCGTGTTCCTTAGGGAAATTAGTGCCCTGAAATCCAGAATAAACACGGGAGCACGGGAAGGCTGGAGCGCTGAGGCCATGGGGTCGGTCTGTCCCATTGCCAGCTGCAGCCGAGGAAGATGCTGCCAGAAGAACGGTGTGAGGAGGAGGATGAGCTCACAGCGAGCCTTCCTCTCCAGCACTTTCCCAATCTCCCACCCAGAGGTGAAGGGGCTGAGCACTGAGGCCAGGCAGTAATACATTAACTTCTCTCAAAAGCAAGGTCTAGTACCGCAAAGGCATTCATCCTGGCAGGTATTTCCGCTTTCAGGGTCTGATCTGCGCTACATTTTTCATCCTCAATTAATTCCCAGTGCCCTGCACCTCCGCTGCTCTCCAGCCTTCAAAGCAGTCAGTTGCCTCTGTGAATCGTATGCCCTGTTGGCTCCTAAGAAATGCTGAGAAATTCAATGACTGAAAAATCAAAAGGGTTGTCTAATACAACAGCACCCTCTTCCAAACACAGTGACATTGTAATGTTTAAACAGCTGCATTGTACCGTGCAAAAGCTCTGTCAAGCTGCAGAGCAGCCAGCATGATCTAAACCCTTAGAAAGAGAGGATAAATAATTCTGATTTCCACCCCATGAGCATGTGAATTGTCCAGGCCCCTTCCATCTAATAATCCTAACTGACTGTGAAGGGAAATAACCTGGAAAGTTTTGGGTTCTCTGAAAGAAAAAGAAAAAAAAGTCACTAATGCCTGAACATCTGGAGATGACTGTAAACACAGAGAACTCTGCATCAAAAATATGGGTTAGTCTGTTCAGTAGGTGAAGAATGAAATCAACGCTGATATTCACAATACAGCTGCCTGTTGTACATATTTTCCTTAGTGGCTGCAGCCAAAGTTCACAGAACTAAAGTGAAATTCACAAGGCAGTGGTCCTTTAAATTAATTATTTGCTGTAGTAGGTTCCTACAGCTCAAGAAGGGGCAAGACCAGCCAGTTCTTTAGCAGCCAGTTCAGAGCGATGCAGGTTCCCTCATGCTCCCTCTTTAAGAAGGAGGAAGGAGTGGGAGCTTTGGGCACCACAGGTCAGGTTCTGTTGCACTCTTGGTTTCCTGCCCCATGTGCCTGTTAAATAAAGGTTCAGGATGATGCTGTTGTTCAAGTCAGACCTGTAAAAGCTGTGTGCAACATAATGCAACCTAAACACAAGGTAAAACTTGAGCTCTGTGGTTCTGCTATGGAAGGGCCTCTGCCAGCGCTCAGGGATGCCGCTCTGAGTTTTGCTCCTGATACTCATGGGTGTTAAATCAGACAGCATTTGGGGAAGTGAGAATCCATCTCCCCATTAGCCCCAGGTGGGAGAAGTCTCCTGGTTCAGGGAGGAGCCTGGGACCTCTCTCCCTTCTGTAGCGTTTTGCCTTTGCAAGTTGTCACGTTTTGAAGCCCTGTTTCTTGATGCATGTTACAAACTGTAACATTATTTCTTTCTCCTCAACTTTGGGTTTTTTGTATTGTTCTTTTGCTTTTTTTTTTGGTGGTAGGCAAAATGAAGATCATCATGAAGAATTTTTGCCAACTGGAGAAACCTCCATAGACTCTTACCCAAACTGGTTAAAATTCCACATTGGCATTAATCGGTACGAGTTGTATTCCAGACATAACCCTGCAATTGAGGCTTTACTACAAGACCTTGTCTCCCAAAAGATAACCAGTGTTGGTATGTTTGGATATATGTTATTTTTTATCATTATTTGATCTTTGCTCAGGATCTCACTGCTGTTTGAGTATTAATATTTTGCATGGCTTCTCTCCAGCATCTCTGCAACTTTGCTTTCCGACTTCCCCGCTCATTTTCCCTGCTAAACATAAAGATACATCGCCAGCTCTGTATTACCTGAATAATTGCCAAGTCTGCCAGCAAGGCAAACCCCACTCGTGTCAGAGACCCTATAGTTACAATCAGGCTGAAAGAAGTGCCTTGCTCGGTTATTTANAAAAAATACCCCCAAACAAAACAAAAAAACCTTCAACCCAAACAAAAAAAAAAAAAAAAAAAAAAAAAAAAAAGCAGAAGGCAGACAGCACCTTGCACCACCTAGATTTGTATGGCTGGCTGATTATTGTTTCCAAGCTGTGCCTGGCAGCTCCTGCCTTGCCAAGGGAGGAGAGGCTGCCCTGCAGCCCTGCTGCGGTGGCTGCGGGAGCATCCGGCACCGCGGGCTCTGCGGCTGCAGGAGCTGCAGCTTCCCCGGGCTCNGGCTCGGCAGGGAGCTCCAGGCACGGCAGCTCCTGCTGAGCCGAACTCGGCTCTGTCTACTCTGCCGGTAAATCCACAACACGGATGTGTCCGTGTCAGCCTTTGGCTCTGGTTAAACAAGGTGACACCGTTCGGGGCTTTTCTCCAGGGCTGTTTAATGGCAACTCGTGTCTTCTTGAATTCAGCTGCGTAGCTGCACACGGAAAGAAATGTCACAACCTTAGGTGGAAGCCCTGGGATACTAAACAAGTGCACACCCCGCGGTTTCCAGAGGTAGGGAGTTGCAGCACAGGCAGTGGTTTCCATCCGCCAGGCAGAAAATGGAGTTACTTGTGCTGACCACAAAGTTGCAAAGTCCCTTTCAGAGGGATGAAATAGCAGGAGCTCTGTGAAAGTGCTGATGGCGTGTTGGCACTGTGGGATGAGGTCAGCAGGTCTTTAACCCTGCAAGGCAAAAATTCCCCTGGCTTCAGCAGGAAATGGCCCGGGCAAGAATAGCTCAAGCAACCCTAAGGTTTACATTTTCCACTGTGTGAATCACAGCGGCTGCTGAGCAGGAATAAAGGAGATCCTTGGTCATCAGGACTGGGTTGATTTAACTGGTTGGGATGGAGTAAGTGTAAAATGCAGGGTGCCACAGGAGACCTTCAGCTCAGTGAATCTGGCTGTGCTTTGGCTGTGCTCAGTGCACTGCTCTGCTGGAGCAGCACTTTGAATAAAGCAGTTTGTGGTAGCCAGGTGCCATCCCACATGTTGGATTCAAGGGTCCAGTGGACTTGCAGCTCAGAAGAGATGACAAACGTGGGCTTGTTCATTAACCTGTGATGGATTTCCTGTTCCCAGAAGTCTGGATGGGAGTGATTCATTCAGGGGGTCATGTTGGCCCATTAAGCCATGTTTGCCCATTACGTGTTTTCCCTTCCCCAGCTCAGAGGTGACACTGCAGGTAGCAGCAGACTGCTCATGCTCCTCTGATCTGCACTGGAGAGTGACAAGGGCACTGTATGAACACAGCCTGGGTGATTTTCTCCCTGATATACCCCTTTCCTTTCCTGACCTCACCCTTCAACACCCACCAATTTTTGAAATATTAATGGCATGTGCATATGGGGATTGAGCCAGCACAGTGTGTGCACATTGCTCCTTGGGCACATGCTCTGAGGAGGGACAGGTGCAGTCTGTGCCCACCCCTGTCCCTGCAGAGAGCAGCAGTGCCCAGGCAGTGGCCAGGCTGTCCCCAGAGGGGCACAGGTGATGCCCAGCCAAGCCATGTCCTGGCTCATCCCTTGAGGTTTGCACAAAGTGCAGTGGCTGTGGCAGTTTGTACCACATGGCTGCTGAGTATTGATCTTTACTCACCCCCCAGCACTCCAGAGCTCAGCCACATGGTCTGTGCAGGAGGAGAGCAGTGTCTGCAGCAAACTCAGCAGTGTTTGAGCCATGAGGTTTGTCCCTCCTGCAGAGCAGGGGATGGCTGAGGGGGATTAGGGGTGTAGAAGCTGGTGGGAGAAAAAGGGAGTAATGAGCAAGAGACAGTTTAGTGCTCACTCTTCGCTTGATCTTCTGGGCTTGGTGTTCACCTGTGCGTTGGGCACGTGGCTTCACCTCTCTCTGCTTCAGCTGGACAAACAGCAAAAAATTATTATCATAAAAAATGGGAGTGAAATCCTGACCCTGGTGACGTCAGTGCAAGTTTTTGCCACTTCCTTCCCTGGGGCCATGATTTCACCTAATGTGTCATACAGATCTCCCACGGGCTTTCCATTAATTCTGATTTTGATGGAGCTTTCAGATCAATGGGGGGAAAGGGCCATGGGACCACAGGGGAGGATTTATGGTTGCTATTAGCAATTCCCTTTGGGATTGTCTCTGTTAATGTTTGAACAAGGCTCTTAAGAGCATGGTAGGGCCTCTTATGCCTCTTAACAAAAACACAGAGCCATAGTTTCTAGCAATGAATCAGGATAATTTCCATAAATTAAACCATGAGGTGTGTTTGGTATTGTTGTTGGCCGCTATGGGAACTGACAGGGAATGATTCCTACACATAAATTCCAGTCTAAAATCAAGTATATGGAAATGAAAGGGGACTTTTGCCAATATAGAGATGCCAGGGTCTGAATTTTGTTGTTAGCATTCACTGCCTGACCCTGTGGGGATTCGGGAGCTTTGTCAGCTTGCAAAGAAAGAAAGAGCATATTGTTAATATACTTTTTAAAATTATTTTTTGCACAATGCAACTCCTCTTATTTTATGTTGCAAATTCTTTGGATGTTTAAAAATACATGATTTAAAGTAATTCCTGCCAGTTTTCAGCTTTACTGCAGAACAGCAGAGGGATTCAAAAACATGTAAGCTGACTAATAAGGAGTAATATATTTGACCAAAGGACATTTATAGGGCTGTTACATTCTTTGCATATTCCTGCTTATCTTCTAATTAGCCTTGGGTTTTTTTCCTTATGGTCAATTTCTGCTGGATTGTTTTTGTTGTTTTTTTCTTTTTAAGGCAGCTGGAAAGATGTCAGGTTAGGAGTATAAAATAAATTGAAACCTTGATAATGCCTGGTCTTTAGGCTTCTTTTAGCAATCAGGACAATTAAATATACAGGGTTACATGCATTAGATGAAATGGGATATGGCTTTATCCAGTTTCTTCCCAGTGCTCAGATTTACTTTGGCTCTAATAGAATTAGATGATTTGCCTGATACCTGCAGTAATTAGATGCAAACTGCAGCAAAGCAGCATTCTTGGCCACGCTGAGGTGTCTCTGCTCACCCTGCATTATTTATGGGTGAGAGTGGGGACCAGGCTGATCCCCCACATCTGCCAGAACCACTCCCAGACTCTGTAATGTGCAGTGGTACTTTAAAATGAAAACGGTGACAGAAGCAATTCCCGAGAGCAAGGAGCACCAAGGTGACATTTTCTTGATGTTAAAGTTTAAATGGAACAAATCCATGGATGGGAAGGAGCATCCCATCCCACAGTGACACCTAGAGCTGGCCTGGAAAAGGACAGGGTTACCCAGGCTCGTGTTGAGGATGTTTTTCTGTGCCCTGCATATATATATATATACATATTTCCTATTCGTTTTGTTCAGCATAAAGGGATAGCTCTTAATTTGATTTAATTCACTGAAAATTTCCTCTTGTCATAAATAGGAGCCTAGAGAGAATTGTTTTTCCACTGAGCACTAAGCCTGGTTTTCAGCAGCACATGCACAGGCAATTGCACATTTCCTTTGCCTTTCATAGCTGCTTATTGCATGCATAAATAACCACAGTTAGCTATTTTCTTGCATATTTACAAGATGTCTGTGCATAATTGTGGCAGCACTATCAGCAGTTTAACACCAGCTCTGGCATGGTGCACTGGAGGGGCACTGTGGGCTTGCTGTCCAGAGGAGATTCCCAGTAAACAGAACAGACTTTGTAATTCCTCTGAGTAGCTGGGACTTGTTTTTTGGTTCTTTAAGTTCTCTGGTTGCCAAGGTTTGGAAACATTACCTGACTGAGGTGATTTGTGAATCTGTGATGCCTTCAGTCTGTACAGGCAGTAATTAGAAAGCAAGGGTGTGAGATTACTCACGCTGGGAATAAAAGCTGCAATTACCTGAGGTGGACTCTGCTTCAAGGCAGGGAAAGAAAAGAGGAAAGGGAAAGACAAGATGCTAAATATTGAACATAAGTTCTGGCTCTAAAGGAAACAGGGAAAATTTCATCCAAAGGAAAGGAAGAAGTGCTTTTGAGAACTTGTAAAAAACAATGAAATGCAGCATCTTTGATTTACCGTGTAAGGAAACAATGGATCTGCCAAGAGTCAACAGATTGATTTAATGTACAATTCCAGATGAAAGAAGGAGACTTAAAATGTACAGCAAAGCCTTAGAATAATCTCACAGATCTCTTCCCCTGCAGAAGTCTTTTACTTTCTTGACTAAAACAAAAAGTCCTTTAAAAACAAGTTAGCAGAATTGGCTGAACAAGGACAAACTAAGAGATTATGAGGGCTTGAATTTATTTTTAAATATGTTCTTTATGCTTGTACAGGGCCATGTCTCCAGCCTGGGGCAGAGCATTACTTGTTAAAGCCAATCAAGATGTTTATGTTAGATTTAAGCTTGATCTATAAATAGGAATTCAAAATGGATCTGAGCATCCTCTGTTTCAGATGTTAACTGCATGCCAGGCTGTGAGTGTGTCCCACTTCTCAGGCATTAGCACTGCATAATTAAATACACTTTAAAATGTTTGTTGGATGCTGACCAAAAGAATCAGAAAAGTTCAGAGATCCTGTTGGGACTCTCTTTCTCTCCATCAGAAAACCACATGGTTTAGGCAGGCTGGTATGATCAGGGCTCTCATGGGGCAAAACAGAGGAGCTGGAAAGCCAGACCAGCTGGAATTCCACGTCCCTTTGGGTCAAACCCCTCTGGGCAGCAGTGTCAGTAGCAGAGAGTAGCCAGGGACCCCGTGGCACACAGCTTGAGAAGAGATTGAGAGGTGATAGCTGGGACATCCTTTGTACTGGGTGGGTTCTGTGGCTCAGGGAGGGAATTCAGGACTTGCTGAGGTGACAAGAAGCAGACATGGCAGGTGGCCATGACTGCAGGCTCAGGGATGTAAGTGGAGATTTTTGCAGGCTTGATCCAAAGTCTGTCAGAGAAAACAGAAGGAATCCCACCAATTTCACTAATCTTTGGACAAGACTCTAATCCCAAACATTCAAGCAAAAAGATATCTCAGGGAATTTTTTTGCAAAGCCTCCTGAAGTTAGGAAGATTTCTGATCACACCCCAGAGCCCTTACACTGGGTTAACAGCAAAGGTTAATGCTGCTTTCCATTTCCTTCTACTTTGGAGGGAAAAGAGAGGCTTTGAATTGCCTGAAGATGAAAAGTAATGATGGCATTGGGATTTGTTTTCAGCAGTGTGCCAGTACGTCCAGGAGCTGTGTGAGACTTGATTTGAAGTACCTGCTGTGAGCCAGCAGGTTTATAAAGCCTTTACAGAGCTGTTTGTGACCTGTGGTGTTACAGTATATTAAAATTCTTTAAAAAAAAAAAAAAAAAGGTGAATTTAGAGTGTGGCTAGGGGTTCCCTTGGAGTCAGCACAGCCTTGTGTTGCAAGGCTTCTGTAAAAATCCCTGACCTGCTGACAGATTGCAGCATCCTCCACTCCTTGGAAAACTGGATGTGCTGCCTCTGGGTGTTGTACATCCTTCAGGAGTGGCCTGTGGGCAGCAGAGGAAGGCACGAGGATGTCTCCAGATGAGCAAAAATTTGTTTGGGACAAAGCTCTGGAAGATGACAGGCCACAATGGGACATGTTTAACTGAGGCTGAGCAGGAAAGGGAGTTCCTGGAGGAGCACAGCTCAGAAAAGGAGAGGGGAGTCAGTGTGCAGTTGTGACTTTGAGTTAGGACAGGAAAAGTGATCTGACCTAGACTGGATCATCTCCAGTGAGATCTGCTCTTCTCTGGCATTGCCACCCCCAAAATTTGGGCACCCTGGACTGCTCCAGGCCTGCTTAGTTTGCAGGCACAGCAAGGGTCTTGTCCAGCTCAAAAGAACCGTCCAAGCTCAGGTGTTTCCATCTCTGCAGGGACAATGTTGGGCTCTGACCAGCCTGGATTTGAAGGGTGGCCTTGCATCACCCCCAGCCTGGCCAGCACATCCATGGCACTGGAAGAGCAGACAAAGTGGGAGTGGCTGCACGTGAGTCTGGATAATGGGGGGAGCCAAGGTGGAGCTCTGGCACTGGGTTGTTTTCCATGATCCATGTGGGTTCCACCATGCCCTGCCATAAGGCACAATGGGACACAATTCCCACCAGTGTCCCCCTCTGGTTTTCTGAGTTCCAAAAGTTTGCTCCCAGCAGCAGTGGAGGAACAACTTGTGCCAGCAAAGCTTGTGTCAAAGCTTGTGTTGGGATGAGGCTGCTGGTGCAACCAATTAAGGCAACACAATAAGATGGATCTAAAAAGAAAAGGGAGATGCTTTTGTCTTACTTCAGCTCAGTTCCTTCTGACAGGAAACCAGGCTTTTGTGTCTTGTGGAAGAAATATTGAATTGTTCATCTTCTTCATGCACTTCCCTGCTTGGTGATGACATCCTCACTGTTGAGTTTGGCTGCTAACAAAGCCATTATCTGTCGAATGGCCTCAATTAGCTGAGAAACCAGCAGTCCTTTTAGCCTCTGAAACCCTGTGCTTAGAGAAGGGTGTGCTGAAACCGCTTTCTTTTCTTCTTTGCATTGCTGTGATGGCAGGGGGGTTAGATTAGTGGATCTTTTAGGTCCCTTCCAAGCCAGCCCATTCTGTGATTCCATGTTTCCTTGCAATGCCAGGCCTGTGGCAGTGGCTGGGCAGGGAAGGTGGTGGGGACTGCCCTGTGCCAGGCCCTGTGTCTCTCTGGACTTCCAGGGTGCACAGCTGGTCCCAGGACACCACAGGTAGGGCTTGGACTGGAAGGTTTCTACTTCTCATTGTCCTCAAGCTCTGAGCTGGGCATGAAAAAGCCTTGTGCTCCTCCTGCCCTCAGGTGCAGATAACATGTCCTGACCTGCTCAGGGGAGGGAGTTTAATCCGGGAAAGCCCTTCTGCTTCTGCTTTACCTGGTCAGTGCAAATTGCTGAACGCCCTTTAATTTCTAATTATTTATTTGTTCCTTTGGGATAAAGTGAAAAGGCAAGAGAAGGCTGGGATCAGCAAAACAGCAGGGCAGGAGGGATTTTGTTCTAGGAGAAGTGTAATTACACTGACCAGATTTGCATAGCATTTTGCTGCAAAAATATAGGTTACAAGTGCTGAAAGGGAGCTGATGACCTATCAGTGATAAGGCACAGAGATGAGTAATTAAAAAGATGTGCAGCTAATGGCATTGGTTAGAGAAAAAAACGTGTACAAGCTATATAGGTGGAACAAGGGCAACTCAGCCAGAGTTTACAGAGCAAAGATAACTTGACATTTATGTAGTCCTCCAGTTGACATGGCTTTTTTTCAGAACTGCAGAGAAAGGGATTGATTATCTGATGATTCCTAGAAAGCATCTGTAAAAGACTGACTCATCCACACAGCCCTGCTGGCCCCAGCCTGCCTTCCCAACACAGAGGTGCATTTAGGAGTCAGGCTGTAGGTCATTTCATTTATTAGGACACTTGTGACTGAGGCAGCAGAAAAACAGCTGTTTTCTGAAATATATGTTTATCTTTTTTAAGTAGCCTTATCATCAAGTAAAATGCATTTTGATTAAGTATTATATATTTTTAAAAATCCTGATTTAAAAAACCACTATAATCTGGCTGTTCATGGGATATTGTCCAATTTTTCAGAATGGTCCGAATGAGTACCAGTCTTGAATTCCCATTAGCTCCCAGCTGGGAGATGAGCAAAGCCACTGTCCTTGTCACCTTCACTGTCCTTGTCACCTTCACTGTCCTCTTCTGCCCTCCCAGCCAGGCCAGGCTGCTCTGCACAGCTCTGCTCTCATGTATGACCCACCTTGGGATCCCTGGGAGTTAATGCCTGGGCTTGGACACTCATCCATTGTGCATAGAGGAGGTGAATTTACATATTTCCACTGCTCAGAAACAGTCATTAAAATCGCAGCAGAGATCAGAGATTGCTACAGTGTCTGCTCACACTTTTAATTAAGGAGCTGTCTGCTGTGCACTGGGCTGTGCATCCCAGCTGCAGCTGTCTTTGAAAGCACACCCATCTCCTTCTCCTTGTTAAAGAGATGGAGAAAACACGACTCCAATGGTCTGCTCCTATAGGTACTCTTCATCTGGGGTGCTTATGGAGCCCATATTGGCCAGAAAAAAAGCAAAAAAATGTCAGGAAATACAGTCCATGTTTAGTCCTGGGCAGCAGGTCAGAGCCCTTCCCTGTACTCTGCTGAATAACCTGTTGTCCAGTTGGGATCACCCTGCTTGATGCTGTGATACCACAGTGCTGAACTGACACAGAGACAAACAGATATGATTTGGCTTCAAGCAAACTGAGTGTAAGTGGATCCACATGTCTCATTTAAAGGCTGTTTCATGTTTTTCCCCCACAGCAATGAAATCAGGAGGCACCCAGCTGAAGCTGATCATGACATTCCAGAACTATGGGCAAGCATTGTTTAAAGCAATGAAGTAAGTAAAAAAAAAAAATCTGCAACTTAAAGTGGAATTGTGGTGGAGTAGCCATTTTCTAAGCTGTTAAAAGTTTGCTGTAGGATCTCCCAAGGTTGATGTGTCTGGCTCCTGAGCCTTGCTGCTGAGCCTGGAGCTTCAGGGTCTGTTGATCCCTTGTCCTGCTAGACTGGGCTTTGGGAGAGATGCTGAAGGGGCTTCAGAGACATTACATCTCAGAAATGTTATTCACTCTGATCTCTGTGAAATCTCCCATCATAAATCCAGGATGTTTTCAGCATTTCTATTTTATGTAAACTTATTCCACAGGTCTTAGCTTTATCTAGTGTCAGTGCCCTTCTGGAACATGGCCAGACAGGAGAGATGATTCAGAACAGCTTTGGGAAGAGCTAAAGAGTATTTGTCTGATAAATTAGAATTTAATCAGTTGATTTATTGTTGTTTGTATTAAAGAGTAGTATTAGTCATTTAGTTGGATCTAGGCTGAGTCTGTGAAAATTATTTTATCCAAGAGTGGTACTGCAAGGTAATGACTCTGGAGAGAAAGGGGAGAACTAGAATTGTGCAGCCTTGATTTGTGCCTGCCTGGATCTCGCTGAGATGAGAGAAGTTATTCAGACACAAAACAGACTCCTGGATCCTGACCTGTGTGTTTGTGTTTTGAGAAGGAAAATGACTCTGTGCTCGTTGTAGAGGTTTAGCAAAGACACTCAGGGCTGCAAAATGTTCAGTGGAGCTACTCAGTGTCTGTGTCAGGGGTACTGCTGGAATCATAAATTCATTGCCTTATTTTGTTCCCACTGTAGGGAAGTTCAGTTAATTTCCTCTAAGATGGTCCATGGAAGAATAAAGGAGCTGAGGATGGGTGGTTTGGAATATGTGTTGGTGCTGTGTTGGAGCTGCAGCAGGGAGCACAGCTCAGGGGGAACCTGCTGGCTGGACAGTCCCTGTTTCACTACACGTTCTGCTGTAGATTGACTTCAGACAAGTACAGATTTTATTTGACTGCCAGAAGGGTCAAAAAATTGGTCTGACCTTCCTTCAACCCAAGTCTGAGCAGGAAGCCTCCCTGTGTGCCTCTCTCCTGGGAATCACAGGAAAATCCTATGAATTTCCAGAGAGCACAAGGCATTTGTGCAAAGGCCTCTATGTCATTTCCCAAACTGCACACAAATTTGTCCACGTTTCTAGTGGATCATTGGCTGCCTGGGAGAGGTTGGAGGAAACACAGACAGAACTGGTAACTCAGAGGGAAGGTGGTACCAGAGAGCATCTGCTCCAGCACCTGCCCTTCCTCTCCCTGTGTCTCCCTGAGGGTTTAGATCACCAGTGCATGAGCCCATCCCCTTTATCTGCAGGTTGGATTCATGTGGGCACAATTCCTAGTCATGCCTTGTCCCACAAGCAAAATCAAGAACCAGGGGGATTCAGGCAGCCTTTGAGTGTTTGGCAGAGTGGTGGTTGCACTGTTGGCTTTTCACAGTGTGTGTGATATGCTCCTTCTGCGTGTCCTCAGATGCAGATAATCTCAGCCTTTATCATTGCTATGACATTGTAATTCTGGGAATGCTAATGAGGTCAAATCAAAGTACTGTACAATGCACAGCCTCAGCAAGATGATGGATGACAATGGAGGTGCAGCCACGTTCCTGTGTAGAAGCAATTACCACCACCCACCAGAACAATAACAGAAAATGATGATGTCTTAATCATTCCCTTGGCTTGATTTGAGGGGCCGCAACACCCTCTTTTCTCACTGCTCTTTGCACTGCATAAACCCCTGGAAGAAGCACTCAGCAGCTGCTTTTCCAGGCAGCACACCTCCCAGGAGCAGCACTGCTGCAGTTGTGCTGAGTGTGGCTGAACACATTAGTGATTTGGAACAAGGGTGTTTGCAAGCATTTGTCTTCACTCTGATAACAGGGAACAGGGAGCCAGATGCTCAGCTAGCATAAATCTTCCTAGCTCCTTTGGCATCTGGTCCCACTGGCCTCTTTCTCCACCTTATGGACTGTGGTTGATGAAGTTCTTGGAGAGGTTTGAAGCATCATTTCTTTATACAGAAATAGGCAGCCTAGAATGAAATTTTAAAAAACAAACAAACAAACAACAACAAAAAAAAAACCACCACACCAAAACAAAACCAGGCTTTAAATCTATGAGATTTATGCTTGTAGGATATTCTTAAGGCCCTTGACAGCTTCCATGATGTTTCTTGTGCTTCCCCTTTTTTGTAGGGTACCCTTTTTATCCAGGCCTCACAAAGCTGGATGTTCCTTCCCAGCACAGGAGGCTGTAGGTAGCTCAGAGATGTTTCTGCTCATCAGGGCTGGCAGACAATTTTTTTTTTTTAGTAGAGTTCAATCTGAGAACCATAAAATGTCATCCTGGTGGCTCCTTCTGAGATGAGCTCCTGAAGGAAGCTGTTGGTGGGTAGTCAGGTTCTCTCCACCTGGTGCATCCTACGTGTTTCACTTGTTCCTGTGTTATCAGCTCCGTAGCTTTTCAAAGCAGCAGAAATTACACTTTTTTTTCTTCCCCATGACTTGATAAGCCTCTTCAGACAGGCAACCTCCTTCATGAATTATTAGATAGGGCTGAGTGTAGGATTTGAAGCCTGATCCCCAGGAATATTGATAATCCAGAGTTTCCCATCCTGTCTGGGATCTGGAATGCTGAAAGCTGCATGGTGTGAGGTACACAGAGGGCATTATGTGGACGTGAGGCCAGTCCCAGGCTCTGCTTGGCTTCGATTCCCTGGAATTGCCTGGAAGGCTGGTTTTTGCCACACACAGCTGTACTCAGCATCTCCCAAACTGAATTGATTCCTGTTTGAGTGGGATTGAAGCAGAGAGTGGAGACCATGCCAGCCCTTCCCTGACACAGCTGGGCATCTGCTCATGGCAGGGCAGCTCTCCAGACCTTTGGCAATAACTTCTACAGGGCAGCCACAGCAAAAGGTGCTCCCTGGAAAACTGCTGAACACACTGCAGAGCTCATCTGACTGGCTCTGCCCTTTCCCAGCCTCCCGACTCCACACTGAATTTATCCAGAGAACAAGCCAGCGCCAGAAAAGCCCAGGCAGAATTTGGAAATGGGGAAAGGAGAACCAGCCTTTGGCATCTTTTGTGCTCTGTGTTTGACATCAACTGACAGCTCCTCATCTGGTCATTGATTCAGGCTAGTGGAGCAAATGAGAGAAGTGTAGCAGTCAGGGAAATGTGATAGCAGTAAATAAAGCCTGATCAGCTGCAATTATTTTATTTGTCCATGGCTCTGCATCTTCATTTCTGAAATAATTGCCCATAAAGTATTGCAGAGGAAGCCAAATCTATTTATAAATCCTATGGCCCAGCGTAGATTCCTTTACTAATTCCAAATGCATGATAGAAAAAGCACGTATTTGCTAAAACTCCAGGGAAGATTTAATGTATTTGCAATGTATCTTACAGTTAATGTGTACTTTTATTTAGCTCATAACAGTTCAATCATACAAAATTATTACCATATGGGACAGGAAAAAACCAGCAACCTCCCCTCCTCCCATGATTAGTGTATCTAACTGTACTAGTATTGTACATACAACATAATAAAACTTATTTATGTGACTGCTGATATCTGCAGTTGCAGCTTTCTGTATGACTTATCAGGTAGGGATGGGTAGAGCCATAAATGTCAAAAGAGTTTTGGTTCACTTGTCCAAAAGGAGCATTTGTAGCTTTGTAGTTTTATTTGGTTTCCCTTTGTTTCTGCTGGCTCGTGGAGTTAAATAGCTGGCTCAGCCACAAAACCAACACGCTATTTTTTTCCTCCCAAGGCTTTATTCTTGAAGAGGGAAATTCTGCTCCAGCAGAGCCAGCATTAGGATTCCTATTGCACACACTGGTGCCAGGATTTTGAGAGAGGTTTTTATAGTTCCTTATGGAAAAGCCAAATAGGATCAGATAGAAAATTATACCTTGTTATTGGAGTTGTGAGAAAAGTGTCCTGTGGTCTGTGTTTAGGAACGACATCTCTCATCCCCATTTTTATAGACTGCATTGTACAAATGTGTGCAAAGAGTATTCATTATAAAATCTTTGGGGCTTATTTGTTCCATTCAAAGAAATACTACTGTATCTAGTGAACTCAGTTTTGACTGAACAGATAAAAACCAGTTCTGTTCCAACTTTAGATTTTACTTGATGTTTTTAACATCTTCTTTCTTTTCTTCTGGTTTTACAAGTCACAGCACAGGATTAGAAAGAGCCACACGACTGTTTCTTCCAGTAGATGAAGTTTGCAGTTAAAGTCTTAAATAAAGTAAAGCCATTTAGCATCAGGGGGATGGATACCAGGCCAGAAGAGGATTTGGGGGCTGTGAAATCCAGTCCCCTTGAATCATGGGCATCCATTAACTGGTCAAACACCGCTGACCGTGTTATTTGTAACTTTGGTTCTCACTGTCCCTCTTGAAACTTGCTGCTGTGGAAATAATGCAGCCCATGGGAGCATCTCCATGTTCTGCAGCCTGCAGAGCCCTGACCCATCCCAGTGCCAGCCACAAAACTGGCTGGGGGTCACAGTCTGGGGCAAACTGCTTCTCTACAGAGCTGGAATCAGCACACCCACCTTTTGGTGTCTGTGATGCTCCTGTAGCTGTCTCGTGGCTCACAGACACGGGTGCTGTTACCTGGGCTGAGATCAAGCAGCCAAGCTCATAGGAAAGTTAATACTGGCCTGAAGGATGTGGATGTGACACCTGGGCATGTGGCTTAGTGGTCAACACCGTGTGCTGGGTGTTGAGTCAGGAGCTGGGCTTGGCAGGGGTCAGTTAGTGCTTGGACTCAGTGATCTTAGGGGTCTTTCCGAATTTAAATGAGTATATGATTCTGTGATTTTTGTTTCAATTGGCAAAGCACAGCTTTTCACTGGCTTTACATGTCAGAGTGACAAAGGATTAGTAACGATCTTCAAGTTTCTCTTTGATTTGCTTTTAGGACTGTTCAACAAATAATGCATCTTTTAATAGGGATTTTAAATAGTCCAAACAATCCCTGTAATGCAAACAACTGTTAATTGCTTTCATCTCCTACAGTTATATTCTGTTTCTGAAGCTGTGGCTGTTGTACCTGGGAAGTGCAGCCTCCAGGCTTGATTATCACATCAATTAGTGTGGTGCAATCCTTCTGCACTGGTGGCACTGCTTCCAAGCCAGAGGAGTTGAAATGAACCCCAGAATGGAGGCTGCTGAAAGATTGCTTTCCTTATTACATTGCGTCTCACGCTGTTTTGAGGAAATACGTTTTGCCAACCTGTTACATGTGAGCTGGCAGGCATCCAGTATAAACATACTGTTATAAGTCAACATAGCAATTAAATCAAATTGCAATGTTTTCTCTGAGCAGCTAGAGAAGTGAGATGTGCATCCAGTAGCTGCTCTGCTAGGAGCCTTCCAGGATTAGCACTTTGGCACTCTGGAATGTGCTGTGTGAAGCCCAGCTGAGCTGGGCTGGTCAAAGTACAACCCAACCACTGAGGTTTGTCCCTCAGCCTGAGCAGCGGTGCTGTGCCAGTCACTGGTTCTGTGCAGGGTGGGTTACTGGGACCTAAGGTTGGGTAAACTGGTTGGGAAGGTTGAAACTGGCAATCCCAGCGCTCGGTTTATGCAGGAGTTTTTATGAAATTGCAAGGAATGCTCTCATATCACAAAGAAGAAGTGCTTTCATTGCTGCTGGGAGGAATAATCAGTAATCAGATATTCTATGGACCTCATCTATGAGATTTGGGGTTTTTAAGGGCATTCAAATCCTTGCCAGCCAAATCCCTGCTGAAATGTTTACCTGAATGAGACTGATAGGCACATTTGATTGTACTTATATCAGGAATAAATCTGGAGTTAACTGGATAAATTATATCCTTTGATATTTAAAGTGCATGAGATCTGAATGTAGTCCTAAATAAGGACAGTGGAGGATGCTGTGTAGTATTTTAGCTCTTTAACTTTTGGTATATTATGCATGAACTGTTTTTCTCTTTTGTAACTAATCCTGTTCATCAGATCAGACTTCTCCAGTATTTCAGTGCAAATTGTGTTTCAGGACTCAGCAGTGCCTTTGGTCCAAATCTCATTTATGCAGATTGGAAAATTTGTGGTGACTTCAAGGGGAGCTGGATCAGGACTGAGGCTGACTGATGGCCCTGGACAGTCTCTGTCCATCACCCTGCTCTGCATTTCCCCTTGCCACAGCTCAGCAACTGCTGGTTGGAATATTGATCAGTCCATCCAGCTCAGGAGCAATTTGTTCTCAAATGCTGCAAACATGTTTATGGAATGACCCCAGAGTCAATGTCTGCAAGTCCAGGTGGTTCAGAGGTTGTCCATTCAGATTAGGATCTGCAGGGATCTCTGGCAGCAGATCTCACTGTGCCAGCAGCCAGGAAGGGAAGACAAACCTCCTTCCCTCTCTGGGCAGCAGCTCTGTTGTGCTGTCCCAAGCTGAGCTGCCCTGGATTATCCCGTCCTGGAGCAGGGCAGGATCTGCTCTAAGCCAGGACTGGACAATGTGAGTCCCAGTGCTGGGAGGGACCAAACCTTCTTCCAACAAAGCAGGGCTGTTTTGCTGGATATCTCTGTCTCCACGGGGTTCAGCTGCATCCCACTTCCCAGCACTGGGAAGCTGCCATCCACTGCAGGTGAATTATCCCCAAAAATCCCTCTCTCCTGATCTCCCCATGGCATCTGGAGCTCCTGCCAGAGAAGATTTTGCTCTGCAGCTCACAGAAATGCCAACCCCACAACCTCTGTCACTGGGGTTTTTTGCACAGCCTTCCAGCCTTGTATTTTTCCTCAGCTCATTCGTTGGGCTGTTTTTGGCAGATGATAACAGGTTGCTCAATATCTATTTTAGTTCTTGTCTTACACCAACACAAATGGGCACAGGTGCTGCCTGTACCTGCCCCTTATCACTGTTTGAAGGGAGACCTGAGTCTGCAGTCACATTTTACGGTACAGAATTGTCTCTGCTTGATTAGCTGCCTTCTAGGTACTTATAGAATCTTGCTAATTAGTCTTTGGGAACAAAGACATGCTGGTGTTTATTTTTTCTTTAAAAGCCAGTTATTGCAGCAGCTAACTTTTTTTTTTTTAACATTACCACAATATATTAGGAAAGAACCATCTTCAGTGTCTGATTTTAATCAAGCCACTTCTTCACTTTAATTTTCTGCATACCAAGAAGTGCAGTCCTGTGGCTTTGTCTTTTAATCAGAGAGGCACTTTAGCTCCTCAGTTCCTTATTTCATACAGTTTACCATGTATCAACGGTGCAGAAAAGCAAAGAGTTGGCATGAAATGCATAGTCTGTAATTTACTGCTGAGTAACAGGGCTTGGCACACAGGGGACTGCTGGAGCACTGAGGTAAGATGTCCTAGTAAATCTAAGCAAAAAAAATGTGTCCACAATGTTTTCAGTGGGATATGCAGATGCAGCTACCCTGAAACATTCCATGGGAATTTGTCTCTGTTTCTCTACAATTTATTTTCCTTAAACTAGGCTCCAGAGGCTGAAATTCAGGGAGGGGGAAATGATTTGTGCAAGGCTTGTGGCATAAACCACAGGCTGAGGCTGTTTTCTCTCTGGAGCAGCACACACAGCTTTGTCCTGAGGATGAGATGCTCTGTACTCATCTTGCCCCTTGGGAGGAGTTATTTTTGGATGTTTGATGGAGCTAAATTGCTCTTTCTCTGCCCCTGGCCTTTATCTCACACAGAGGTAGCTCTGGGGATCGCCCTCGCTTTGGAGGAGGCAGATGGGGATTTGGCCACTTGCACCAAGGTTTGCTTGAAGTTTGTCAGCTCATTTAAGGCCTCAGCATTTCTGCAGGTTTTTGAGTTAGGGCTGCTGGCCATCCAAAGGGGCAGGAGATAAGCAGCAGTGAAATGGATCTGATGAAACAGCAAGTGTAGGAGTGAGGACCCAGCTTCTCCAGAGGTCACCAGTTCAGGCAGCAGTTCTGTGCTCAGTGACAATGCAGAAATGGTGTGGCATTTAGGACAGAGCCACAGCCAAAGTAACAGTGCCTTGCAGGTCGAGACAGAAAGGTCTAGGCAAAGCTTAGAGAGAGGGCACAGCACAAATCCAAATTATGCTCTTGGCATGGTGCTGTGGGTGACTCACTGCTGTAAACCAACCAAAAAAGTGTGTTTCAAACAGCCATAATAGCTGTTAATAACACAGATTTAGGGCATGCTGAACGTTTCTGAGTTTTTATTTACCTTTTCAGTGCCTAGTTCAATAGTCTTAGTACTTTTCTTCTTAATTTATAGTTTTTCACCCTGCTGTAGTGTTCTGCATATGGGTAAATAAAAGTGAGAAAGCCTGAAAGTCTCATTTGCATGTGAAGAAGTAGCAGAAACACAGAGTAAGTATCATCTGCAAATGTGTGGGAGCTGGAGAGTAGCAGGGGGACAGCAAAACTGTTGTAAATAGAAGCAGCTTAAAGTGCAGGATTATGTGCTATGGATAATAAAACACCCCAAGCCAGCACGTAAGCCAGATACTGTTCTCAGCAGCAGCATCCAACTGATCCTGTTAGCACTTCAAGGCCCTTTTGTTAACCTTGCTAATTAGTTGTCCAAATTCTTGGTGCCAGGGTGTTCACCTGGCCAGAGGACACGTATGGCTGGCCATGGAGACCTGTAATAGCAGAAATATTGCACACAGACCTCAGCTACACACAGGCTGCATATGGATTTTAAACTGCTTTGATTAGCTGGCCGCATGCAGCAGAAGAAATGGAGATGTTAAATGAGTCCGTAGGTTTAATGGGAAATCTGACATTAATTGGTATTATTTTCTTTGGTTTCCAGTATGACTGACTTGTGTTTAGTTTGAGTCTATCTCATGATACACGAGAAGGAATTTTGACCCAGCAAATTTGTGTTTCCCTGTATTCTGTGCATGTTCAAATCACCACTCTAAGATAACCCAGCCAAAATTTTCAAGCAATCCTCTTTTGCATCTGATTCTTCAGGGGGCTTATTAGGCAGAAAATCTGATTCCCAAGGCATAAAACCCAGAGATTTTTCAGCCTTTCATGTTGCAAGCCCAGGTTTTGTGTCAGGGCCCTGAGTGAGCCCCAGCCAAGAGGAGGGAGAGCAGAGCTGTGGTTCCAGTGCCAGCTCTGCCTTCTGGGCTGGTGATGGCAGGCAGCTGACAGCAAAACCCTGCTTTTCTCCACGGGACTGAAATGTGGGGCTAGGGGCTGTTGGCAGTAGAGGGATGGGGTGCAGCAAGAAGCTGGAAAAGGTGGGGACAGCAGCTCTCCCTTCAGCTTGACCCAGCACCGCCAGGAGGGCAGAGCTTGCTTTTCCCATTCCCTGCCTAATTTTCCTATTCCCAGAGCCAGCTCCAATTTTTTTTTTTTTTTTTCATCCTCTAAGGTAGAGGAGCTGGGTGACTGGGATTTTAGCCCAAAAAATGCCCTTTTATGTTCTGCCTGACCTATTTGCCTCTGCCCATGGGAGCCGCGGGGGTTTCTGCTCCGCTGGTGCTTCACTTCCAAGAGTCAGGCTTTTGTGCCCATGGTGCCCTGAAGTTATCTTGGCATGCTCTGGGTATTTTGGTACAGAAACTGGTTTTTCTGTGCTTCAGTAGCACTCAGGGCACTGATGCTTTGCCCGAAGCGTGGCAAAGCTTTCGTGCTGCAGCGCGAGGGGCAGTGCCAGCCCGGAGCCCCGGGAGCTGTGAGCACAGACAGGCCCTGCTCTGTTAGCAGTCAGTGAGAGGAGATGGATTTTGCAGCATATCCAGGCCACCTATTCAAGCCCAGGTTCTTTTGGCACCCGTGAAATTGTCTGACAACTTGTGAGTGGGCAGTGTGCCATGTGAGCAGATGGGCTGGCTGTCCTGGCAGCCAAGAGCCCGGGATGCTCAGCTGGCAGAGGGGACAGAGCAGAGCTCCTCGGTGCTCCTGTCCTTGCTGAAGCTGCCCTGGGAAGAGCAGGCACAGGGGGTCTCTGGCATGGGCATGGGGTGTTCCACAGCAGAGATGATACCCCCACATTCTGCCCTGGGCTCCTGCTACACCATCACTCAGGGCAAGGCAGTTTCTGGGATGCTTTCAGCCTGAGCTCCCCACTGGGGACAGCTGGCACCTGCCACCATCCCGTGTCCTCCAGAGACTCACCTTGAAGGCAACAGCATAGCAATTATTTTTTTTAACTACCTCTGCTAGGTGGTTTCCTGTGAGAAGTGAATCCTGAGATAAAGGGATTAAAACATCCTCTTCGAGGCTTCAGAAATTGTCACAAGGACTTTCTCCAGGGAAGGCCTTAATGCTCATCACCCTGAGGGGCAGCTTTCCTCACACAGGCATGCACTGCAAGATGATTGACACATCATTAATTAACTGTTATTAATTAACCCCCTAATCTGAAGGGATGAGGAAGGAATTCCTCGCAGGGCTGGATCCTGTAATTTCTTTGAACACTGAAGTCCCCTGTTCTGCTGCATTCCCACACCCATCTGGCTTTGGGACTGAAGAAGCTCATAAAGGAGGCAGGACTAATGAACAGCCTTTTACAGGCCCCTGTCAACTGCCTTCATTTCCTGGCAGCCACAGTTCAAACAAGTTTTGCAGGAGAGCAGCTATTTGTAGGTATTACTCGGAGTTTAGAGGAAGACGAAAATGGAAAAAGATAAAATTAAAGAATTGGTTGTGGCCTTTCAGGCTCCCCTTGTTCCCTGCTGTGTAGGGTGTGATGCTGTGAAGGATAAAGGATCTGCCCCTGATGTAAGACAGGTTCCATGTGTCCCATCCCTCTATTGGAATGGCCATCCTACATAAGCCCAGAATTAGGACAGGAAGCCAGCCCTGCTCTCCTAATTTACTCCATCGTGATTCCCTCTCTCCCCACAGCTTTCCCACCCCAAGCTGTGCTGAAGGGCTGAGCTGCACCAGAACAGCAGCACTAGGGACAGTTCTTCAACTGGGCTTTGCTGGTGTCCTCAAGGACTTCATTTTGCTCTCTTCATCTTGAGCCAGCCCACATCCTGTGCCAGTTCTGACCACTAACAATCTCCCGTGTCAGGCAGCAGCATGATTATAGCTTTATTTCACTAATTTTGTCTGCATTTGCCTTTCAAGGAGCAACAATGCAGTGATTCTGTAGTCCAAGTGTGGCCCAAGGACAGAAATTGCCCTGTTTGCCCACAAACACCAGAGTCTTGGGGCTGTGCCAGTCTCAGTAAGACATCAGTGGTGCTGATAAGCCAATAGTCATAATCAGTGATCAGAGCTTTGCTGATGTTCTGGCAAGGTTCTGTGTCCAACACTGTTGACCCTACGTTTTGCTATTGTGTGCTGCATCCTTTGGCAGGAGAAGGAGCTTCTCAGTGATCAGAATGGTACCTGCACTGCAGGAGGTGCCCAGACCCCCATTATTCCTGGCGTGGCTGGCTCCTTTTATTTGGGGCTGTAAATCAGTGCTCATCCCTCCAAAGCAATTCCAGGCCCAGCAGTATTAATCCTGCCATTTTGTGTCTCTGCAATTGGAAACAGCCTCCTGTTGCTGACATCTGAATTACATTTTTAACAACAATTTCCTTTGTTATACAAAATGATGCCAAAGCAAACACTGCTGTTGGAGGCTCACTATCTGGTTTAAATAACACAGACCTTTAAATGGATGAGGACTATGAATAATTTTTATATAGATCCTGAATTTTTGTTGTTTACTTGCTTGTTTTTAAAGCATTTCTTTTTCTTTATTTTCCCTGGAAATGTAAGCCTGTCACTCCTGCAGTAGGACAGTTTGGAAAAGCTCCCTGAACCCTCTTAGCTAATTGTACTCTTATTATGTTACTGGATTCTCTCATCTTCCCCTTCTCCTAAAAAAATATATTGAATTGCCTGATATTGCACCAATTCTTTATTACAATATCTTCTAGATTTAAAAGCCACATGTATTGAAATGATTTTGGTGTTACCAAAGCTATTTTATATCTGTGAACTTAAGGAATGTATTTTCTGGCACTCAGCAGTGACTCCAAAGCCCCAAAGAATTACACTCAACAGCCCTGAATTTCAAAGCCTGACATCATGTGAGCCAGCAATACAAATCCATCAACAGGAACAGGATTTTAATTGCTTTTGAATGATTCTATAGAAATCTAAAATTGCTTTGTGGGATGAAAAAAAAATATCCCCACTTTCGTCTGTGAAGAAGTTTTAATTCTGGGGAATAAGATAAGTGGTTGCTGGAATAATACAAGATTTTTCCCCTCTGACTGTGTAGCTGTTCCTACAGCCCTGCCTGCTGGGATTTTATTCTTGAGCAGTGAGACATCAGAGTTCATCAGATATTATACGTGGCAATTGCCAAGCCAGGAGAGGCTGTTTGGTGGGTGGAAGATTTGTGCTTCTATTGCATTCACTGTTAAGAAATGAGACCACCTGCATTCTTTTGCAATGTGACCTTCTCTAGCTGGTCATATGCTGTGTTTTGTTTGTGGTCTGATCTGATTTTAAGGATAATCAAAAGACCAACAGTGCTTTAAACCCCAATAATACCTTGACTCTTCTTTTACAGTTTTCCTTATTTTTTTTCTCTCTCTTTTTTTTTTTTTTTTTTTTTAATGAAAGGAATGAAAACCTTTGCAGACGTTTCTACATCTGGCTTAGCTTCTACTTAAATGCATCCTCAGGGAGTGCTGGAAAATATTACTTCTGTTTAGAAGAGAAGTAAATGAGTCATATTTTCCAAAATAGTTTTCAAGGAAAGGGATATCAGAAGCTGTTTGTATTTTCCTGTTTAATAGATTCAGTGACTGCTTAAAATCTGGTCTGCATCACAAGAAGATCAATGTCAGGGTGTGAGTGGTTCCTTTGCCTTGGCAAATGGCAAAAGCCTGCCCAGCCGGCAGAATCCAGAACCGAGCCCCCCAGGGATGGGGCAGCCTGAGGGTCCCTTCCCTGTCCCACCCCTTTCTTGTGTGGGGGTCAAATGCTGGGTCCCTCCTGGCCTGCAGGGGAAATAAAATCTGGTCTCTCTTCTCAACCCAGCGTTTCTGTGTGTGAGTCAGCTGCAGGAATCCCCTTCCCCTGCCTAAAATATGTAGGATACCCAAAGATATCCAGGTGCCCAAACTGGGAGCCTGTCCCACCTTCTGCCTCTCCACGTGGCTCCTTGGCAGAGAAGGCTTTGCTGAGACCCTGAACAAGCCTCAGGCCAGGCCAGGGCACAAAGGAATTGCCATATCCCCCCTGTCCCCCCCGAGCAGGTCACTGGTGAGCTAAACCTCCTCCAAGGAGCTCAAGGACACCAACAGGCATCGCTCAAGTGGGGCCACAGCAGCATCTGATACAACAACAACATTTCCTTGACCAGGCACGGAAAATAGTGCTGAGCTTGTTTCAGGGAAAACAAAACAAGACAAGACAATCCAGTATTTTATATTTTTATTTAGCATTACATTTACAGAAAAATGTTTGGTTGCAGCATTTGACATTCCTCCCTGGTATTTTCCTGGCATTTGAAGCATGTCCATGCTGACATGTATTAAAGTTCAGAAAACCTTCTTATTAAGGGCCTGTAAATATTTTTAATTGTTTTCAGAGACAAAACCACCCATTACTGTGTTTTTGAAACACAGTAATTTTGTCCTTTCTTGCCTAACAGCATATCCTAAAAATACTTCTTAAACAATTATTTTTAAATCGTTTTTCCTTTAAATTGACCATAACAAGCCAGACAGATCTCTTCAGGATTAATTTTCCACCTAGCTGAAGAAATTAGCTCTTGCTTTCTCCCTCCCTCCCACCTTGAAGCCGTGCTAGGATGGTTACCTGGATACCCTGCCTGTAAGGATGGATGTGCCGAGGCAATTTAAATAGCCTGATTTGTCATCTAACTGCAGACATCATTAGCAAAGCATTATTTGGCTGGAACACTGTAGGCTGAACGTGGCTAACTCCTCTGTGCTGAGGAAAGATTCAATTTAACCACCTGGTGACCAAATATTGTGTGTCTTTAATGCAGAGCTGCAGCAAGGCTGGTGTGAGGAATGCAAGTGGTATCTGGGTGGGAAGCTGTTTTCCTGTGGTGTGTAACTATTGGGAATTTATTCTGCACCAGGAGGAGGACAGCTGCTTTTAAATTTGTTGGTTCAGAATCTACTGGTTAGTTTATTTTGGGGCAAGGAAATAATTTTTGTGTCAAGGAGAAGAAGGGAAGAAAATATGAGACTGGCTTTTCCTTTTTGCTGTGCAACTTTTCTCCTTGTCACAGTCCCCATTTCAATTTATTTCTCTGGTTATCATCTCTGGTTTTAAAATGGCAATTCCATCAGGATGGAAGGATCCTTATAAGCAGTTTTTTAAAAACAAGCTGGTGAGGTTACAGTGATGTTTTAAATTATGTGACAGAGTGTAAAGCAGAAAATAGTGGCCTTCTCTGATAAGACCTGCATGTCAAAAAGCAGAAACTGGCATTTCCTTGGAACCTGACTGTGGAGTGTGGTCAGGGACATAGTCTGGGTATAACAATAAAGAACATGTAAAAACAAATCTGAGTTTTAGGAAAAGGAATTTTTAGTTCTCAGATGATTTTTT
Source organism: Hylia prasina (assembly GCA_013397195.1). Classification (NCBI taxonomy): domain Eukaryota; kingdom Metazoa; phylum Chordata; class Aves; order Passeriformes; family Sylviidae; genus Hylia; species Hylia prasina. Next base: position 166,019 of record VYXD01015114.1, on the reverse strand, counting down.
AGTTTAGGATTGAATGTAGCATAACCATTTTAAGGCTCTAACCAAAATCAGATCATTTATTATTGAATCCAGTATGGTTTGGACAGCTCAGCTGGAGTCTGGTGATCTGTCAGGTTCCACAGACCTCCCATCAAAGGTAATTCTGCAGCTACAGCTGAATTGTAGGAGCACCACAGTGGCAGAGCTGCCAATTATATGTTCCTGAACGTTCTTCTTGGCAAATCAACTCCCAAATCATGTTCAGAAATCACAGTCTTAAATGAAGCACGGCTGCAAAATATTCTGCTGATCCATGGTGCAAGTCCTTTTCCTTTAGTCATAATTGATGTTACAAAATATTTTATGGCTTCTGTCATTAGTATTCCCAGTTGGCTCAATCTACAATTTATCTCATGCTGTAAAAATGCTAAGAATTTTCTACTGATTAGCAGCAACAGTCGGGCATGTTTCTACATTTATCCACATGGGGTATTTTCGGGTGGGTAAGGAGTCTTTTGTCTTTGAATTATAATGGTCTAGACATTCTATTTTTGTTACAAATCTAGCAAAATGAAGACGCTTTTCAGGTAGCAATTAAATTCTTTCAGTGACATAAAGTCTACTGTGCACAAGGCTTCAGGATAATGAATATATTTATTTCCAGGAAATCTGCAGTATTTTCCTTGCCATTTGTAGGACTCAGCACATAAATAATGCAGGCCATGCTGTGCTGATTTTCAGTTCATCCCAGGAAATTATGCCATTAAAAATGCCACAGTTCTTTCAGGCACACACAGACACAGCAGGTAACAGGAATATTCATGTGATGAACAGTGACAGAAGCAGCATTAGGTAATGCATAACCTTGCAAAGCACCCCTTAGACAATGAAATTGTTTGCATTAATTATAGTGTGCAATGAGACTGTTTAACTTAACATCTTGGCAGCCAAACTGATCCATCAAAGTGGCTTTAAATTTGTAACCCAGGGTTAAGACTTAGAAATGCAAAATAAGGTGAAGGGAAATGAAGAGCTCTGGATTCTCCTCTGCCACTCCAGACACACACAGTTGATGAGCATGGTGAAAGTGGAACTTCTTTTAAGCAGTTCTGGAAATGTAAGGTCCCCATAAATTCCTCCCAGCCTTGTTTTTGTCTGTGAGCCCATGCTGCATTTTGAAATCTGCAGTTCTGGTGTTAAAATCTCTCCTCTACAAAACCAGCAGTGGCTCTTGCAGTGCTCAGACAGCAAAGATCACAGGGTGTGTAAAAGCAGCATCGTGTCTCTGCTCAGAAAGGTGAGAGTGGTTTGTATGTTTAAGAAGGAAAATTTCCCATCTCCCATTCGTAGGCATTACTTATGCATAAGCAGAGCTTTAGTACGTGTTGCAAATGGAAATCAAGTACATGATGTGCCTGGAAGGAGTTTATCCGACTATTTATGGGCTGATCACATTTGGAGCTAGAACTGGCTTGGTTATTTTTAGTTGAATAACGTTTCAGTAGTAGTTGCATTTATAAAGAAGTGAGAAAACTCTCCTGCAATTCCCAGACCTTCCTCGCTGGATCTCATTTCAAACCTCAGGGTCTCCACGCTCCTGTCCCGGAGGAGAAGCTGAATGCCACATGCCAGGGGCTGCCTGTGCAAGGAGTCGCAGCTCAGACACAGATTTAGACTCCCACAGAGCAGCTTTGTGGGGCTTTGTGCCTTTCCTCCTTCCCTCCCAGCTCCGTGCAGCGCACTCCGACGGGCTTTGCCCGCTTGGAGCCACGTGCTCTGCTCTGGAAGTGCACCATGACTGTTCTTTGGCAAGCCAGGATAAGTTTTCCCATCCCTGCCAGGTGGTAATTGCGTGGAGTGCGTGTGTTTGCCCGGTGGTGTTGGAGGAAATCAGTTTTCAGAGCTGGAGCTGGGTGGAACTGGCACAAGGGAGCTTTGTGCAGGAGGGAATTCAGCTGGGCACGAGGCTCGCTGTGGAAAGTTTTGGCTGGATCCCTCAGAATAGCTCAGAAAGAAAGAAAGAATCTCGCTGTCTTTGGAAAGAAAGAAAAAAAAAAAAAAGGCCTCAGTCTTATTTCTCATCTTTATTTTCATGATAAAAATCAACAATTTCAAGCTATTGGTCTTTGATGTGCCTCTAGAAAGAAATCCCAATAATTTTAAAGATGCAGATATGATACATAGGTCCATCATTAGCATGAGTCATTGTTCCCTCTTTCTTACAAAAAAAAAAGGAATTGAAAACCATTAAAAATCATGAAATAATAAGGCAGAAGCATATAATTTAATATGGTCATCTATTAAAAATGCACATTGTGCATAAATAATCAGACATAGCAGCAGGGAATCCACAGCCATCTAACAACTAAGTTCCTTTGCAATTGCCATCTGACCTGTAGATAAGTGGAAACAATGTCTTCATTAAGCTTACAGAACTGAGTATCAGTCATTAGCAAAACCAGCACTGCAAGATGAAGGAGAAGTCTTGCTATGTCCCTGGGAGCTGTGTGAATGTACCTAATGGCAAGATTTAACTATTAAGGTCATATCAAAAATAGATCTGCTGTTTGTCCACAGGGCTTACTGGTCTGCTACAAAGGCAGTGGGATTTAGGATGTCATTTAAAGACTTATTGCATGTTCCAGGAAGAAAAGGTGTAGCTGGAAATATGCCCTAAGAAACTTGACTTCTCTTGACTTGTCCTTTTATTTTCTCCTCTGGGTGAAAAGGATTAAGAACAGCTGAGTGTTTAATTTTTATAGGATTTTATTAAAACAGTGGGGGGGGTTTTTTGTTAGTTTTCAATGTCCTCACTGCTCTGGCCTCTGCCCCTGCCAGAGCTGGGTGGTGGGAGCAGGAGGTGATTCCCTGACATTCCTGGGACACCTCATCCCATGCTCTCAGACTGCTCTGTATGTGGGTGAAATCCCTAATTTGGAGAATGTGACAGTGTGACATTGTAGCACCAGCCTATGTGACACTGGAAATCAAAGGGTAGAGCTAATATTTTTTAAGAGGTGACTAAAAAGATCTGTATACGTATAAAAATGGAATGTCAAATTTAATCTTCTCTGCATTTGGGTCATTTTCCTCATTTTCCTGGAGGTGAGCAAGGAACCCACTTTATTTTGTTTCTTTTGGTTTCCTTTCCCACCTGTTTGAAGCAATAAGCTGATTCAGTCTGGAGGAGCTCTGGCTGTCTGTAACTAATCCTGTAATACTTTCCTGATATTCCTACTGATGTTGAGCAGTTCTGTCAATACAATCACTGCCTCTGAGCTGCATGGAAAATATCTTACAGGAAAAAAAAAAAAAAAAAAAAGAAAAGGAAAAAAAACCAGGTTTAATTCTTGCCAATATTTGTGATGAAATGAAGATCTTCACTCAACTTTATTGGAATTTACTCAGGCATTTGGTAATAGCAGCCTACTGGAGATTGCTCAAGGAGGGAACTCAAGGGACCTGTCATACAGCACAAAAAGATGACTTGTGTGTTCTTTGCTATCTGAGATCTGAGGTACTGAAAGTGTCAGACACACAGTGTGCTCCAGACAGAGTTGAAATTCCAATATTAATTTAAGATTCTTGAACTCCTGCTCTTAATCCTGCATTATCCACCTTGATATTGGCAAGAGCTGTGGAGGATATCGTGGATGTTTTCAAACTAAATGCTAAAACCAGAGGTTGTGCCTTCTGTCCCCTCATCCAGGTGTGATGAGAACGGGGTGTTTGCTGTCACAGGTGGCTCATTGAGTTATTGGCTGAGTCTGCATCTGCTCCACAATCCTCTGGAGTCAACGGGGAGCTTTTCCCATGAATTCACTGCCCTTTAAATTTGAGTACAGGCAGGTCAGCCCCCAGTTTATGAACTGGCTGTGTCTTTCCTGATCCAGTTCACCTTGAACTCATGGGAAACCTTTCATCGAGTAGAAGGAAAGTTGGATCAAACCCAGAGAAAAAACAGTGAGTGCTGCACGAATGGGAGAATGAAGTCCAATGGTTAAAGCACACAATGGCTTGGCTTTGCCATTTACTTATCCTCACAGTAGGAAAACTGAAATACAAGTGTCCTTGGCTTTGGGAAAAACATCATTCTCTCTTTGAAACCAAACTGCTGTGGGCTGTGCACACACAGCTATCACACTGTACATACAGTAGATAAGCTTCACATTTTGTAGGCATTTAAACACAGTTAAAAATTCAAGGAGAGGTAACCAGACATTCACTGTCAGAGAAAAGCAGCTGCATGTCATAAATCAGCTCTACAAAAACAACAACAACAAAATATCTGGCAGCAATATCATTTCACTAAAGCTTTTACTGCACATCTTTTGCATAATTTTCCTCCCCTCTCTTGTCCTCTACTCTTGCCTCTTTGTTTTTTCTAAACTCTGCTTTTTTATCAACCCTCTCACACTTCATTGAAATCTCCCCTTATCTTACTAAACATCCTCAATGTAGATAGACTTTAATGTTTAAATTAGCTGAAAAGAATGTCTAAGAGTGGGGCAGGGAAGCACACCTGTTTCACATTGAGCACTGGCTCAGCACAGCCAGGGGAAAGTGTTCCCTGTGTCTGCCTGCACACACACACACAGATCCCTTTCTTTATCTCCACTCCAGCTCTGAGTGGGAGCACTTTTGCAACCCACCAAGCGTGAATATTGCTCTGCACCTCGAGCGTGGGAGTTCACCAAACCATTGCACTCGATGGGAGATGTTTATATAAAACAGGGATTGCCCTGAGCAGCCAAGCCAGCCACAGCCTCCCTTCCCTTGCACAGCCACAGAGTTCTTCCCCTAACATCCTTGTGCTCTTTATCTTGTAATATTTATTTATTTATCTTGGAATATTTTACAGAGATTTCAATAGGTTTTTTTTGTTGGTTTTTTTTTTTTTTAGGAGGAGCAGATTAGGCCAATACTGAGCCCTTTTGAAATCCTGCATCCATTGTCATTTTAAGTGATTCTCCTCCAAACCTGCACCTCCATTTTTTCCCTGAAATGCTGAGTCTATAACTGGGATAAGAGGAGGAGAGGGATGATGCTCTGTGGCAAGCAGGGACTGTATCTGCAGCTCCCCAGCAGCAGGGCCCACATGGAGGCCAGGAGGTTAAAATCCTCCTTCTCAGTGGAGGTGGAGAAGAGGGAAGAGATGCTAATATAACTTGATTTTCCCCTGGGAACAACCCAGTGACTCCCTGCGGGCTGCAGAGCATGAACCCACCCTTCATGTAGACGGCTGGAAGCTTAAAGGACCCTGATGTGTAATTTCCAGTGTAATTTGTGACTCATGTGGTGCCCTTAATAGTATAAAGTGGGAAGGTTTCCAGCCTGGAAAAGGAGAAGTTTAGAGAGAAAGGAAAGTTTGTTTTTTTTTTTAATAGGTTTGTAAAACAAGGTGATTATTCTGTGAAATGGCTATTAAAAAAAGCTTCCAACCCAGTATGCTCCTCCTCATGCAATAAATGAAAAAGCAAGGCTGAGGAAGATAAACTAACTCAAATTTAGCCAGGAAGTGAAACATTTGGGTTAATAGTAAGATGATTCAGGGCTGTGTTCTACTTGAGAAGTGAAGGCATTCTCTGACTGAGGCTGAGGAATGCTGTTCCCAAGTTGTGGAGAGGTTTAGGAGCCCCCAGGACAATTTGCACTTTTAAGTCACCTTGGCCACCTCCAGGCAGTAACTCCCTGAGAAATGCTCCGAGTGGTGACATCAGCACATTCCCAACCATGTAACCCTCTGCAGATGGAAATCATCCAGGTGGGAGATGAGTGAGTGAGGGGCAGGCAGCCTCAGAGGTGTCTGATCTCCTGCAGGGCTTTGCAGCAGGATGGGGCCAGTGCCAGAGCTCAGCTGGGAATGGAGAGCAACAAAGGGCTGCTCCATGATCCTTCTTTAGGCAAAACTCTGCTTGGGAAGAAAACACATGAGAAAATGAGGGGTTACCCACGAGCTGCAGAACCAGCTTAGGGCAAAGAATGAGTTGGGCATTCTTCACAGGGATTGTGTTTGCTGACAGGAGGCAGGAGTTAAAATAAAATAAACGAGGAAACAGAGAGGTTGCATAGTTTGCTTTATTAGAGCAATGAAATAACCACACCATATCAAAGTAGTTCCCTTTTCTTTTGTAACCACACGAAGCAGTCTGAGGAAGGCAATTGCACCTCCTTTCCAGCTCAGAGAGGCACATCACCCTTTGCCACGAGTTAAGGAATGTTAACAGCAGCAGGAAGGTGAGTTCAGGGCTGTGTGTGCCTTACTGGGAAATCATACCTCCAAGGAATTAGAAACACTCAGTTCTGGGGAGCAATTATCTCACAGCAGCCAATGCCTGCTGTCCTCAGTGGCATAATTATGGGCAATTCTCAGGATCTGGGGTTGAAGCAAGCTTGAAAAGCAACACTTGTGGTTCTCTGGGTGAAAGTCCCCTCTGATGGGCAGAAGGATGGGGCACCAGTGCATCCTCTGACCCGTCTGTGGGGCATTCTCAGGGGAAATGATGTGTGGGGGCCGGGGCTGAGCTGTCTGCTGGCACTCAGAAGGTCTGGGGCTTGCAGGAGGTTGCACAAGATGCTCTGATACCCTATTTCCCATTTTGTACTGAAACTTTGATATGCATAGCTGGTAAAGCAGCTCTACAAATAAGAATTTCATGTTCTTTTTTTTTAAATACTGATCCACACACTATGTAGGCTCTGTCCCATTAATGATTTTGATGGTAGTGATTTGTCTGCAAAGTCTTGGGCACTTAAACTCAGTGCAGTTCAGGATCCAGTAGCTCTTGAATGGTAAACTGGAAATATAAAGGCAAAAGTGTTTGAACTTCTGCATGGGCAGGTGGGAAGGAGAAGGGAGCTGCTCTTAGGCAGGTTTTGGGTCCTTGGTTCCGTGGTTTTGGGTCCTTGGGAAAGCACAGCTCTCCTATACAAATGCAGGTACAGAGGTCAGCCATGACACAAAACAGTGAAATCTCAAAGGATTTTTCACTTTTACAGCTGGAGCCTGAGCATCCTTTTATTTATCCTTCTGAGCCATAGGTTTTATTCCTGTTACATGATCCCAAGAACTGTAAGAATTGCAGCATTTTGTGAGTGAGAGAGAGGGAGGCAGGGGGTGCAGAAATTCAAACTCTCAACTACAAATTGCAAGAGGGAGGCTGGGCCAAATGTGCTGAACAGAGAGTGCAAACACTGTGGTGCTTCTAGTGGTGTAAATACCAAGTTCAGACAAATTCTGGGTTGGGTACACTGTGCTTGTACATGTTACTGGTACTGCCCTGTAGCCCCTCAGCACATTCCTCTACCTGGCACAGCTCAAAAGGCATTTCAGGAACACCAGAGCTCACAAAAGTTGTCTGAGCCTCTCTAGATCTCTGTGTATTTGCCTGTGTGGGGCAGGAGAGACAGTGAAAGGCAGGATTTGAGCCTCATTTCACTTACAAGGAGTCTTGATCACAGCCAGGGACTGCAGCCCCCAGGGTCAAACAGAAAAGTGGCATTTGGGACCTGCCAAAGCCCATGGCCGAACTGACTTGTGCTTTTGGCAGAATGTTTTTTTGGCAAATGATTTTTTTTGGCAAATGATTTTTTTTCCCCAAGAAGTTGTTGTCATGGCTGGAAAGAAGAAGAAGGAGGAGAGGGAAGAGTTCTGAGTCTGGCAGAGGCCAGGGCGAGCGGCCAGGGCTGCTGCTGGGATGTGCTGCTGATCTCTGTCTCCTTCTCGTGAAGTGCTGAGCACAAAAGAGCTCCAGGGAAGGATTCAGTCTGTGCTGGGCTGTCAAGGACACACATAGTTCACTGGCTATATGTGTGCCCAAAGTTAAGCATGTGCTTGATGAGGCTCGAGTGCTTCGCTCAGGGCAGAGCTGAATCCTTAATAGCTCCATGTTTTTGCAGCTTTTGCTGAAAAACAGGGCTAATATTTCCCTGCTTCCTGGGAGATTTTGAGGACAAACTTACTAGCATTCATGGGTCTCGTAATGGTAGCAGGGAAACTCATGAATAAAAGGCAAGAAATTATGTATCAATACAGCAGACTCACAGTAATTACTTTTTCCAACCTATAAACCTATTTTGAACCCAGGAATTTCAATGGGCACGTAAATCACGTACAGTGAGAAGAAAAAATCCAAAAAGCTGAAAGAAATTCGAGCTCTGCTATGCTTCTAATATGTTTAATGTTATTGTTCCATTAAATCCCTGCCCTTAATGACCCCAGACATATTAAATAACATTCTCAGGGCTGAAGAAATGCTTCAGACTTCTAATTTTACACATATTTTTTCCTCCTGTGCTCTCAGACCTCTAGAAGTATTGTATATTGAAAACCTCCATAGAAAATACTCTGCAGCCTTTTTCCTGGAGGGAGGCTGCAGGTGACTGTGCTCACGTGGAGCTCTGTTTGCTCCTGACAGTTTTTCAAATATAGTTTTTGCAGCTGTATCATTTTTCATGTTTGCAATTTGTGGCGAGCAGACAATGTACAGAGGAGCCTCAGAGGGATAAATCAATGGGGAAGATGACAGATATCATGGGCTTGGCATGGCAAAAATGCTCACACTGCTTGCTTAAGAGCACAAAGGAATTTAGGCCATGCAGGGACAGAGAGTGTTCATGGTGATATGATTTCTTAATGAAGATGTCTCTAAAAAGACACAAAATATCACTGCAACACCTCATTAAAGATGTCTCCTGCTTTTTTAATTGCTGCGAGGCTTTTTTCTCCCTGCTGTGACAACAGCATTGACCACATTAACATTGGCACTGGCAACTCTTTTGTTGTGCTGTCAAGTACCTTTTAATCTTCCAATTCCTGTGTGTCAAGTCAGGTTTCTATCTCAAGGATGAAACAAACCTTATTTCTGAGTCAAGAATTTTTTTTTTTAATCTGCAGAGTAAATTAGTGACAGGATCTTCCCAGAGCTTTCCTTTCTTTCCATACCGTGACTCCTTTGTTTTTGTGTGCAAGCCCTGCTTGTTCTGGATGGCAGAAAAACATCCCTACCCAACAAGCACTGCCACTCAGCCACTGTGCCATCAGTGTTCCTCTCAAGAATTTTTTTTTTTAATCTGCAGAGTGGTGATCCCACAGCATCTCAGGGAACCAGCATCTCAGGGAAGCAGACAAAGATGAGTTTGCAGCCAGAGTCCCACCTTTGCACCCCTGTAATTTCTGTGTGTGTGCTGCCTCCTGTGCAATCAGCACCCCATGGATTGTGACCCTCCTGCTGAGCTCCCTGGGCAGGGAGAGGCTTCTCTAAATCAGGGTATGAAGGCCTGAGCTTCTGATTTTGGAAATGCACACTTTAGTCCCCACTGCTGGCCATAAAGCAGCTGTGAGTGTCACTGCTTACAGCAGAAAGAGCCCTGGACAGAGATCACTGCAGCAGCTGGAAAAGCATCTTTATTCCCCTTCACCCAACATCCAGGGGGGCTGCTTGTTCATAATAACTGGATCAGCCCCATAATGGAAAAACTCATCTTACCTCAAACGTTTTTTAAACTTGTGTGCTTTCTAACATGATGCCTGCCTTTTAAATTTAAAGTTTCCTTAAAGAAAGGGGAAAAAAATTACTGTAGCACCTCACAAGTGTTTGCAGGGCAAATACAGGCAAATGTTACAAAGAATGGTCCTACTTGTCTGGTCACATGATGTCCAAACCACAGCAGGCAGTGTTAGATATTGCTCTGGGTGCTGGACTATACATTAAATGACTCTCTGTACATCTGGGTAGCCCTGGAGCTCATCTCTCTGGTTTTGTACAGCTTACCTGCTCTGTAACAGCATTTCATTTGGCTTTTTTTACAGCCACCTCCTAAACAAGAACAGGAACAAGAATAAGAGTAAGAAAATATAGTTTGTTTTTTTTTTCCATTTGCTTTTCCCATGGTGACAGTCAGCTACTTACTGGGCAGAGCTGGAAGTAATATTCTGAATTGCTGAAGCGAATTTTCCCAGTTGATCAAACTCTTATGTGTTTTGTGCTGATCAAAGATTCTCTTCATGTCTCCTGCATTTGAAAGCACAAAAGAATGAATGAAAAAAGTGCTATTCTTCTGAGCTGGTAGACAATGAAATGATGATTGGTGAGATTATGCCTTGACTTTACTGTCAGCACAATGTCAGTAAAAGCAACAGTATAGAGAAGGTGCATTTTGAGATATTAATACCACTAAAAGAAACAGAAAAGCCCCAAAAGAGGAGAATGTCTGGGTGTATTATTATTTTTATGGTTTAGTGGAGAATAAAATGAATTTTTCATATTCTTGGATCATGTTATTTGCCCTGATTATTCATCCCTTCATATCATATCTGCTTGTGTAGGCAGGAGTGGCAACTCAATGTTTTGCTCAGGTGAAAATCTGCTTTTATAGATATGTATATATATTTATTTATGTAGACATCTAGTGCATGGGATGGCAGGAACCTTCCACTGGTGCTGCTTCTAGCAAGGGACTGATTTTTCACAACCTTTTCACGAATGCCCTGACCTGTGTAGAGAAATTAGAGGTTGCTTCTTTGTCTTCTAGCAACAATACTGGTTTTAATGGCAAGCCTAAAATAGGCTTTCAAGGCTCTGGGTTGGTTGGATTTTTAATGAATTAACAATAAACTAATTGTGCTTAGTAAAGAAGGGGTTTCTGAGCTGAGGAATCTGCAGTCTCAAGGCGTTAGGGCTTCATTCCCAGGTCTTGGCTTGGGGATGATGTTTTCAGGAATGGGAGCCAGTTGTTCTGGTGTGTTTGTCACATGTATCTCCCTCAGAAAGGCACTCAGGTGTCCCTGGGATGGTTTTGCCCTGATCATGGAATGAGGAGGAAGAGCAAGGCTGGAAATCAGCAGGGGAGGAAGGCCAGCACACTAGGACGAGAGGGCTGTAGCTGTGGGATCACCAAAGTACATTTTGAAGATCACGTCAGAGCAACGTCTGTCAAGCATGGTTTAGTTCTAGCTGATCTCACCCTGGGGCCAGAGAATGGGCTGCGTGACCTCCTGAGCTTCCTTTTGCTTTCCCACTGGAAACAGAAAGAAAACCCACCTCAATACCCTGTTTCCCCGTGGATTTTCTCTCCCTGTTTCCCCCACTGTCCGTCTGTGCCAGGTAACAAGATATTTACGTATAGAAATGTGCTTTCAGAAGTGTATTGTTATTCTCTGCATAAGAAGTTTATGATTTATGTTAAGCTAACTGGTCCTTGAGCATGTGCTGTTGTCAAGCTCTCTCCGTCTGCTCAGGAGAAAATCGCTCCGGGCTGGCACGCAAGAGCATGATCTGGGTATTTATCCTTTTGGCAGTTTGCTAATTATTCCTATTGCTATCACATCCCTGAGCAAATTTCTGTCTCTCTGCCATAGTAAATATTCTCTCATTTTTTTTTTTCGAGCTGCAGAGCTGCTACTTAAACTGGAGAAGCCTGAATATCCTGCAGGGGCCCATATTGTCATTTGGTTGATAGCAGTGAAACGGGCCAAACATCCTTTCTGTACCACTCAAACTGCATGTCTTTGCATTCCTGCATTGGCCACTCATTTTCTGGCCCATATTCTGGTCTTGTAAACAGCTCCTATCGTCCCTGGGAGTGCTTTTTGTAGCACAATGCTTTCATAAAGCCAGAGCCATCAGCTGCCAAGACTCCATAAGGAGTCAGAAATAGGCACCAGATATCTCTGCTACTGTGGATGTAGCTGCATTAGCAGTATCATTTCTCTTCCTAAGGACTTACTAAGCCATTAAAATGTATTATAAAATTAAATGGTATTTTTTCCACCTGTTCTAACCAGTGCCAAGTGCATTGAAAACCCTCCCAGATGATACAGCTCTGCATGCAAAATCTCTGTACCCTCCTAAGGACTGAAGCTGCCTCAGAGACACCTCTTTTTTTTCCATGGGTTGCCTCCTTCACTTAGAATAATAAGCTTTAGATGATCTCAGGGCACTCTAGATCCCCCTGCTGCACAATCCAATTTGACATAAGTGCTGCATGGAGGGGAGGAAGGGGGACAACCTTGCCAGCAGACTCTGGACTTCCAGTCTGACTTTTTCATCAGTACAAAGAAGTTCATCAGTGAGGGCTTGGGAGATTTCTTGCCTGCCTGTGTTGGAAGAAAGGCTCTCTGGAATTGATGGAGCATCTGTGCTTCGGTGGTGTGCTGGATCAAGGGACTGCCTGTGGAGTTCCCAAATGCAAAAATTCCCAAGCCCATTCCAGGCCTTAAAAATCATGGAAATATCAGCAAACTGCCGAGTGGCCACCTTTTAGTCTTGTACTAGCTATATTTTATCATTTAGGTTACACTGTGTATGAGCTGTTGAGCCTGCAACTAGGCTTCAGGACGGGTATTTAAATGCCTTAAGTGCTCCACAGGAAGGGAGGAAAGCTGCTTTCCAAAGGAGAAGAATAGCAACCTATAGCTGTACACCCAGTTAATCTCCTGTTATCTGTTCCGATAGCCAAATTATTTTCTTATCTGTGTTAGTCCTGTCCCTGCCAATGCAATTACAAAGCCTCACTGGTTTATATCTCTTAGTGAGTTTGCTGCTGCCCAATTCCCCTGGCTGGGTCAGGCAGGGGCTCTGTCTGCAAAATGGCCTGACCCAAGCAAACCTGCTCCCTGCTGCAGCAAAGCTCCTCGTTGTGCTCCCTAATCATCCCTAATCCCAGAGGCTGATTCCCCTGATTATGTGTCAGGACTCCAGGGTAACCTATTTAAAAGGAGCTCTTTTGCAACCACCACATCCCCTCATTAGTGCAGGGACGTGGGTCTGACACAAGAGGTGTCTCTGGACTGCAGCATGGGAAGACAGCGTGTGTCTGTCAGGATAACACTTAGCTCACATTGGGCTCTTTGCCCTATTTTCTAACTTTCTGGCTGCTGTACAGATAACAGAACCCCTCCTGAGCAGAGGAAGTCTGGCACTGAGCAGGATTCTTTCGAGTAATGCACAGCCCTGGTGGGTATTAATCCTGGTAATTTAGGCAGGTGTATGCGAGAGATGGAAACTAAATACGGATTTCCACGGTAAAGGTTTGGTTTTTGTAACACTGTTTTCTGAAATACCAGAGATTCTGCAGAGCCTGCAGTCACCCTGTGATGATCTGGTTCACGAACAGCAAAAAGGAAACTCCTGAGAAGTTATTAACGTTGAGGCTGGGGGATCAACTAATTGGAAAAAAGAAATTTAAAAAAATTTACAGAAACGTTGAAGAGAAGCTTGAGACTTTACAATTATTTCTGAACACAAATCACTATGCTGATTTATCCAAATACTACTGAACACCAAACCAGGTCCCAACCATAGCTAGAATGGAGCTGACTCACCAGATTTATTTATGACTGTTCATTTATCAGAGCAGCTTTCTCTCTTCTGTTTGTAAGCATGACTCACTTTTATAGCCACCAGATCAGATCACAGTTGTATCTTGTCTTGTGTCAACACAATCGTGTCCCTGTCCTGTTTAAAATCATTCTCTGCTTCCTATTTTTTTCCTGAGTTGTGCCATGGTGGGAAAATCTTCACGGGCTTTGATTTCCCCTTAGTTCTCATTTCTTCCCTACACGTGTTACTGTGCTGATTTGCCTTTTCCTCATGCTGTAATTGGGCTGGTGCCACTGTGTAATTTTTAACTGTGTGCACTATCAACAGACCTCCATCTGTCTCTCCTCCAGAGCTTCCCAGCCTGCCGTTATAAATATCTGCCAAATCCTTCTCCAAAGAGAGGATCACCAGATTCCAACTGTTTGCAAAATAAGAGCTGCTGCCAGAAATCCTCTCCCACCGTCTGCAACCTGTGCAGAGCCTGTCCCTGCTCGGTGTGGGTGGCACTGCTGGCACTGAGGAGCTCAGGCTGGAATTCACTGTCCCCCAGAAGCATGTGCTGCTGCAGAGGGCTCAGCATGTTGCTCTCTCTGCTCAAGTATCTCATTATATGTGTCATTTTATTAGGCAATAACCTTCAATAACCATCAGGTGATAAAACCAAACTAACTGGTAGGTAGGGGTGGGTTTTTTCCCTTCTAAAATGTAATTCTGATTTAAAATGTGTTGTGGGGTGCATCAGTTCCCGTGTTGTTTTAAAAGATGTTTTATTTGACTTGGAAGGGTCTGGGAGTTCTCTACCCTTTCTCAGCCTATCACTTAGGGGCTGAAGACCAGTTACCCTGATCTAAAACTGGAGAAACTGACTGGACTTGCTGAAAGCAGCTTGATCTTCCACCTCTCTACATTTTTACATCAGAATTGACCATTAGAAGGATTAGCAACAAACAGACTTGATTAGGTTGTGCACAGATAAAAAAAAAACGCAAATTTTTAACATGAATAAAATAAAATGATGTATCAATGCAGTTGGGTAAAGTAAAAATTCTAGATTATGATGAAGTTGCCCTTTGACACTTAAAGCCATTCTCATATCAGCCTGTTAATGGCACTGGTTCAGAGCTCTGCTAGACTCATGTGGGTTTATAAGTTCAGTTGTGTGTCCTGGGCTACAATCCACACACATGTTCATGTTTGCTGGTGGTGTGGCAGCTTCCTCTGGCTGGGGAATTCCCAAGGAACCTCTTCAGGTACTGCTGCAGACATCAAATTAAAAACAAATGTCTGCTTGAATAAAAATCTGCCTAGTTAAAGTCAGATCCAAGGAACCAGGTTCTGTTCTACCCGTGGAAGATGGGAGTAAGTCAGCACAGAGGATATTTCAAGGTTATTTCAGGAGAGGGTTTCATGTTTGGATCTGCTGTGTCTTAGATCTGGAGAGCTCTGCAGAGGAATATAAGGGATGTAAAGCATCTTGGTGGGTTGGTAAATCCTCCTCCCAGTCTACTCTCTGAATAACACGGTATTTTCAAGAGGGAGAGAAGTGAGTGCCATGTGTTGGACACGGGCATGGACCATGTGAAAAGTGGCTGGAGAGTGGTTTTTGTAGAGGGAAACACCTTAAGCACTGAAGAAACTTGCCTCTTTGTTTCATGATGTGTCATCAGGATCAAAAAATACTGGTATTTCCATTGTCTAGATTGCACTGTGGATTTGGTGTCTGTTTTTGCAGGGTTTAGGGCAATCAATTTCATGACTTTCTCAGGAGGGTGTGCTACCACTTAATTATACATTATGACAGCAGAAAAATATGTACAAACAAGCCTGAGCCTGCAGGGCAGCTGTGCTTACTCCCAAGTGTAAAATACCCACAGCCACGGCCAGGGGTGGTTCAGGGAGCAGTGAGAGGGAGCACAGGCTGGGGATGAGATCCCCAAGGCTGAGATCCAGCCCTCAGCTAAGTCTGATTTTCTGGAGCAAGATTTTCTCAGAAAGGAACAGCCTTTTTTTTTTTTTTTTTTTTTTTTTAAGTGTCTGGGAGATAAAAAGCAGAAGGTATTGATTAGCTAATTAAGGATATTTTCTGCACCTCATCAGCTGTGCTTGATGTGCGTAAAATATGTGAAATCTCAGGGTAAGGATTTGTTGAAGAAATCAACTCTGTTAAAATCTGGAGAGGAGGGAAGGTTACACAGAGATATGTAATTTTATGTCCAGCAGAAATAAGTTAATCTTTTTTTCTTTGAATTCATATTCAGGGCTCATTCCTTCATTTTTGGGGGGAGTATGCACAATGAGGTTGCAGCTCTCCTAACTCATGTCTTGGCTGCTTAGTCTGATGTGCCAGAGGTTCAGCTCTCACCCTGTTCCTCTTTGTGGGTGTCCTCTCGCCCTTTTGTATTTGTAATGGAGGCAAAACAAAATAGTACTTTTTATTTTCTGCCAGGCTCACTTTCAGCTTGTGTCCTTGTGAACCCTTTGTGGGCACAGCAGCTCCCTTGCAGGACCTGTGCCATGACCACTGCTGTGGCCAGTGCTGCTGTGCCAGAGCATCACTGCGGCGTTTGAGGCCACCCTGAGCTTGAGTTCTATTAGACACAATAAAATACCTTGATGTTGTTCATCCTTTAGGGCAAGATGGAGCACCTTGCCAAGATGTTCATATAAAAAGGAATGTCTGAGAAAAGATATCAGGCTTTTAAACCCTGCTGGGTCCACAGCAAAGTCTTCATGCAGGCAAAACCCACAAGGCTTCTCTGGTTTCTCCAGCAACTTGGAGAGCCCCGGGTGGGTCTGTGGGCAGACACCAGCTCTGGCAGTCACAGTGGTGGGTGGACACAGCTTCACGTCCCCACCAAGCCCAAAATCAGGACTTCAGTGGAGGTTTGAGCTCTGCAGCAGCACCACCCCAAAGGCTCTCGTGCAGCAAGGTCCCTGTGCAGGAGCTGTGCTTTAATTGCCAGCAGGCAGCACGGGTGACACATGAGCTGTCAGCTGAACCACCTGTGACAGCGGGGAGTGAGACAGAGCTTTGTTTTCCTCTTCTGGAGAGCTGTCCTCCCTTGCAGATGCTCTGCAGGCAGCTTTGCTGTGCTTATCTCCCTCTGAGGACTTCAAAGCTGGTTGAGGTGGGACCCAAACGTTGCGCTGGTCACCTGCTTGAGTTGTGCTCCTTCCAAAAGGACTGGAAATTGCCTGCAGTGAGACAGAGATTTGCTCCTCTGCTACACAGAGCTTTGTATTTTCCATGTACTGTGGAAGCTTCAGCCTTCCTATTTCCAGCCTTCCTATCAGAATGACATTTTTTATTGGTTCTTAAACTGAAGAAACAACAAATTCTGCATCCCCTCTCAAGCACAGCCTTGTTAATGTTCTTTGAAACATGACAAGTGTCGTGGCCATCAAACTGCAATGATCCCATTCCTTCTGAAATGAGAAAAACATGTCACTTTTGGCTCTAAGTAATACAAAGGGAGAGGCATATTCTAGATGGGAGCTGCATGGCTGCCAAAGATGAAAGAAAAATGTTATTACTTTTGGAAATTTCATAATTACAGTTAACGATAATTTAATGAAATGACATTGTCTTCACCGCTATTGCTAATGAAATGTTTGAGAGTGATAAAACAGATCTTGTTAAATAGAGCGAGAGTTTTGAGTGGAACAGCTTTGTGACAGCACACTGCCTGCACAGATCTTGAACTCCTATTTTTTGTTAGAGTAGTTTAAAAAAAGAAGACAAAATGAAGGCTGCACGGCAAATAATGCGCAAATGAGGTATTTAAAGGTCTTCCATTAAGCAAACAATCCTGAACTCCTGAACAGCATGCTGATGAGTGAGCACTGCTCCTTAGGAATGCTAACCCTTCATTAAAACACTTCCCTTGTTTTCCTTTGCAGGCAAACCAGAGAACAAGAAACCCCACCTGACTTTTTTTACTTCTCAGACTATGAGAGACATAATGCAGAAATAGCAGCATTTCATCTGGACAGGCAAGTAGAACGGATTTGCATTTAAAGAAAAGGGGGAATATTGTGATAAGTTACTGCACTCGGCCATTCCTGTAACTGAAGTATTTTTTAAAAGGGGAAAGTGGAACAAAGGTGGGCAAATGCCATGAATAAATGAAATGGCAGATGATGAAGAAGTTAATAATTAGGAAATGAGACTTTGGGAATGAGAAACCTGGCAATAAGTAATTCTCAAAAAGAAAGAGAAGTTGTGTTGAAGAGAAGCTGAGAAATTAGTTTCCTCTCTGATCTGGAAGTACAAATGGAGAGGACCCATCTCCCAGGGAATGTGCCACGTTAGTGTGATGGGAGTCTGGCTCACCCCAATTAACTCCAGGGCACAGAGATCCAAAGGAGACACGGGAGGGGTGTGAGTGTTCAGAGAGGAGTGGTTGAGATGGAAGGGACTTCTGGTTTCACAGCAAAAAGCTGGATCTGTCCCACATCAGGAGCATATTTAGGCCACAAGTCAGTGGCAAGGAGAGGGCAGTGGTGGTCATCTCATGCTCCTGTTGCTGAAAATGTGCCCCCCTCCAGAGTTAGTGCAGGGGATGGTGGATACCCCAAGACTGCAGCCTGCCCTGCCTGCCCAGATTAGGGGTGGGAATTACTAATTAGTGATTAACAGCATGTCTGGAAACAAGGACACTTCACTGAGGCATCTTCCACACTGTGAAAGGCCAAGAAACATCCTTCCAAAAGCTCAAAGCTTTGGGGCCACAAATTATTTGGGGGTTTGTGTAGCATTGCTGCCTTCTGGGACGATGGCTGGGATATGAGAACATGTCAGTGGGTGGCACAGGGTAGGTTTGCCAGAAAGAGCCAATCCTGATCAGATCCCTCAAGGATCTTCTCTATTTTATTGTTGTTGACCTTGGTGTTGGTCCCTTCTGCTTTATATTTGATATTGCTGTTTTAAGCAGATGGTGCTGTAGAAAAAAAAACAAACCACATCAGTGGAGATCCTACAGGGAGTATGTTAAATATCCACACACTAAGCAGGAAAAGCAATTGCTACCCAATGTAGAAAATCTGAACAGCAGACAGTGGATATAAAAGTCCTGCCTATGGGGAGACTTTGTATGGGGTCTTTGCTCTTTTACTGTATCTAATAGCAGTGCTTCATAGGGAGGTTTTTATGATCTATGAAGGCAGGGGAGTTTGGGGTAGGGAGAGGCTCCTCTCCCAGCCTTTGCCCGTGGGAAGATTTTTGGTCTCAGGGAGATTGTTTAGGTTGGTATAAGGGTATTAAAACAGAGAGGAGCAGAAGGAAATAAATCAAACACATACTAAGGCTGTCAGAAAAAGAATTACATGGTGTTTATGGAAGAAAGAGGCTGAAATCCCATTCCCCAAGTCACTTTAAAAACTAGTGAGCAAAATCAGTGTCATAACAATCATGAAGTAAAAAAAAAACACCACTTTTTTTTTGCTGTCTCTGGTTTTTGGAATCATATGTCTTCATTTTTATCATGGAACAATGCCCTCCATACTTTTCTTGTATTTTGCTCCATACTACATAGGCAATGCAAAGCTCATCGCATTCAAGACATATTTTGTAATACATTATATACGAGGAATTATCCAGCTGAAAGTTGATGGGCTTTATACTCCTTAAAGACCACAGATAAATGTGCCTTCAGAGTGTAGTGAAGCTTCCTAAAGCCTATAACCATCATTACATTTTAATCCTTTACATGCACTCTGTCCTTTCCCCCCCTTGCAGGATCCTGGATTTCCGGCGCGTGCCCCCGGTTGCAGGCAGGCTGGTTAACATGACCAGGGAAATACGAGATGTCACTCGGGACAAGAAGCTGTGGAGAACGTTTTTCATCTCACCAGGTAGTCCTGGAAATGACACTCTATTCTCCCTATCCCGCTGAACACGTACTTAAGGAAACGATGTGCAGATTGCTTAATTGCTCAGATATCTCTAATAAAACTGTCTTCTAGACCTTTGAATAAAAATAAATGTGGAGACATAGCTTAGAAAGAAGACTTTATTGTTTTGAGTTGAGTGCCTTTTCCCCTTGACAAATTAGCTGCAGAGAGAGGCTTTTATGTTCGCCAAAGCAATGTATTCAACAAATGTTTTATGTAGAACAATTTCTAAGGCAATTTTTTTCTGGTGCTTTCAGTTTACCCAAAACCTTATTACCCAGCCCATTAGTTATTCAAAGTTTTGTTTGGTTTGGTTTTTTTTTTCCCCCACTGCAATATGATCTGTCACTTCTGTTGGTCAGGTGCATTTATTTCTGGGTTTGACTGGAGGACCAAACCTAATTTCTCAGAGCCATTCAGGTTTCATTGCAACAGGAGTTTGGACAAAACATCAGGAAATAGATGTGTAATGTATCCTGCTCCCAGCTTAAATTCTCTGTTGGGCTGGAAGTGACCTGAATTGTTCCCAGTCCTCACTTTTGCTTCGGGGGCTGGCCCAGAAGCTGATGCCACTCACTCTTACTCTTCAGTCTTCCACAACATTTTGTGGACCTAGTTAAGAGTGGAGCTCCACTGGGTGGGAATTTTACAAGCAGAGGATAAAACCTTACCCTGCTCACCAGAATATACAACAGGAATAGGGAAAAATGGGCAAAAGGTGGGGAAAAGTGGCAGCATCTCTGTTTAACATCTGGGATGCTGAGATTGAGAAATTAAGGCTCTGAGTTAAGGCACAGAAATAATGTTTAAGTTTGTTCTTGCATATAGAATTTATAGGTTAGAGGTTCAATTTAAAGCACAGTGCCATGTTCCAGTAGCTTAACTGATATTGTTTCAGCTGTGTGCAAGTGTGCTTTGCTGTGACTCGTGTAAGAGGCAATCTGGAGCAGAAACCTCTGGAGATCTCTCCCTTGCTCTGTGTGTGATTGGCCAGGAGCTGTTTATCCCAGATCCCTAAAGCCGAGATCCAAAGACTTAATTACAGTTTCTCCCAATGTAACTGTAATTATTGTTGTTAGCTAGAAGCCAGAGCCCTGTCATTGCCAAGCTTTTGCTCTTAAAATCTTTATCACACTTTTCTGATCCCCAATAAAGTCATTATTATGGCTGTTATTTTTAGCTTCATATTTATGTTCAGCTCTGCAGGACACAGTTGAGCAGACAGTTATTTATTCCAGGAGCTTCTCTTGTAAAATACATTACATAAGTGCAGGAGGTTTCATTTTACCCAGTATTATGAGCAGTCCAATTTTATATGCACAGTTATGGTGACAATACATGTTCACCAAACCTGGTGGCACACATTTCTGCATTTGACTTAGTTGCTTTTCCTCCCTCTTTGTCTCTCTAAACTTTTTTTTTTTTTGCTTGATTTTTGTAGGTAAACATGCAGAAAAAATGGCAAAAAATCTTTTGACTGTGCACAGGGTGCTTTGGCTCACTATAAACATAAGCCATTTTATTCCTATTTTGGCAAATAAGATGTGAATTAGTAAGTTTGCTTGATTTTTAGTCTCCTAGTCTCTCCTATATTTCAAGACTCAGGGGTGAACTCGAGTGATTTCTGAGAATTACAAAACTGTTCTCATGTACTGAACAAGTACAAGAACAATTTACAGCAGCCAGAGCAGGGAAATACAGAGTTAAGGCTGCCAGTTCAGATGAAGATCTTTATCTTGCCATTATGAAATTCCAGACATCCAAGCATAATCCTTTATTCAAATTTATTTAGAGGTCTCAGATAAATTCAATTAAAATATTTGATTAACTATGAAGCAGGCTTTTCTGGAGAATAAAATGCTCAAGCAATCAATTTTTCTTTCCATTTTACATTTCCTGAATCAATATACTTTGGTTCAATCATGTTGGTTACTTGTCAGAGTTCTTCCCTACAAGTCCCCAGTTTAATTAGTCAGATTCTCATTAACATATGCCCAACCTCTGTCTTGTATTTCATACTGACCTTAAAAGGCAGACATTAATTAATGCTCTATGAAAAAATAACAAAGATCCTAAATTAAGCTTTTAGAAACAACTTGCACGAGCCCAGCAGGAAGCTCAGGCAGCAGATTGAGGGCCGGGGAGGAGGAGAAGAGGGAGGTGCAGGGGTGGGACTCGTGGTCTGTGGGGTGAGGATGAAGGGGGAGCCTGGGGAAGGCTCAGGGGCTGACCTGCCCCTCTGGCAGATGAAGGGCAGCTGAGCCAGCTGGATTTTAGGGAGAGCTGCCTCCAAAGGTGAGAAATTGGGGTGTGACCTCTTGGTACACACACACAGAGCAGGCTGGGCACCAGCACAAGCCTAGAGATGACCCTCTGGGACCCCTTTCAGGTGGCTCTGTCACTGCATCTCCATCCCCAGCAGTGCTCAGCGACAATTAATGGTCCTGGGGACACTTGGTGCCTGCTGGCAAAACATCCCTCTCCATGCACACATACACAGCTCTTAAAATCAAATGAGCACTAAGTGAAATCGATTTTATAGGAAGATGTTCCCCTTGGGCTGGGAGCCCGTGGTTTGCAGCCTCAGAGGGTGATTATTGATGGTACTCATCAGCCACAGGATGATGGAATAAACTGAGTTGGAAGGGGCCCATCAGGCTGATCCAGTCCAGCTCCTGGCCCCACCCAGGACACCACAAGGATCCCACCAGGAGCATTGTTTGTTATCTCCCAGAGCAGTGTGGGGATGTGCTGGAAGAAACTACCCTACATTTCCACTCCAGGACCACCTCCCCTGTCCCATCAGATGTGGAAATCAGGGCCAGGGAGCCACAGGCACCCTCAGAGCACAGTGCTGAGCAGCATCCCTGCTCCCATGGAAAAGTGACAATGGCTGCGAGCAGGCAGGTCAGTGGATGCATTAGGCTGCACTCAGAGAGAAAGCAGATTGCAGAAAAGTGCACTTTCAGGCAGTTTGGACTTAAACATGAGAAATGGAATTAGGTCAGTAATTATTTAAATTAATTTTACGTCCTTTGCAGCAGGGCAGACTGCAGTAGCCCTGCTACTCTTACAAATGAATGGTAATTTGCTGGGAAAAAAGAGACATATTAATGATGTCAGCCTTCATTTTGGAAGTAATTGAGGCAGCAGCTTAAAGAAATCAATGTTACACAGCTAGTAAGCACTATGTTTTTGTTCATATTAACCAATTCCAAGGGATTATGGATTTTTTTCCCTCTCGGCATACAATAGCAGTTCTGAATTACCTATTATTTTGAGCAGGTAAATGAAAGAACTTTTCATGCATTGCTGTAGTAAATATTCAGGATTTTTTTTCCAGTACTCCAATTGCACAGGCTTGCTAAATGTCCTCTATTAACAGTCATGCAAAGCTGAATAAAAGACTTGCCTCTGCCAAGCAATTTGCTTTAAGGTGTCCCCCCTTCTTCCTTTTCTTCCTGAGAAGAATTATTTTTCAGCTATCAGGAGGATGCAGAGAATGTGCAGATGAGTACACAGACACTCTGGCTCTTAATTGTAATTAGCTGGAGTTTCAATCACCAGACCATGATTTTTGCCTGTGTTTCATTACGAATCACATCCATTCCTCCTCAGACAATGCAAATCAGACACTGCAACGTGGGGTTCTCTTGCTTTTCTGGTGCTTTGGGGAAACAGTTTTGGTTTATAGCAAAGAAGGGTTTTGCACGTTGCAAATGCACAGCATTTGAACACTCCAGCATGGATAAACACCCCTCCCTGTCTGGTTTGCCAGCGCTGCTGCTGTTGCCTTTCCTGCCCACGCTGCGGGAGCACCAATTCCTGGCTGCTGCTCCTTTTGCAGGTGTACTTATGCAGAAACACCTTGATCTGGTGAGAGAAACATATGGTTTGGGCAATTTTAATGAGAGGAGAAGGACTGTGCTCCAGTAGGGAGCTCATCTCCCCTTTCTCTCTTATTTTCAGAGAGCCAAACCCTGCTCTCAGCGTGGGATTGCCATGAAGCGCTGGGCTTGTGTCTCTAGCTGGAATTTCACCCTCAGCCTGCTGTGCAGAATGTGGGTCACCTACTTAGGTTTCAAAGTGCCTTGCTACAGCACCTTGAAGTCTTAAATGAGAACTGTGGTTTTCTATATTTGGTGCCTCTTTTTTTCCCCCTGCATTTTAAGAAACCTTAAAAATGAATGTTTCCCCAGATAATTCAGGCTGTTTCATCTTACTGCTGGTATGTAAGGACTAGGGCAGACATAATAAGGTGTCTGTTCTGTATCAATCAAGGCAGTTAATTCCTTCAGCAGTAGCTTGAGATCCAGCATCCTTTCACCTCCACTCTCCCCAGAAACTGAACGGGAGTTGTGGGGTGTAGGTACCACAGGTCTGACCCATGGGGGGAATAACTGCTGGCAGAAAAAGATTTGCCATTGGATGTGACTTGTCAGTGAGATATATACTTACGGTTTCACTGCAAGCTCACTGTCTCAGTGACAGGACACATGTTGCCATTGCTCAGGGCACTGGGTGCTGGAGGGGGCACTGGGGCTCTGTGGAGGATCAGCAGCTGGAGGGTCCTGGCAGGGATGAGTGGTGCAGGCACACACGTGCTCACTGCACGGCCCTGCTGCAGCAAACACCAGCACTGGCAGAGCCCCCTGCTCTCCTCAAGGTTTACCTGGATACCAGTGTGTGACTGCTGTCAAGTGATTAGCCCCACTTCCTTTCATTGACAATACAGAGCAGGGTTTCATTGTTCCCCAAGCTGAATACAGAAGCAAACTATTAAACAGAGTATTTCCTTCCCACTGAGCAAAATGCTGTGTTTAATAAAACTCCTTTTTCTTGAAAGGTCAGATTTACATAGCAAGCAGCAGAGGCTGTGATGGCGTGGGGGGCATTTGCTGGGCCTTTTGCTCTTTACAAAACTGATCCAGCAGGAGATAAACCAGCACTGGATTCCTGTTGCCAGGTGGAAGTCAGGTCACAGAAACCCTGGAAGATAAGTTGTCTCAGACAGTCAAGATAAATCTGCATGGTTCCCTCCCTCCAGAGATGAGGGGATGATGCTGAGACAGCTGAATTGAAGCCCAAGCCCCACTGCAGCTTCAAATTAGCAGAAACACGGTTTTTAAGAGAAGATATTCTGCTTGGTAGAGCACTTAAATTGCGGACTCAGAAGTACAGATATCTTGAGTGATCCCTTTCCTTCCTTTTGTAACTTCTGTTCTTTTTCCCTGAAGTACTTTTCTTTTCTATGAGTAACAGCCAACAAACTTTTTGGCCCCAGAGTAAATATTTCTGGACTTAGCCAGGATGTATTTAGCTGCTATGATCCAACCCTGTGAATATAAATGCACAGTTTGGTTAGTTTTTCCTGAGCATGGATGGATGGGTGGCCCTTGTGAGTCAGTCACTGCAGAGTGATGCAAAAAGGCTGTCTTAGAGTAAAGTAATCACAACTTCATGGACAAATCAGGTGGCCATCAACAGAGAAAGCTGGGACATCAGTGGGAAGCTGGGACAGATTGTCAAGTAGCAACACATCAGCCTCATAGTGTGGTTATTTGGAATAATTCCATGGTTTAACAGCCAGCCCCAGATAATGCAGCTAATTAATCAAAAGCATCATGAGACCTTTTGCTGTTCCTGCTTCTCCTTCCTCAAACACAGCTCCCTGCTCTGCTCCTCCCTCCCTCCTGTCAACCCCAGAGTTGTCCCCTGTCCTTCTGACTCACCATCTCCCACTGGCAGTGCCCCATCTGCACTGGGCACTCTGCTGGGTGCAGGTTTGGGCTGGGGGAGGTCACAGTGATGTGACGTCCCATGTGCTGCAGGGCGTCCCTGCCATGCAGACCCACCACTCACCTCCCTGTGGCAGGCAGAAAATCACCTCCCACTACTCCCAGCCCTTCCTGCCTCCTTCACACTGAGCCTGCCCAGTGGGAGAGGAGCTCAGAAACAATATTTGAATTTAGAGGCCTTGTGGGGAATTAGGAAGCAATGTGACTTCTCAGCTTCATGCATTACCATGAGGAAAGGGCACAGTCTTCCTCTAATGGCATTTTATGTGCATAAAGCAATGTCACAGGAGTTGTAGCACACTGGCAAGAGCAGCAGTGTGCTCCTGTTGCTGTTCACAGCCCAGCTTTGGGGGTGAGTTGCTCTGTCTCACCTTCAGTGAATTCCCGTGGGCAGGGTGTTCTTGTGAAGAGGTGGGTGTTCCTGTTGGCACAGAAACATGTGGTGGCAGTTCTGGGGAGGTTTTCAGGTAACACACGGTGCAAAACCTGCTGCAGATTCTTTTTCTGTGGTTGTTGGAGTACCATGAGGTGTGGAGGAAGGAATTTGTGTTTGAGATGTGTGCTGACAGCGCTACGTCCGTGCTATTTCCACCTTCCACACACACCCCCACAGGACTCCTGATGGTAAATAATTCTCCTTGCAAAAACTGCCAGTTCTTCTCATACCAGCAAGGAAATGAATGAAGTGTTCTCTGTTCTTATAGAAACGAGCCAAGATTTTGAGAAGTGACTTAATTTTGGGCACGTGCCACTTGTTCAGCTGTGGGATTTGGGGCTCCAGCCTGGGGTAACAAATAGCTCCCAAGGAATGTATCAGTCTGGGAAAATGAAAGGAGAAAGGACAGGATTGAAAAAAAAAAGGTTTGGGGAATATAAATAGACTGGAAACAGTCACAAAGAGCTTAGCACAGGGTGTGATCCCAGCCACTGAAATCAATGTCTTTCTAGTGGTTTCAGTGGAGGAAAACTATGTGTGGTACCAGGCATTTGGATTTATTTCTGCTCTTACATGCATCAGTGCTTTTATAAAATCTCAATACTAATTTAAGGGTAGGCTTTAAAGCTCTTTTCCTTTCTTTGCCAGCCAACAACATCTGCTTCTATGGGGAATGCTCCTACTACTGCTCAACAGAGCACGCCCTGTGTGGGAAACCAGATCAGATCGAAGGGTCCCTGGCTGCTTTCCTGCCTGATTTGTCATTAGCAAAAAGGAAAACCTGGAGAAACCCTTGGAGACGTTCCTACCACAAGCGCAAGAAAGCAGAGTGAGTAGTGGTGAGCAGAGGTGCACAGGGTGGCAGGGAAATAACCCATCCCTGGCCTCAGGAGAGCAGCTGGCTTTTCCCAGGGAAGGGACAGGGCACTTCACATGCCAGGAGCTCCAGTGTATGGTCCTGAACCCAAAAGGACCTTCAGTGGCACAATTCCCTCATGGGACAGACGCCTCCAGGGGCATTGACAGGATGCAAGGGGACCTGTCCAAGTCCTGTCAGAAGGAAAAAGATTCCCTGCTCTCAGCAGCCCTAAACAAGTCTCAGATGTTTGCACCATATGACTGATGGTGCAGCTACTCTCCTAAATCCTGAAGCCACTGGCTGGGTAGTTTTCAGGCTTGTGATTTTCTTCCTTTTTCATCAGTCATGATCTACCCTGCTTGCCTGCACTGCTGGAATTTGCTGCCTCTACCTGACCATGCCCTCATTTGAACGTGATACAAGTAGATCTTTGCAAAATAGCATTTTTTTTGTCATTTTCAGTGAGCTTTGTATGTCACATAAAATATCAAAATATTGCCTTTTCCAGATGGGAAGTTGATCCAGATTATTGTGAAGAGGTTAAACAAACACCCCCATATGACAGTGGGACCAGAATTCTGGATATAATGGATATGACAGTTTTTGATTTCCTAATGGGTATGTTTCATCTCTTTCAAAAATTAAATGCAACATTTAATTAGAATAAGAAGCATTTCTTTCTGCACTACTCTGCATAGCTCAGCAGTTTGCTAAAGCGTGGCTGAAGCTGCATTTACTGTATGTGCTGTTCTAGATGATTATGAGAAAATGCAGATTTACATGGTTATGTATTCCCATCAGTGCAGATTAAAGGAACAAAGATGCTCAGAAATGCAGAGTGGTGATGAATGCAGGTCAGGCCAGTCTCCTTCACAACAGTGAAGGGCTTCACAGTTTGCTTTAGTGAGTGCTTCACCCCTGTAATATATGGCTCCTGCACATGCAAGGACTGCTCATTACTGGTGCTTTGTTTTCATCCTGCAGGAGTGTTCTCTGCTTTTCTTTGCAAAATAGCAAGGGTAGGGGGAAGAGGCATTGCTTTGTCACAAAGGCAGCTGTGGGTTGCATCAGGAATTTTTCTGTTTGTGTAACCTGATTGCAATAAAACAATTATTTACAACCAGGTAACAGTGACCCATTCCAAGCTTAATTCTCACTGTCTTATGAAACCTTTCCTGCTGCAGTGAATACACCTCTAAGTTGCCAACTTACATGGACACATCCTGTGCCATTGCCCCCACTGAGATTGGTGCAAGAGGCTGCAGCAGGAGAGGCCAGGTGACAGCTCAGGAGCCATATGTGGCATCTATAAGTAGCTCAAGACCCCTGCCATGGCTACAAAATTCACAGCTTGGCAGCAGTGCTCTGCACACTGACCTTAAAAAGCAGCTTGCACGGGGAGAGCTGTGCAGCTGTGCAGATCAGCACCCTCCTGATCCACATCCACAGCCATGGCTCTGTTCTGCTTCCCAGCAGTCAGCAACTGGGGCAAAGTCCTTACCAGAGGAAATCCAGGATGTTTGGTCGGGGTTCAGAAAGTTGAGGGCAGTATTAACAAAGTGATCAGGATTAACACCCCTGCTCAAAGCAGGCGTTTTCTCTGCCCTGAAATGTCACATGTGCCATGTGTGCTTCACACACCCTGCTGACCCCAGGCTGCAGCAGCAGGGCTTGTCACCAGGGAGGGAGGGAGGCTCTGGTGGCTCAGGACACACCCTACAGGTGACCAGGCTCCCCAGAGAGCTGAGATGCTGTTGTGCTGGAGAGGGATTTCCCTGGAGTACCCCAGGAGAGGTTGCTGGGGTTGGGAGGGTTGGCTTTCTCTGCTGATGGGCCCTTTAGAGCTGAGGTGTAAAAGCCACAGAGAATTTGAAGAGCTGCCAGAGGCTTAACAACCCTTCCAGTATCACACACTTTGGGGTATCCAAGGTAGGAGCAAATGAGCTCTGGAAGGTTCTCTGCTTTCTCTGCCATTGTTTTTGGGGAGCACTGGACTCTTGCATTGCCCTGACCTGCAGCTCAAGCCAGAGTGAGAATGGCCTTTTTTCTTCTCTTTGTTCCATAGGTAACATGGATCGACATCACTACGAAACCTTTGAGAAGTTTGGAAATGAAACTTTTATTATCCACTTAGATAATGGAAGAGGGTAAATACCTTCAATAATCTTTCTGGGGTTAAAGGAAAAAGAAAAAAGTCAATCTTTAAAATGGCCTTTGTTACATTCTTGCTCTTATCTTTAAATAGGTTTGGAAAATATTCCCATGATGAACTTTCCATATTGGTGCCTTTAAACCAGTGCTGCAGGTATGTTTTCTCTCTGGAGATGTGTCCTGGTTTGTGCCATTGTTTCCACTAACAGAACTGAAAATATCCAAGTGACTCTTTAATTACACACTGTGGGGAGCAGGAGATGGTGTGATCCTGCCCAGGTTGCCCTGAGCACTGGCACTGCCACATTAAATGCTCTGTTGGGATCAGCTCCTTGCAGGAACACGGCTGTGAGCTGTTGGGAGAGAAGCCTGCAGACAAAATACACATCCCATGGAAGCCAAGAGATAAAATCTCTTGTTCACATGCTTCTCAACAGCTTTCCTTGGTGCCCATGGCCGGGGTTTTCAGAGGGGCCAGGTGACAGGTTCAGCTCTGCAGGGTGAGCTCTGTGTCTGTGGGGCTCTGGGCAGCCCTGCAGGTGAGCCTGTGCTGCTGTCACACCTGTCCCTGCTCAGTGCCACGTGTGTCATTGCCAAGATGGGCACGGCCCTGTGAGTGCTGCACCAGCTCCACTCGGTGCCTCTCCAGGTGAGGGATGTGAGGGCTGCCTGCCCTGCCCCAGGGATCTGTGCTCCAGAACCTCGGCACCTCTGAGGGCCCTGAAAGATCAGTGACAATGCCAGGACTGTGACAGCGCCTGGTTCTTGTCATTTCAGATCACAGAATGAGGCTCTTACACCATTACTGTAGCTCTGGCTATGAGCCTTTCAGCACTGTCGAGATCAACAGCGATGGAAATAACCGATTTGCATTTTCTTTCCTTTTTTCCTCTCAGAATCAGGAAGTCTACCTATCTGCGATTACAGCTGTTAGCCAAGGAGGAATACAAACTCAGTCTCCTGATGAAGGAATCTTTGCTAAAAGATAAAATAGCTCCAATCCTCTACCAGCCTCACTTGGAGGCGATGGACAGGCGGCTGCGGATTGTCCTCAAGGCTGTCAGTGACTGCATAGAGAAGGACGGGTATGACAACGTGGTTG
Source organism: Hylia prasina (assembly GCA_013397195.1). Lineage (NCBI taxonomy): Eukaryota > Metazoa > Chordata > Aves > Passeriformes > Sylviidae > Hylia > Hylia prasina. Next base: position 136,480 of record VYXD01015114.1, on the reverse strand, counting down.
AAAATGACTTTAACACGGATGTTAACACTGTTGCCACCGAGAGGTAGTGAAATGGCAAGACGACTTTTTACCAGCTGACTCAAGGAGATTCTAAGGAGAAGAAGAAACAAAACAACAACAAGGAAAAAAAAAATAAAGTCTTGCAAAAGACTGTGTATGCCGCTTTGTGAATTCAGTGAATTCAGAAATGAAATATAATTGTTCCCAAAGTAGGTAAAGCGTAGACTCTGCAAAGGAATAGTTCATTAAGAAAAATAAGTCTAATGTGATGCTTTTCATTAGTTCCTGAAGAGAGATTATGGAAAGGTTCAGAAAATACTCAATCACTGACAGACAACAGTCTGATAGCAAAACACCTCCTGTCCTTTTTGTATAGAAAGGAGGCCTTTACTTAATATTTTGTATTTATATATGGTATATCTATGAAACCCCAGCCCTACCTTCCAAATTTAACTAAGAGGGACAGCATAGTTTTGTGACTCACACTTTATTTGTGGTGACAGTCCACTTAGTATTTTGTGTTAACCCTTTAAGTGCTCTAATCCACTGTATCTTATTTAAATTGAATGCTTATTTTCCCCCCAGCTACTCAGCATTTAAAGGGTTAAGGCATTATGAACTTTTAAAGGCAAAAAATAATAATTATAATAATAATAATGATAATAAATACAGGGGTTACCAGAAGGGAATTTCACTAATTGTGCTTTGACAGGAATACTTGAATGTTGGTTTTACAAAGTGATGTAAAATGACAAGTTGTACTATTTGTCCATAAGGAGGTGGCAGCTCTTATCTTTCTAGACTATCATAGCTGAGCTGCTACTTTTCAATTTTGCTTTTGATAGTTTTGTGTAAATATATACATATATGGGTAAAAAGCTGCTTTCAGCAGCTCTAGGCTTACTTTTGCAGCATTTTTGTGGAATTGTTTGCAACGTGGTAAAAGTGCAATAAAGATATGCAAAATGTGTAGCCATCTTGTCTGAATGGATTCATTCATCCTGTTCAGAGCAAAGCTCTGTGCAGCAGCCAAGTGCCCCAGAAGTGGTTGTTTGAGTTGTCATCCCCTTTTGTAGCAGCAGCAAATGGAGCTGGAGCAGGGAATTGGTGATTAGTACACACTGCAACGCCAATAAAGGCCGGGGTGTTGAAAAGGGTTAATCTTTCCTGTGAAAACATTGTTTTGACTGTCACTTCAGCATCCCTTCCCCTTGCAATTACAGCTGTAGAAACAAGCTGTGGAGCAGCACCTCTCAAAGATTATGGCTTGACACGCTGCCCAGAGGATTTAGAAACACCAGTGCCTCTGACTTGGGCTGCAAAAACCCTTGCACAGCCTAGAAAATCTCAGCCTACATTAGCTGGAAACATTGGCATTCTTATCCAAATAGCCTTGAATCATGCTCAGCTGCATTCATTTAAGATCTGTGGAGACTCTCAGCCCAAAAGCAAGCTCTGAATTGAACACGTGGCTGTATTTGACTTGTGAAAACATGGTGTGGTACAGCAGGAATCCCTCATCGCTCCTCTGGGTGAGGAGAGAATTTATTATGACAATGTTCATCACAACTATAATTCAAAGCTGCCACTTATTTCATTTGATGTCTTTTTTCCCAGGGATTCATAACCATATACTTTAAAAACCAGGTAGACTAAAATGTAGGCATTTCAGCATATTAAAATTATGAATGAGAGAAAAAGCTGCTATATGGGCTCGTTCACTTCTTAGGTTGATATATTATCACCAAAAAACATGTCTATTATATTTTATTGCCCATTTCTAATTCCCATGGCTCTCACATACATGGCACACAAAGACAACAGAATCTCTCAAACTGTGCAACTGTGCATGAACTTGGAAAATTTCTGGTTTATCCCATGGCTTTTTTCACTTTTGAAGACCTACCTATAATGACAAGGATTCCTCTGCAACAGAGCACTGGTACTGCAGTGTTCTCTCCCCATTAGCCCAAAACAACCCCCAAAAACAAAACATGGGATTATGAAAAGGTGAAATGGGTGATATTATCCTTGGTCTATCTTCAATGCCTGGTTGTGGTTTTCCTGCAGATGCAGCTTTTTCTCACCATGAAATTGTGCCAGCACAGCAGAGGGGCTGGAGAATCACCTTCCCAGGACAGCTCTGCTTTCTGTTTCTGGGATCAGCTTTTGGAAAGTAGCACTTGGCAGCCTCTTTGTTCAGAGAGGATCAGATCAGTGAAGGTCTTGGCTCTTTTGGGGCTGGTGTAGGTCAGGAGCTCCTGGCAGGGTGGTTCAAGCTGAAGGTCTCTGCAGCCTGGTGCTGTCAGGGATATGAACTTACTGTCATGGATCTGGTTCTGAATTTCTATAAACAAAATGAGTAATGTTTTTATAGATTAAGTGTTGCTAAGTATGGAAGAAGCAGTGTTTGTGTAGGGCATAAGGAACTAAAGATTGTTAATCCTTGCCGCACTGTAAAGAGCTCTGAGGGCCTCCAGTTTCCTTCTTTCCTGGACTTTGATGCTTCCCCTTGTAAGCTCTGTGCTACACCTTCCTAGACTTATAAAAATTCTTATCATTTCTAGCCTTAAATTAGGCATACAGAAAAGCTGAGGGGAAAGCTTTTCTTTGGCATGAGACAAGCACCTTGAGCATCTTGGACGGATGGAGACACTGGCTCACATGCTGGAGAGGTTTGCTTTCTTTGGTGCCATCCTCTGATGGGAAACTGGGGTGAGTCCCACGTGGGCAGTGCAGGTCCAAACTCACTGCAGGGTGCTCAGGAGATGGATGGCAAGAGCTGAGGGCTCACCTGGGGTCAGGGTAGCTGAGGACACGGCTGATCTGGAGGATATTGCAGGGGTGGAAGGGATGATTAATTAAGCAAGCTGTGGAGTTACTTCTCAGTATCTACCAGGAAGCTCTGGTGTGTTTGCATTCCCCCTGCCAGGCAGCTGGAGCTTTGAGTCATGTTCATTTTCTACGTTTTTGGGAAGGGAAAAGAGTTATTGCCTTGCTCTGCTGTTCATTTTTCATGTGGGCAGGGGTGAGTGGGCACGAGAGGCAGAAAACTGGAGCCAGGGAGTGAAGCTTGTGGCTCTGCCTTTAAGTTCTCAGGGTAAAACAGCCCTGAGGATGGCTCTGTACAGCCCAGGGAGGGGCAAACCCCCATTTTTGGGGTACATCTGCATTGCCCTGAGACACAGCTGGTCTGAATTCCTTCTGGAAACCTCATGGGTTTGCCTTCAGGCAAAGGATGTTGCCATGTGAGCCCTGAAAAGACTGTCATTGTGTTTGGTCAGTAATCCAGGAACTGAGGAGGATTAGCATGACGTGGTGTAACATCTCTTTAGGAGCCCTACATATTTACCAGACAAAAATATTCACTCTAGGAAGATAAATAAATGTCAGAATTCAATTGGTTTGTCTCTGAACCTCAGAAGTGGGTGTAGCAGCAGGGCCCAGACAATTAACACACTGAGAAGTCTGTGGTAGCCTGTCAGGGGCATAATGCGTTCAGCACAATAAATACAACATGCACAATAAATAACAGATAAAAAGGGATAATATATTTCTAAAAGCACCTAATTACAACAGTATCTGACAGTGCAGAATAGCTTACCGTATTCTCCTGAGTAATTCAGGGGAGAGCCTCATTTGTTTTTGTGGCTTTTCAGTTACTTAAGCATCAAAGGGAAATTGCAGGCAAAAAGCTCTCATTGTTTGAAGTAGGTATCACTGTTGTGATCAGCAGAGCCCGTGATGTACACACAAGCTGGGAGCCTGAAGCAGATTGCAGTGTAAGCAGCAGCAAGATGTGTTGTGTAGGAGGAGGGAAACTGGGATTTCAGCCTGACTGCTGCCCTTGGGCGCTGAACTGAAAATGAACCTGTCTGAAGTGGGCGTTACAGGGAGGAGCATCCAAAGGGGGCTCTGGTTCCATCTAGTGGGGCTGTACGTGGTGCAGGTCCAAGGGGGACACCCTGCCATGCACTTCAGCAGTGGCATTGTCCCCTTTGTCCCCTGGGCACGTCCAGACCCCACCCAATGACTGCCAGCAAGGTCTTGTGACCCCAGCCTGAAAGAGCTGAGTGTCCAGCTTGGACTGGACACACACTAGGGCATCGATGATTTGCATCCTGAGGGAGCAAACTTTTCTTCTAGCACTGAGTGTACAACCACAAAGTTCATTTTCCAGAAATTATTCCAGCTGTCCGTGGTTTCTACGGAGTTTCTTGCCTATGGTTGTTTATTTGGGGCTCAAGGCACAGAAAAAATTGTGCGCAAGGAAAATTCTTTTGAAACTAAATTGAGTGTTTGGAGGAAATTTTGAGTGTTGTGGGATGAGTTTTCACATGGACTTTCAAGTTAGTGCCATTTGGAAGCTGCTGGATTTCTTGAGAATAATATTTTTATGCTAAAATTTTCATAGGTAGCCTCTAGCCATAACTCTGTCTGACCAGATCAAACTCAATTATCTGCTCCCTTCTACATTTGCATCAGTAAAGTACCACTTCAATGCTTTTGGGGGCTGGCTAGAAAAAAATTAAAAGCTATTCAATTTGGTGGGTCAAAAGGCTTGAGAATTGAGGTCAGACAAGTTCTGGCCATGGTTAGAAATGAAGCATCAGCAAAAAGGAGGTTGTGGATTTGGCAGTACCAATTCCTCTTCCTCCAATGCAAGGGCAGAGCAAAGATTTGTGTCTAGAAAAGAGCTGCTGGAATACCTGCTGCTCCACCTTTTTAGATGTATTAAACACTTTTCAAGGTTTTCCATTGATGTGATTCTGATGTAATTACAATGACCAGCTAAGGGGCTTTGAGCAGGATAGGGGGAACGCTCACATTTGTATCCAATCTTCTCTATGAGGATTTAGGTGCTGGGAGATCAGCTCGTCCTTCAAATGACCTTGCTGCACAATCAGCCCCATCCCCTGTCACAAGTAACTCATGTTATGCCTTGAATATTGCCCAGGTATGGGCCCAAACCCAGCACCTTGCAGATGGAACTGGCAGCTGGAACCAAAGCAGAACATCTCAGAATTGGAGATGTCAGATCAGAGCACTCTCCACTTCCGTGAATGTGGGAATCTGGGTCACGCTGTGCCTTGGCCACAGTAATGAATTGCATTAGGATCTCATCATAAATTCCTCTGACACTTCTGGAAAGGTGCTGACTGACAGACATGTGCACAAAACCACCTACAGAATGTGCTGGTTGACCTTGACATAACTTTAAAATACATCCCAGGGGGCCTTAAGGCAGGGAGTTTAAAATCTCAGCCCCCCAGCTCCTGGGGCTGTGCTAGCACCAGCCTTGTGTCACTGCAGGGTGGTGCTGGAGCCTGCTGGAACGTGGTGACCCTGCACACCTGCTGTGCTCGCTGGAGCACCTGGGCACCTGCAGAAGGGGCCATAAATCAAGGCAGGACAACAACCTGCCTGCATCTTCTGAATCCTCATGCACACATAAGTGAGAAATGAGAGCTGAAGCTGTGAGCCAAATGTGAGGAATGCAGCTGAGGGAGCTGGGGGAAAGAAACAACCCAAAAACGACAGAGGCAAGCTGATGGTCAAATCCATTCTGGTAAACACCAACACCTAAGCCAGGAGCAGCACTCATTGCTCTGATCACAGGCTGAGCTTTGGAGATCGAGGAAAAATCTGATTTGTAAACCAAACAAATTGGGCCATCCAAAATTGCAAAGTGCTTTCCTCGTAGCTTTTCCTGGTAGTCCTTCACCATAACAATTTATGCACCAGGAATCTTTGTCACAGGCAGCATTTATAGACAGCAATGATAAAATGCATTTTGGTTTGTCCATTGAGTGAAGTTTACATTGTTTTCTAGATCAAATCAGGACCCTTTCTGCTGATTTTTAAGGAACTCCTTCCTAATCAGTGAAGTCAGTGAGAGTTTTACAGAAATTAGGTGCATTATCTTCTTTCACTGCCCCATTTACAGATGAATGGTCTCTCTGGCATCCCCATGGCTTTCTTAGTTATAAGCTTTAATAATTTATTATTATTGTTTATCTTTTCTCCTTATTTCTAGATGTTTGCTTCACTGATTTTCACTGGATTTCCATTTTTAATGGTTGTAGGTTTTTTGCCTGAATGAACACCAACATTCATTATTTATAACTTGAGGCACCTATAGCCAACTCTTTGCATTGTAATTAGGGCTTCTCTTAAATGCTGGAAGTGAACTTTAGTTTTGTAGCAAGTTTCCTTACATTGGTTGTGCCTTCAGAGCCCTCACCCTGTGACATGTCTGGTAGACTGAAATAGAAGCTTGTGTGATAATCCCTGCAAGTGTTCCAGGCCAGGTAGGATGGGACTTGAGGAACCTGGTCTGGGGGAATGTGATCTGGGGATGTTGGAACAGGATTATCTTGGACATCCCTTCCACCCTAAATGATTCCAGGACTTTGTAGTAGCTGTAAAATCACTTATTCCTTCTTAAATTTATCGGGAGGGATTGTAAATGTTGCTGGCACAAGCAACCCCCTTGTCTGGTGTAAGAAATAACCCAATCTCATTGATTCAGCACCTCAGATCCTCCTGACCAGCTGCAATCTTGGCACTTGCACTGAACCTGGTGTTTTGAACTTCCAGCACTGCCCAAACACCAGAGTGTTTGTGTGGGGTGTTCCCCCTGATTCCTTGCTGTCCTGAAGGCTCTAACAGCTGTTCAGAGCAGGGCAAGCAAGAGGGGCCTGCTGGTGGTCTTCAGGCTTGATGCAGGAAGTAGAAGGAAGCTCTTCTTTCAGGGAAGCTCAGATAAGGTTAGAAAACGTGTGTCATGACTCAGTGATAGTCAAGCACTGGAACAGGCTGTCCAGGGCAGTGGCTGAGTCACCATCTCTGGAGGGATTTAATGATGGGGCTCTGAGAGATGTGATTTAGTGGTGGACTTACTGGATTAATGGCTGGGCTCGGTGATCTTAGAGGTCTTTTCCAACCTAAACATTCCTGTGATTCTACAGCTCTAGTGGAAAAATTGGTTTGGTAGTGTTCAGGATGTGTGGTCCCCACAGAGCATTTTTCACCACTTAAAGAGGCAATGGCAGAGCCATCCCATGAAGCCTGAAATTAGGAATACTTTCCTGTTACAGGACCCACTCTAGTGAAGTTAATGGAAACCTTCCCAGCTGTTTCAATTTTCTTTGGATCCAGCCTACAGCAGCTGCAGAGATACAGAACTGCTCACCTGAGCTCCTGAGAAACGCCCTGGAAAGAGGGATATTAAAAACTACAAGTGTTGTATTTAACCTGGTGGTAATGTATGTGGTTCCTGTTAAAGAGTAATGCCCTAGCTGTTTACATAGGTTTCAGTTTTGCAACAGGAGAAAACAGATATTCCCTACCAAGGAGGGAGGGTAAGAAGTCAAAAGAAAAATATGTGGACAACACCATCCTATGCAGCCTCCAAACCAGCTGGCAGGCTGCTGCATATTCATGACAACATCCCACACATCCTCACCTTTATTAGAGCATCCTTCCTCAAGCCTGTGATGGTTGATTAGCATTTTGAGAGGATCAGACACTTTTTTTGCCAGGTCTCCACACTTTGCACCTCAGACTGAACAATTCCAATGTGGAGTGCTGGCAATTTGCAGGGATGTTGTCTGCCTGACAGCATCCCACAGCAGCCTGAGAGTGCTTTACAGTCCCCTCTGGTGCTAGGAATGGTGGTGAACTGACTGGTTCAGCCAGACAACAACATTCTAATTAATTCATCAGCCTCCAAGCCCCTTTGCAGCAATTCCACCAAACCAGCACACCATGGAGAGCTGTAGGCTGTCTGTGCTACTTGGCCATCTGAGGCACCTTCAGAGCAAAGCTGTAAGAGACAGTGTCTCCCACTACCACAAAGGCTGTGGCAGCTGCCCAGGATAATTCAGAACCCAAGCAAGTTTCAGAAGTTATGTAAAACAAGGAAACATTCTTAAATGGGAGCACCACTTAAATGGCGCCAGCAATGCACCAGTATCAGTGAGTTTTAAAGAGCAGCTCCTACTTCCACAGCTTCTGTGCTGCATCAGCAGGCTTGGCACACCCTGCTCCCCTATTCCCAGGCACACGTGGGTGTCCAGCTTTGGCTGGAAGTGAAGTCAATGGAAAGACTACAGCAATTATTCTGGTTATGAATCACACCTTGCGAACGTCACTCGGAGGAAAATATCGTCTCTGTCAACCTGTTAGCAAGACTGCTGGTACAAACACATCAAAACCCAAGAGGTGGTGATGTTTTTTATGGAAACCTCCTAATCACAGCATTCTGAGGTGTTGGTGCACACCCTGCAGCTGTGGAGCAGTTCTGTGGGAATTACATGGGTCACTTACCATGGTCCTAAGTCCTGCTGCAGGAATATCCTGTAGGTGCTCTCCTGATGGGTTTCTAGCAACTGAATTACTCTGGGAAATAATGTATTTTTAGAACTATCCTCCCAGTCATTAGAAGGCGAGATAAAAGCTCATTATTGGTTCACTTGAGCAAGAAAAGTTGCTTTTCTTTGAGGGAAGGATCATGCCTGAGCTTGGGATACACCTGGAGTGAGGCTGGTGTAGGTTGTCCATGTCTATCACTGTGCTTTGCACTTGGCTCAGTCTATGAAACCATGACATGGCAAAACATAATTGGAAGTACAACTAATGGCCCCTTCCCTTGGTGCAGCATGGATCTGGGGGTGACTGATAAACTCCCTCCCCTGCATTTCCCAAGGCATCTGTCCAAAAGCATTTTTCTCTCGCTTTCTGTTTCTTTCAGAGAATGTACCATGGGGGAGCTGCATTTACTTCTTTCTCTGCAACATGTTCTAATTTATAGGGTGAGATTTGTGATAATTGAGTTCAGAGCTGAACGCTGAGCCTTCTCCATGTCCCCTGGGGTTTTCCTGGGAACAAGATGGATTGCCCAGTGTGCTTCACGCAAAAAAATAATGAATGAATAAATAAATACATGAATAACAGCATGCCTCATTTTGCCTATATCTTAGCAAGAGGGAAAGCTAATTCTTTAAGTATCAGGAATGTGCTCATTATGCAAAAATGACAGAGCAGATGCACATATTCAAAATAAGTATATTAAAATCCCATTTTAGCTCCTGGAGGACAAGCGCAAGTGCAAAATTGGGTGCAATTATATTTCTCTTCCCACCTATGGTGTGTTCTCATTTGAATATGTATTTGTTTGAGCTGGTTGCATCTAGAAGCATAGAGTTTCCTGTGATTGAAAAAGCAAATTATTATCACTACCAGCTTGTGATACTTTACATCAGAGCCTTGCTCCAAGGTTGTCTGAAGTCACTACAAATGTTCTTTTTGAGTCAAGCTGGCTTTGCATGCAGGCAAGGGCTGGTCTCTTGTGCAGCCAGTGCTAGGCATGTGTTAACAGCCACACAAAAGAGCAGAGGACACAATCCAAGTGGGGCTGTTCATCACAGCTATCATTTAATCAAAATAAAATGATGAACTGATAATTGGATGTCCTTGTGATGACTGCCCAGAGCCAGAGCCCTGGGTAGGGTCCCTTTCATACACACAAATAAATCAGACAAGGAGTCTGCTGTGGGCAAAGAGATTAATCTTTGGCATGAGCATAAACAATAGTGGAAATAAGTGTTGCTCATGAGACCATTGCTCTGTGTCTGACTGCAGAAATATGCTTGGTGCTTGCCAATGAAAGGAGCTGCTCTTTCCTACCCCTGCAGTAGCATTAAAGATTGTTGAAGCTCTGCATGCCCAGATTTATGAAAAGGCTCTGACGGGGAAAACCTGCCTGGGTCTAAGGCAGTTGCTTTAATGTACAGGCTTCCCCTTCAGCAACATAAAACAGAGGTGGAGATGTAGGACTGAACCCAAACAAGGACAGGGACACTGGGAAAAGACCTGGAGAATGGACCCACCCAGGCAAGGATGATGGACAAAGTCTTCCACGGAAATTTAGCTGCAGGAGTTATCCTTTGATATTATTTTTCAACTGACAGTAAAAGTAGGATTTATCTCCCTAAATGCCAATTCCCACACTATCTGGAAAAGCCTAACCTCTCTTTTAAACTTAATGTAGACATGAGAAACAGGGCTTCAAAGACCAAAAGTCAGATGAAGGTTAAGGAAAAGAGCTTTTTTTTCACAGGGGAAAAATTATCGAGAACAAGAAGGTGATGCTGAAAATGCTCATTAACAGAACTGTTTCCTGACACGTGGCCTTACAATATCTTAACTGAAAATTCTGCTCATTCCTGCCCAGCTGTGGTGCCCTGGTAGTGATGCTGCTGCTGCTTTTGGGGCGTTTGGGCTCCCTCTGGTACCGCCCTACGTGCGTTACATCTTATCTCAACTGTGCCCTGAGCAAGGTGTGGATTTTGTCTGTGGGTTCCCTTTATTCCCCTTTTAACTGATCCCATCACCCCGATCCCACTGGAGCAGCCCTGCCCTGTCAGGATGAAAGCCACAAACAGCCTGGTTCCCCCAGCCCATCCTCCTGGGTGACCTGGGGGAGCCCTGGCTCCTGCACAGACCAGAGCTGCTCTTGCAGACAGGACTGTTTTGCCAGAGGAAGGGAGCTGCTGCCTGCCCAGTCAAGGCGCTGTGTAATTCATATCAGCTGAAAATCTGCTTTTCAAGCCTCGGTGAGCCAGGATTAATTGCAGTTTGGCGTTGCAGGTTCCCACTTGGCTCCATTTTTTCAGTCACATATTATGTGTAATCTGAAGCCAGCGATTTTTTCTCCCATTTCTTTTTGCTGTACCAACAATAATTCTCTTACCTTTTCTCTCTCTCCCTCAAGCAAACAAGTTAATAACTACATTTGCTTTTAATTATCCCTAAAATAAGTGCAGCTCCATACTTTGAGAGTTGGGATGTCTTTAATTTAATAAGAAGTGGAAAGTTAAAAGAAAAAAGCAGACCAAACAAAATGCAGTGTTTTGAATATTACAGTATTCAGCATCTGTGTCTCTAATTTTATATCTGAAATGAAGTGTTGAAACCAGGGTGATGGGCACCAGTGAGACAGTACAGCAAGAATGCTGGCTAGTTACGTGAAGAGAATCTCTGTGAGATTATTCTGGGGTTATCATAAATATAGCCAGAAATAACAGAAGACAAAATTAGCTGCAATTGTTAACAGAGAAACCTGTGTGGAATAGGAAGGAAAGGGAAAAAAAAAAAGAAAAAAAAGCTGTGCTTCTGGGACTATTTTTATTTTTGTAAAGACTTTTAGACTTTTACAAGGTCTTTCATCCTCACCATCATACAAGAGGAAGGTTGTCTGCTTTCCAAGGTTTAATGAGCAGCACTTTTGAATACTGCTGTGGACTTAGAGACCTTCTAATGAATATGGTGCCAGTGGAAATCTGCCGTCGTCCAAAGTGAAAGAAAATATGGCTTAAATAACAGAAAATCTAATGTGCAGGACTGTGCCTGGGAAACACAAGAGCCCAGCCCTGTCACAGGACCGTGAGGCTGACACAGACTGCAACTTCAAGGTATTTAACTGGGGCTAGTTCTGCCCCATAAGGTGCCTGATGATTTGGGCCAGGCTCTGTGCCTGGTTCCTGATGGGAATGCTGGGCCACATCCTGCTCTGTCTTGGTTTGTACCTGGGCACAAATCCAGAGGGGATTTGTCAGAGGGGAGAGATCAAGGTGGCAGAAATCTGAAACAGTCTGCTCTCCTCCACAAAGGGTGAAGGGAGGAGACAAGAGTGCAGCTGAAATCACTTCTCTAAAAGAAAATAAAGCAAGATAGGTTTTTGGTTTGGTTTTTTTTTGTAATCTATTCTTGATTTCCTTAATTAGTTGGGACCAACAGCAGCAACACAAATAGAGAGTGTGGCATTTAGCTGGACAAAAAGCAAGATGGACTAAACTTCTAATTAGACCTCCTGTATGAAGACAAAAGATATTTTCCAAAATAGCTAAATGTTGTACTTCCATCCATAATTAGGGCAGGATATTACCCCAGAGGATCATGAAGGTAAGAAGACATATACAGGGAGAGAGGTTTTTTATAGCTGGGTTTTTTTAAGAGATCGTTAAAATTGTCACTAGAAATTTACTGAAAAAGACAAGTTTGTGGGCAGAAGAACCACAGAATGAGAAAAAAATGCCACAGGAAGGAAGAAGAGTAATTCTAGGAGTAAACAGCTACATTTAGAAAATACCATCTGTCCTGAATATGAATTTGCCATCTACTATGACTCAAAAGATTTTTCCAATGAATTCCCAGCTCGGCCTTTGTTCAAAGTTGAAAATCTTAACCTGACTGAGATAAGGTCACATCCTATCATTAATGCATCCCCTCATCTGGAGCCAAGGGTTACTGGGGAGGAAAATCTCCATTTCCAGAGTTCATCTTGACTGCTCCTGTGGTCTCGTGGTGTCACTGGGGTTTCTCAGCTCCATTTGTCCAGCTCTGGGAAGTGGCAGGACCTGTATCCCCTGGGAAGGGTGGGGTTAGCCTGGTCCCACCTGCTGATGCACGGGGACAGTACAGCAGCACGGAAACACCAGGAGTCCTCTCACAGCAGGTGCTAAAAATATGATATTGCCTAAAGCCACAGCTGGCAGAACATGGACAAGAGGCAGAGAGGGAGTGACCTTTGCCTTTTGTGTGGATCAGATCCTGGGATATCCAAAATGCACAGAGAAATGGACTATTTTAGGTAGGAAAAATACCTTAATAAGCAGCTTTGCAAGCCATTTATATTCAATCTTCTAATTATCCACAAACACTGGAGGTGGGAAGTTGTCTTCTGAAATATGTTATTCTCCATCAAAGATTGTTTTCTTCAGGGTTTTCTGTGATATCAGTAGGAAATCAGAAAATGAGAGGGAAAACAATTAATAGATATAAACATCAATCAAGCTGGAAAACAGGCCTAATGGATTTGATCCTTTGAGGGAACGAGACAGGCTTTCATCCCTAAGTCCTAGGCAACTCTTAAAGCATGAAGAACAGAGCAGTGAAGAAAAAAAGCCAGACCCAGCTGAGGGTTACATGGGAACAAGCTCAGACAGAGACTGTCCCCAGATGACCTTGTTAGGGACAGAGACTTTTCCCCTACATTTTTCCTGGAAAGGCTTCCCTTTGAATAATAAAATTGAGTTAGGGACAAAACCAAGCAGGAACAAAGACTTGTCTTGGGTCCAGCCAGTGGAAGTTCCCCACGCCCTTGCAGAGGTAAGAAGGGGACTGTCACTGTCCCCCCCTCCATGTCTGGGGGCCCAAAGTGCTGATGCCATTGTCACCCCCCAAGCCAGCACCAAAGGGCAAGAGTGCCTCAGAGGGGTGTATCGCATCAAAAGTCCCTTGTAGTTAATCCTGGCTTAATGTGGTTTTTAACAGAACCCTTTTTATCTGAACATGAGAGGGGACAATGGAGCCATAAGCAGAAAATTAGAATGAGGGTGAAAATGCTCATTTTGGCTGGAAAATAAAGCAGCAGGTGCTGTTCCACAGTGTTTGAGGTAGAAGTGACCTTGTCTGGAGATTGCTGAGTGTGGTCTAGCACATCTTGGGACATGAAGCTTGGCTGGTTCCTTTAACTCTGGTTTCACTGCGCTGGAACTTCAGTGTTTCCCATGAATTTCCCACCTAATTTATCCAGACAGACTTGTGATTACAGTTTTTTCTTAATTTCTTTGTGTCGACTCAGCAAGTCCTGCTCTGGAGCTCTGCTGCTGAGCAGCACTTTTCCCCACCAGTGGCTTTCTGGCTTTAAGAGGATTATTAGTGGGGGAAAAAAAAAAAATCCTCCTTACATTGATGTACTGAGCATTACAATGAGTTTTTCAACACCAGCTGCAAACACCTTTTATGTTGGTGGCCACCCGTTTGGACATTCAAAGTCAGATGTCCATGGAAATTCTCCAACTGCTTCCTATCAGCCTCACCTGCTTCCCTCTTCCTGCAGAACTGGAATAGGGCCAGCCAGGACCCTCTCTGTGGTGTGGCTGTGGACAGGGGCACTCAGCACACACACATGGGCTGTATTTTATATCAACACTGTCCCTCCTCCAAAGCCCTGCTCAGCAGAGGAGTCCAACCACAACCTGCTCCTGATCACCAGCACGAAGAGCAAATGATACCTTTCAGCATGGACAGGAAGAGGGAGGGAACTTCAGGGAGCCACGCTGCCCTTAATTAGCATTTATCTGCAGCAGCTTGTCTGATTATTGGCTGCACCTCACTCTGTGCCTGTGTAAAAGGTGCAGGGAAGGTGCTTTGCCCCCATAATTACTGTGGAGACTGGAACAGTGGGCACCTCTTGTCAGAATAAACACCTCAGTCCTTCTCCCAGCTCAGCTCAGTGCAAGCACCACAGACATCAGCAGGTCCTGGAGCTGGTTTGGGTGCTGGGACATGCTGCTGCAGCTTCCAGGCCAGACCAGTCTGCTGAACTGCTTTCAGCAATGTGGCGCTTGGGCACGTCAGGGAGATGTGAGTTGAAAACCGTGTCCTCTCCACCACAGATCTTCAGGCATAAAGGTGCAGGTAATAATAGTCACCAGCCACAGATTTGGAGATTTTGTCAGAAAAGTTGCTCCACCAGCCCCAAACATGGCATTACTATGAACAGGAAGGCAACAACATTTCCCAATCAAAGCCGAATTACATGAAAATTACAATCATTTCGTGGCTATTGGGGCAGGTCTATTCTCAACCTTGCTTCCCTCTCCTTTTCAGTAAGTTCACTTAATTGCACATTCACTGCAAAGTAAAGAAAGGTTTTAAAGTACATTTACCTTGTAAAAATATCAAATCTTCTTTAGAAACGAGCGCTGGTGAATTATGAATGAAGGCATGCAGTGCTGAAAGTCCCTGCTTATACATTTTTAAATGTAGCCTTTCACTTCTGATAATACTTTTAAAAACCCACTGGACTGGAGCTTACATTCTATTGCAAAAAACAGCCACATTCTTTGCCACCACGTTCCCTGGTCTGAAGGAGGCTCAGCTGCTCCAGTCCTGCTGTCCCCCTTGCAACCTGGAGCAGAAGCCAGCAGGTCTGAGCAAAGGTCACTTCAAAGGGCAGGAGAGGGAGAATTCATAGGGACCAGCAATTGCAAACTGAGAAGAAAAAGTAAAGATTTCAAAATAAAAAATTAAAAACCCACAGAAATGAATGCAGACAAAGCTGGGCAGGATGGTTGCTGGTGGGGACATGCACAACCCTTACAAGCTTGAGATAAGAAGCAAGTAAATTCAAGTAATGTGAACAAGGGGCAGAAGAAAACTTCCAGCTTTTCCTTTCCTCTCGTGCACTGTCCCTATCAATCTTTCTTCAGAGTGATTTTCATCACTCCAGAGTTAAAGGTCAGGAGGGGACCTCAGACCAGATCTAAACCTGACCTAAACCTTCTGTCAACATTCCACCCAGTACCCCCAGACTGACCCCATAATTACACGACCAAAGCAGTTACCTGAAAGGCAGCTACAGCTGGTTTGAAGCCACAAGGAAATGACAAAGTGATTTGTTCCCCTTGGCTGTTCTCCTCATGCCCTCCATTCAACACCTGTGCCTGAATGTGTCACTCTTTTGCTGCGTCCCTTCCCACCGTGTTATGTATATCCTGCAGTCCCCTTGAACTTTCCATTCAGCTCAGCTTTTTCAATTCAGCAGTTCCAGCCCCTGCTGAGCTCCTGCCAGCGCTCCCAAACCCCTCCATGCAGGAACAGTCCCATCACAGGCATTAATCAAACCCAAACCTTCTCCTGTCTACGTCCTCTCCAGTCAGATCCCACCTAGGAAATTACCAGCTTTGTAAATTTACCCCTTATCAAGAAAATTTGTTTTCTAATTGATTGGCATTAATCATAGTCCTGTCCATGCATTTTATCTTCATAGGTTTCACTCTTCACCTCTTGGATGACAAAAAGTCCCACAGGCAGGAATGGCTGGCCTGATTCTCATACTGATGTAGCAGTAGCATCCTTGTAGTCATGGACTTGAGTGTGTTCAAGCTACCCAAAAATGATTTCTCATGGGCCAGAGCCTTCCTTGGCCACTTCCTCTGAGATGCTTAGTGGTGAGAATAATTAAATCTGATTTTTCCTCTAGCAGATGATGCCTAATTTTTTTTCCTAGCTAGAAGGACCAGGAGGTAACAGCCAAGCCTGTGTGAGAAGAGAGTGGCTTTCCAAATAGAGAAAGTATCTTCTGGATGCCTCTCCCTTTCTCGTGGCTGCGTCAGCTTCAGTATCGCCAACTACTATTAGGCCAGTGATGTTGCTAGGATATGTTTTTGCTTGAAAACAAGTATCTTTTTTGTTTCCCTTAACCCTTTCTGCTCTAGATTTTTGGATATATATCTCCACCTCATTAATTTTCTGCACCAAATGGCATCCCATTCGAGCTGGCTGCTGCCCATCCCTACACACGTGTCTTCCCATGTGCTGTAGGTTGTTTTTTTCACTCCAGGCTTTCACCTCAAATTGCTGTTTTCTCTCTTAGCTGGGTTTTTTGCATTTTAAGAATTGGCATATTCCTATTCTTATTTTCTTTCCTTTTTCTTTTGGTTTTCCAATCAGTTCCGCTTGGCAGTGATCAGATTAGTGAAATATCTCTTTTGCTGCACAGCATATGCACTGCTGGGTTTGTTCACTAAAAATTTGCAGTCAGCAACCTGTGCTTCCAAGATACAAATACCCAAAAACAATTAAACCAGATTTCCTACTCGGCTCTGTGATTATTTCCCAGTCTGACCTCCAAAACACATTACATTTCCTTACACAGACTCCTGGTTTAAAGAGAAAAAAAAAATCATATAGAGCAGTATAGGTAGAAACTTAAAATGCAGAATGTCTCAGGGCACAATACAGTACAATATACCAGGTTTTACAAAATATGCACAAACCAGGTGGATCAGGCTCCCATCCCTGCACTTAAGGGAATTACCAGCAGTGCAGTGTTCCAGTTCCCAGCCACTGGCAATATGCCCTCCTGTAAATGCAATTAAAAAA